>JAWNMV010000753.1:0-50561 GCA_035043635.1 Drosophila rellima
CACGACGCGAGGTTCGCAAAATAGTTATGATGTATAACCCGGAAAAATCTAAAACCACGAACATTGAAATTAAAATTATTCTCAAAGACGAAACACCAATTTTCTCGCGGCCCCGGCGATGTGCGCTAACTGAGGCACGCATCATAGAAGATCAGAGTGACGAATGGCTGAAAAATGGTATTATAGAAGAGTCAGAATCAGAGTTTACGAGTCCAGTTGTTTTGGTAAAAAAGAGCGATGGCACGCCACGACTATGTATTGATTTTAGACGCATCAATAAAGCTATTGTAAAAGATCACTTTCTGTTGCCGCTAATAGATGATCAGCTGGATCGATTGCAGGATGCTGTAATTTTCAGTACTATTGACTTGAAGAATGGGTTCTTTCATGTGCCAGTAGCCGAAGACAGCAAAAAGTATACCTCATTTGTGACGCAAAGCGGCCAATACCAGTTCTGCAAGGTACCTTTTGGCTTTTTAAATTCTCCCGGAGTATTCCAGAGGCACATAAGTGCAGTGTTTCGACCGCTAACCAGAAGAGGAATAGCATTACCATATGTTGATGACGTGATTATCATATCCTCATATCCTTTATCTGCAAGCCGAAAACAAGAAGACTTATAACTTTCGACGTAAAGCAGCGTTGCCATAAAGAGAACCCAATTTGGAAGTGGACTTAAACTCAAGCCGAAGTTTTTGGGCCCTTACCAGATCGTCAAAGTGAACGATGTCGAAAAAGTTGGCAGTTCCGATGGGCCAAAGCACTCATCTTCGTGTGCCGAGTATTTGAAATCATGGTCCAGGTTCATCGATGAGGACAGCGACGATTCACCCGTGGCGAGTGCATAAGCAGGATGGCCGGATGTGGGTTGGTATATGCCAAAGTATGCCAACTTGTAGTGATCCCTAGACTACAATGCGAGCAAAGTCGACGATTAACTATAAGACAATAGACAACGAGCAAATTCGAAGGCAATGAAGGCAAATTCGCGCACAGGCGAACTCGCAGAGAGTTAAAGAATATTGATGTGAGAGAAGGGGAGTGACAGTTCGGCCTTTGACGAGAACGGTTGTGAGAACTACAGCTCAGATGACGAAAGACGAACAAATCAGTTTATCATATTCATTACTTTAATTAAATACATTAAATGGACTTTATATCAAATACAAACCCCAGATTCATATGTCCACTTTAAGCCCGAGTTGGACTGAATCAGGTCGACAATTCGGCCGTTAAGGCCAGCACATTTTTCGTGGTTTTCACACATTTCACTAGGTTTAATCACTACAGATGCTGAATTTGTACTTTCAAACAACAACAACGTTTGACAAAGACAATGAGTGATCACGAGCGCGAACCGAAAGCACAACGGAATCTAACCACAGAAAAAACGGAACATCGCGACCAACACCAACAACAAAGCTTAGAGAGCGCGTTGAGAGCGATTAAAAAAGAGAGCGCGATGAGCGAAAGTCAAAACAAACGGTACAGTCTAGTGCAATCGACAGTAAGATACCCTGAGCCTAGGTAAAACGGATCTAGAAAGGGAAATAATTTTTTTTTGACTAATCCTTAATTATCGACCAAACGTTTCTATGGCAGCTATCTTACATATAAGGTATAAATGAGTGTATGTACCAACTTGCACGTCTGCATGACTTCACTCATAACATACGTTTAATTGAATGGATTCGAATTGAATTGAGTTGAGTGAGTGCGATGAAACGCACTGTACGATTTGTTACTTGTTGTGAATCGCTGACACAAACGGAACAGAAAAGGAGTAACAAATCGTCTCACTAATCGAATGATTCGATTTACTCGTTTTTAAAATGTGCGCGACGGAGTGTGCAAGAGGGAGCAGCAGCATCTACCCAATACTACCTTGACCTACCTAAAGAGCTCTCTGGGTGTTTGAAGGGGCGATATAAGTGGCATGGAAGTAATATGTGTAGTGTCGTATAAATGTATATATATTTATACATTTGAGTCAATTGTATACGTGTGCGTACAATAAAGGCGAATAGTGATTAGATTTGTATTGTTCCTGTTCTGTATGTTTTGTGACTTTATAATTTCTGATTTTTTTATTCAATATTTAAGTCTTTTTCTTTTCTTTTCAGTTCTCTAGATTTATATATTTTCATTTTCTTTTAATTTTAAGATAGATTAAGTTTTATATATATATATATAGTCAATTAAGCTGACTTTTTTATGTTATATCGATATTCGACAAGAATAAATGTATTGTGTCACAGAAAACACGACAAGGTACGATGGTTACTCCTTTGGGTGGTACAGGGGCGAAATGGAAATACTTGCTAGCTATGAAACGAACTCACATCCGTCCATGTGCAGGCTCCTACTGGCCTCCACCGATCTCAGTCGCTCCTCGCGCAATCCGACTGCTGTTGCGGTGTATGCCACCAATGACTCCAACTTCTTCCAATGACGAGGCGGTAATGGCGCGTATGCGTCGATGTAGCCGACACAAGGCACAAGGCGCGTTAAGCTTTGCCAAAGTGGGGCACGACGATCCAGACCCGCTCAAAAATTTAACGATACAGTTTCCGGATAGAAGCAACGGTCACAAAGCGTTTTTTTTTATCATTGATGGGGCACGACACTGGAGAAAATGCCCACAAACAGGTCTTGTGCGGCTCAAGTAGTGACACACGAAAGTTTCTAGCCCGGCACAGGCGCGACACTTAATATATTGAGCGGCACATGGCGCGAAAACTTTATATATATATATATAGGTCTAAATATTTGCCAGCTACGGGCAACCGCTGTTGACCGCAGTCAATGTCGAGCTCCTACAGAAATTGGGACCCACGTGGTTAGTGAAAAAAGATCCAGTTCCTCCATTTTCCAAATTTCAAACCACCGTTGCTGCCAGTGTACTCTCGTACAGGCCAAGGGCATGAGGGGCTTCAGCTCGTATTCGCCGTCCCACTCTAGTATACCTCTCTCTCAGAGCGAAACGAGCGACCTTGCCTAGAGCTAGATAAAGTCCTAGGGTCGCCACCTCCTCATAATCTTTACCCGGCAGAAACTATCGATATTTCCTAAATTTAAACAATTACATGCATATGTGTACATAGTAATAAGCTAGATAAAATCGAATTTCATTGACTTTAGCTTTTCTCCTTTCTTTTATTTCCTTACGCATGACAACAAGACAACAACAATTAAAAGTCCGGTTTGGCATTCGAATGCACTCAAAATGCAACCTCTTTTTCCCACGCATTCCCACTCATTTAATTCGTTTGTTGTGCGTCCGAGTCTTACGTGAGCGCACTTCTCACTCAAACTTTTTCAGCTTCGCATTCAAATTCACTCAACCCACTTTGAGTATTGTGCATTTGAGCGTGGTATTTTTGCTATTCATACAGACCTCTATTATACATACATTCAAGCCGACAATTTAAATTAACGAAAAACATAAAATCCTTCACGCACCGCCCGGACTCATGTTTAGCATGCCACCCAACTATCACTTCGACCACTGCGTCGGTTAGGCACTTTAATTCTATATTCTTGCTGCCACAAACTTGTTAATATCTTCACTATTTATGAACCAATCGTGTTGAAAGTTGGTGATAAGTTGCTAGCCATGATCCTACACTCGTTGGCATAAAAAAAATTAAAGATTTTACTTAAAACCCAAAAGTAAAGGTGAAGTCAGGTTTTTTCGAATTACGCCCCCCACAGTGGGCGTGGCGAAATTTCAACATAAACTCGAGTTGCCTAACTTATTGGGGAGTCTATATTCCAAATTTGGAAGTACTAGCTCTTACCATCTCTGAGATAATTTTGTTTACACGGACAGACGGACAAGGGTATATCGACTCGGCTGTTGATGCTGATCAAGAATATATATACTTTATGGCGTCGGAGATGCTTCCTTCTGCCCGTTACATGCTTTTGAATAAACTTAATATACCCGCTCAGTGTAAAACAGGGGGGCTCCGCCCCCTGCTCACTTCGCTTGCGAGGAGGTGCGGCTACAGACGAGTGTGTTCGACATTACATTGAACGCGAAATTTAAAATTAAATGTAATGACTTTATATTTGTGATTATTTTTGCAGGAACTATTAAGAATTTAACTGCAATAATAAACTAGTGGGCGGTGCTACAGTCGAGCATACTCGACTGTCGGAGACCGCGTACTTACTATGGAAAAGCAACTCCATTGTTTTAGGAGGTATAAGACAATAGAAAATCCCCAATCTGCTAGTCTGATTGTGGTATCCCCAGAAACAACAAAAATTTGCCTACTCAGTATACATTTTCGACCAATCGTTCCTATGGCAGCTATATGATATAGCGGACCGATTTCAACCGAACCTGGTCAGAATGTATAAGATCACCTCAGATGCATAGTCTGTTGAATTGGTTGAATATGTAGGACCATCCTATATGCATATTCTGTTAGATTGGTTGAAATATCTTTTAAATTGTCTTTTAAATTAATATATTTCTAATTTGTGGGCGTTAAAATGGGCGTGGCCAAAATCAAAAACAAACAGACAGACGGACTTGGCTATATCGACTAGGCTGTTGATGCTAATCAAGAATATATATACTTTTTGGGGTCTGCCACGCCTCCTTCTGCCTGTTCCGCACATTTTATTTTATGACAAAGTTTATAGACCCCTGTACTTTTTTTAAGTACGGGGTCTAAAAAAGTTTTTCATACTAAAGCTTGATTTTCGACTGATTGTTCCTATGGCAGCTATATGATATACTAAACCGATTTCAACCGAACCTGGTCAAAATGTTTAAGATTACCTGAGATGCATATTCTGTTTAATTAGTTGAGATATCTCAAGAAACAAAAAAGTTTTTCATACTAAAGCTTGACTTTCGACTGATTGTTCCTATGGCAGCTATATGATATAGTAAACCGATATAGTAAACCGATTTCAACCGAACCTGGTCAGAATGTATAAGATCACCTTAGATGCATATTCCGTTTAATTGGTTGAGATACCTCAATAATCAAAAAAGGTTTTCATACTAAAGTTTGAACAATCGACTGATTGTTCCTATGGAAGCTATATTGGACCGATTTCCACCAAACCTGGTCAGAATGTATAAGATCACCCTAGATGCTTATTCTGTTAAATTGGTTGAGGTAACTCAATAAACAAAAAAGTTTTTCATACTAAAGCTTGATTTTAGACTGATTGTTCCTATGGCAGCTATATGATATAGCGGACCGATTTCAACCGAACCTGCTCAGAATGTATAAGATCACCTCAGATGCATAGTCTGTTGAATTAGTTGAGATATCTGTATAAACAAAAAAGTTTTTCATACTTAAGCTTGATTTTCGACTGATTGTTTCTATGGCAGCTATATGATATGGCAGACCGATTTTAACCAAACATGGTCAGAATGTGTACGACCATCCTATATGCATAATCTGTTAGATTGGTTAAGATATCTTTTAAATTGTCTTTTAAATTAATATATTTCTAATTTGTGGGCGTTAAAGTAGGCGTGACCAAAATTTAAAACCAATTTTATCAGCTTGCAATATAGACGGACCTACATACCATGTTTGAAGTCTCTAGCTTTTATAGTCTCTGAGATCTAGGCGCTCTTAAAGACGGACGGACAGACGAACTTGGCTATATCGACTCGGCTGTTAATGGTGATGTAGAATATATATACTTTATAGGGTCTGCCACGCCTCCTTCTGCCTGTTACGCACATTTTTTTTTATGACAAAGTTAATGTACTGTACTTTTTTTAAGTACGGGGTCTAAAAATGAAAATAAAAATGTATTTGAATGTCACAACCAAGACTCGAACCCACGACCTCTAACTCACGGACTTGCCTCCTTACCTTCAGACCCATGGACCAATTGTACTGACGCTGGCAAATGTGTTATACATTAGATTTCTGCATGGCTTCAATCATAACATACGTTTAATTGAATGGATTCGAATTGAATTGAGTTGAGTGAGTGCGATGCACACAATGAAACGCATGAGTATCAATTTGAGTGCGTGTTGTGACTCATAGCATACGGCGTTCAGTGAAATGAGTGAGAATAAATAAAGCGTAAAACGGAATGAAAAATTTGGCAAAGCCGAAGACATGCGAATTTCTCGAGTTGTATTGTGCATTCATTTCGTTTGATTTGAGGGAAGCACGTGCTCAGCCGAAATGGACGAAAATAGCGGACGAGATTGTATGTATGTATGTGTACGATTTGTAACTTGTTGTGAATCGTTGACACAAACGGAACAGAAAAGGAGTAACAAATCGTCTCACTACTCGAAACATGATTCGATTTACTCGTTTTTAAAATGTGCGCGACGGAGCGTGCAAAAGGGAGCAGCAGCAACCTTGCTGAAGTCTACCTACATGTGTCGATCTACCCAATACTACCTTGACCTACCTAAAGAGCTCTCTGGGTGTTTGAAGTGGCGATATAAGTGGCATGGAAGTAATATGTGTAATGTCGTATAAATGTACAATTAAGACGAATAGTGATTAGATTTGTATTGTTCCTGTTCTGTATGTTTTGTGACTTTATAATTTCTGATTTTTTTATTCAATATTTGTATTTGTGTCACAGAAAACACGACAAGGACCGACGTTTACTCCTTTGGGTGGTACAGGGGCGAAATGGAATAACTTGTTAGCTATTAAACGAACTCACTCGCATCCGTCCATGTGCAGGCTCCTACTGGCCTCCACCGATCTCAGTCGCTCCTCGCGCAATCCGACTGCTGTTGCGGTGTATGCCACCAATGACTCCAACTTCTTCCAATGACGAGGCGGTAATGGCGAGTATGCGTCGATGTAGCGGAAAAAGAAGCTTAGGCCTTTAGCAAGACACAAGGCGCGTTAAGCTTTGCCAAAGTGAGGCACGACGATCCAGACCAGCACAAAAATTTAACGACACAATTTCCGGATAGAAGCAACGGTCACAAAACGTTTTTTTTTTATCGTTGATGGGGCACGACTGGAGAAAATGCCCACAAACAGGTCTTGTGCGGCTCAAGTAGTGACACACGAAAGTTTCTAGCCCGGCACAGGCGCGACACTTAATATCTTGAGCGGCACATGGCGCGAAAACTTTATATATATATATAGTGACATATCTGCCATTAGAATATAACAAATCCATTATAAACACAAACGATCTTTTGCAAAGCTTCACTTTCCAAAAGCTTATCGAAGAAAAATCACTTTTCAAAGCTTATCAAAGACACACTCAAAGTTATGTAGAACTCAAATGTAAACTTGAAGAACTCAAATGTAAACTAACAGAATCCAAATAAGTAAACAAACAGCCAGCAGAGCTTTGAAGGTTTGCTGTGCCGAGATCACAAATCTTATAGTTAGTTTTAAGTTGACTTTTGAAAAATAAAATACATACATTAATATAAAATAAAATAAATTAATATTTTTTTATTGATATGTAATTGTCGAACAGTTCATTGGCGCAGCCTGTAGGGTATCGAAAAGTTATAAGTAATATCCGTGATCCTATTCAATCAAGTGATAAAGAATCCTTGTAGAACCAAGAAATTCTTTAAGATTGAGCACGCGAATTGCCGCAAAATAGTGATTCGGTAAACGTTACAATTTTATAACGAAACGATATCCGCATAAGAACCTGTGTGCATTAAATTAATTAAAAGACCTATTTTGTGGCCCGCTAGATAAAGTGTGACCGCCACTACAGTGATTTTTAATTAATCAACAAGTGCACAGTGCAGTTCACTTAATACATAAGTCTCATTATACTGTGCAGTACGTGAAAAAAAAAATATATATATAAAATCTGTGGCCCGCTAGATATAGTGTGACTGCCACCCCAATTATATTTAACTTAACACAATAGCCCGCTTGATAAGTGAGACCGGTACCTTACCCCCGTTAAATCAAACAAATAAACATATAAGAAACATCAGAAAACATGGCATTAGCAAACGAAAATCTAAATCAACTACTTCGACAAATCCGCCAAGTACCTAAATTTTCTGGAGATCCATGCAGCCTCAGCCCTTTCATCAGGAGAATTGAATACCTGATGAACCTCTAACCTACCAATGACCCACGACAGAAGGCCGTAATTTTTGGAGCCATTGAATTACATATCGTTGGAGACGCCGAAAAAATATCACAGCTCGGATTCCACAACGACTGGACAACTCTAAAAGACGCCCTCATCGATGAGTTTAAGACGCAAACCCCGCTGGAAGAATTACTACAACGTGAAGAATTAGAAGATAAGAGTACAATAATAATAAACAAATTAACCTTAGAAGGCTATCAAAAGAATACAATTGCTTATACTCAGGCAATGGCCACCACAATTAAAAATACAATTCAACGCAAACTCCCAGATAGATTATTTATGACCTTGGCAAGGTATGATATTTCGACAGTACAAAAATTACGACAAGTTGGTCAACAAGAAGGTCTATACGAAGACCCAATTTCTGAAAAAGTGTAGCGTAAAGCTGGGGAAAATAAAATGCTATTCAGCTTTTCCTAAGAATCAACAGCAACGATGAGAATCCATCTGCACAACTTCTGTAAAAGAAAGTTGGCCAAGGCTGAGATCCCTGCGAGTCGACTTAACACGGCGGGGGGATCCTCTGGCTCCGTAGCTCTTTCGGGTGTGGGGGGTTCGTTGCTATGTCTCGACCAGCGTATACAATTTTAATTTTTAAGATCCCGACAGAAACTAATAGATGGAGACTTACTCCAACAAAAATAAATCAAATAAATGGACCAAATGATTATAAAAACACGAAATGGTTGAAATAGCTCTCAATGAAAATTATTAGCTGCATTATAGGCGAAGTTTAAGGTGAAAATCGACTCCCTACCATGATCTTCATTTAAAATGTGTTGAAGATCCCAAATAAATTTTACATCTACTTCCTTATCCTACCTTGTCACCAGGAAATTAAATAAAATTTAGCAAATCATACTTCTTAAGCACATGATAAACAATCTTTTATTTCATAAGGATATTTCATTTCAGAATTTCCTTTCTAATAAAAAAAATGAATACAAGTTATAACCCGAGTTGGCTAAGATGAAAATAATTAAGCCGGTCATTAATTTACAACAATTTTGAAATTCAAAACTAATTATAAATGGGATTCCAACTAAAAAAATTTTTAATACAATAAAATAAATTTTTCTAAGTATCGATTGCTTAATAATAATAATGGATCTAACCATAATTAATTGGATTAAAAAAATAATTATTCCTATCTATATTTTTATCGGACTTAATTGTTATTGGCATATCTTTTCTTTTCTTTAAATTTTGTGGGCAAACAACACTATAATTACTAAATTACTACTAGAAAAAAATTATACGTTATGTGTACTTAGATATAAATATGTTATGTTTCTAGTGCAAAACAACTTTTCCATATTTGCGTTTGTTGTTGTTTTTCTGGTTTCTTGTGAATTTTACTTGATAATAAACATGTTACTAAATGCTTATTGCTTTTCATTTACTTTAACGTTGCTTATTATTCAGCCTTGAGGGAGATCGGCAGGAATCCAAACAATACCAAAAGCAATTATCAGGCTTATTGCTTTACACTGCAGACTGATAACAGACGATTATGTCTAGCAGCAGTCTAGCCATGCTGCAAACACCTGCCAATTCATCGCGGTAATCGCCGTCTTTGTTTTGGTTCCTTAGACCAACTCAGGCAATTACGAATATCAAACGGAAACAGCGGACGATCAGATAACAAAAGTTTTTTTTTTCTTAAGCTCTCAGATCCGACTTCGTCTGCACTTCTTATCAGTGCCAAAAACAATATCAAAACAAACTTACATGCACGAATCACGATGAAAGGCCTTCCAGAGCGATGATAGTTGCTGTTGTTGTTGTTGGTTTGAAATAAATTTTATATTAGGTTGTTCTTAATATGTTATGTGGCACTTTGAAAACTTTTACTCTCCTTGTATTTCCCTATGAAACTTATTTTTTTATTTATTTAATTTTTCGGTATTGATTTGTTTTAGGTGTGCATGTGTTTTTTAATATTTTTTTTTCAGAAAATTTTTATTTATTTCAGATAACCAAATTTTATTTATTTTATTTTTTTTTAATTTGTTTTTTCAGGTGTATGTTTTTTGTATGTAGGTACAGTCAAACCTCGCCGATAGGAACAGTACCGAAATTAATTAAAATAAATTTTCTGTTTACCTGATTGGTAAACGTTCATTAGCACTGATAGTGTGCTGGCTAAAATTTTTTTTTTCACTTGAGGTCAATGTCCTTCTGCTGTTGACACTAACGCGGGTTCACTGTACACATACTTAGCACTTAGCACTGAAACAATTACACTTTTACTTTTGTATTACTGTTTTTTTTTCTTTTTCACTTTGTTGCACTGTAATTATAGTTTTGTTTAGCCAATGGTTAAATTTTTAATTTATTTCTTTTTGTTTTAATTAAATTATTATATTAACGGGTTGATTCTTTTTCTCTAGGCTCTTGCGGCCAACCAAAAATTATGACAGCTGATGAAAATAAATGGGGGTTGTTCGACGATGAGAGAAATTGGTGATTTGAGCGCCTTTCTTTCCACTTTCCCTCGATGAGATTTCCGCTGCCAATACAAAATACAGTGCCGTCTTCTCCAATAGGCTCGCTTGGCGTATGCCGTAGTTTAAGCTCTAATTGGAATGGGAGACGGATGTCTCTAGATTAAGGTGCGGCTCAAAGTGCCAGCAGCTTTGGTTAGGGCCTCCAATGGCCAAGAAAAATAATTTCCAAAATTTTATGGTTGCTGCCTTTCCTCGGCAGCAGCGGAAAAAGGTTCAAATAGAAAAACCTTTTTTTTTCTTTTCTTTTGGGTTTTATTATATTTTTATATTAATAAAAAATATAAAAAATATTTTTTTTTTCACTTGGCACGTTTATAGAACTTTTTAACTTTTTTCTGCAGCGATGCAGCTTAAGACGTCGGAGCGGAAATGCAAAAGAAGGGTTATAGGGACCTCGGCACTATTTATAGGTCGGCAGAGCTTTCATCATGCCGATCGTAGCAGCGCTGCCAACGGGTGCGCAGGCGCTTTATCGCAGTGGCAACCTTGTCGCCGCCGAAAGCGATAATGAAAAAAGCTGACTGCTATGAATAATCGTTACGATTCAAAAGGCCCGCCAACGCGGCCGTTACGAAAGACAAGATATCTGATAATCGTCCAAAGTTAAGCGTTAATTCCCTAAACCCAAATACAAACAACAAAACTAATATCGACCACAACAAAAACAGATATCTCGGCCAACAATTCAGTCACCCCTTCAATCCATTCAAGTTTCCCACGCAAGCCCAAAACTTGAATGTAAACAGTAACCAAACTCCTTATCGATGAGTACCACAGACTAGGCAACAACAATTCGATCAGAATAGACTATTGTTTAATGAGTTCAGAGAAGACTTAGATCGCGACCGACAGAATGACACCCGAAACTATGGGCAGCCCCCACAGCAGCAAAGAGTGCCAACTAAGCGTTTTAAAGAAGGGACCGGAAAGTCGCGCATGCAAATTGACGAGAGTCATCAACAATACGAATCGGATTACGATGACGACGCTGACCAACATGATAAATCAAACGGACAGTACCACGAGTACCACAACATGCAGAAACTGAGATGGAATTAGATCCGCAATGTCAACAAGCCGAAAATTTTCCAATAGTAGCCTGGGAACACAACAATACATAGAAATTATGTTTAACAATCACAAATACCGATGCGTAGTAGAGTCCATAGTCCATAGTAAACAAATAGTTGTTCGAAGTATGACAGGGTATTCACGTTTAAACAAATTCGATAATTTGCCAGTCAATGGGTTATTTCAACAAAACCAACAATTTTATGTACATCAGCTTTCACCTTATTACGAAAGTTTTAATGGAAAATAATGGCGTAGTGGATTACATTAAAAAAATTACAATAATTAATGAAAGAAAATTCTTTCACAAGGAGCTACAACTAAATGAATCAAATTCTTCAAACAATTTTGACGGAATCATACAAGAAAATAACTTTACAAATGAAGTTTCTTACGCACTGACCCTTATTCAGAACGTACATACCGCTTAGACCACTTGAACGAAGAAGAGAAAAATAAATAAACAAAACTTTTGAAAGAATTTGATGACATTCAATATTCCGAAAATATTATAACCCAGTATACAAAAGACCATATTCCATTAATAAAAAAATTGACAAAATGCTGAAACAAGGGATCATTGCGACATATGCAGCCCTTTATGGATCGTACCAAAAAAAACAGATGCTTAAGGTAAAAAGAAATTTAGATTGGTGGTCGATTATCGTAATTTAATTGAAATCACTATAAACGACAAATTTCCAGCAGTTCCGAATATGAACGAAATATTGGGTAAGCTTGGCAAATGCCAGTATTTCACCACAATTGATTTAGCAAAAGGTTTCCATCAAATCGAAATGGACCCTAAATCAATACCTAAAACAGCATTCTCAACGAAACATGGCCATTACGAGTACACTCGTATGCCTTCGGGTTAAAAATACCCAACAACATTTCATGAACTTTGTCCTGAAGGATCTCATTAACAAGCATTGTCTTGTATATCTGGATGACATCATCGTCTATTCCACGTCTCTTAATGAACACCTAGACTCACTGAGAAAGGTTTTTGAGAAACTTAAAGAGGCAAATTTAAAACTTCAACTGGATAAATGTGAGTTTCTTAAGAAACAAACTAATTTCCTAGGACATACTTTTAGTCCAGAAGGCATACGACCGAATATAGATCAAATTAAAGCGATTGAACAATTTCCTATACCAAAGAGCTCAGAAGAAATTAAATCATTTTTAGGTCTGTGTGGCAATTATCGAAAATTCATTCCAGACTTCGCTAAAATACCAAAACCGATGACTGTCTTTTGAAAAAAGGAGCAAAAATCTATACTTAAAACGACGAATACAACAAATCTTTTGAGAAATTGAAAACATTAATCATGAGTGATCCAATTCTTATTTACCCTTATTTTACAAAACCATTCCAAGTTACTTCTGACGCTAGTAACTTTGCAATTGGAGCCGCGCTATCACAAGTTAACAAACCAGTTAGTTTTGCAAGTAGGACTCAAAATTACCATGAACAAAACTATAGCACAATAAAAAAAGAATTACTAGCTATTGTTTGGGCAAAAAAATATTTTCGTCCGTTTTTATATGGGGTCCCTTTTGATATTCTAAGCGATCATAAACCACTTGTATGGTTGAATAACATTAAATAACCTAATATGAAATTTCAACGTTGGCGAATAAAACTCAGCGAATACAATTTCAAAATAAAATACTTGGAAGGAAAACTAAACTATGTAGCAGACGCTCTCTCTCTCGTGTCAAACTTGAAGAAAACATGGTAGAAGAAGAAGAAGAAAATATTTCAAAAGCGGCAACAATACACAGCGCATCAGAAAGTAGCGAAAATTACATTCAAATCACCGAGAAACCTTTAAATCACTTTACGAGACAAATTGAATTTGTAAAAGATTCAGTAGATCAAATAGACATTGAAAAGTACTTTACTAAAACTAAATTAAAAATTAAATACACAGAAATCACCGATTCAAAAGCAAAAGATCTCCTGAAATATTTTCAAAATAACACAAGCGTAATTTATATCGAAAATGACAAAGACTTTTTAATTTTCCACAAATTAATTCAAAATATCATTAATGATTGCAAAACATGCAATCTTGCGCAAACAGAGTACAGACCCACGAATTTAACTTATGAATTAACCCCGGAAATAAATAACCCTAGAGAGCTTTATGTCATAGACTTTTACGCAATTGATAACGAACAATATTCATCATGCATAGACGTATATTCCAAATTTGCATCACTTATAAAAACAAATAGAAGAGATTGGTTAGAAGCTAAACGTGCCCTTACTAGAATTTTTAACTACATGGGGAAACCACATAAAATAAAAGCAGACAAGCACTCAGCATTTATGAGCAATTCCTTAAAATTTGGTTGATCGCAGAAGAAATAAAACTTGACATCACCACAAGTAAAATAGGAATAGCGGACATATAACGTCTTCATAAAACTATTAATGAAAAAATTCGGATTATTAATACAGATAATAATCGGAAAAGCAAAGAGACTAGAATGGAAACGGTTTTATACACTTACAACCATAAGACTAAACACAACACAACTGGACAGACATCAGCTTATATATTACTTTACGCAGGCACACCCTTTTACAATACACAATTGATAAAAGAAAACAAAATAAACAAACTGAACGAAAAAAGACAAGATTCGAGATTGACACAGAATTCAGACAAGCACGGTTAACACGTTCCAAATCCAAGAATCCTTTTAGAAAACACACGACACACACTATAATGAAAATAACAAAGGACAGAAAGTTGTCCACTACAAAGGTAAATTCAAAAAGAAAAAGAAAACTAATGACAGTAAATACTTACAGGCAACAGACACTTCCCACTCATCGGATTCACAATAATCATTATGACAACTATGACTACATATTTTGTTCGAATCAGGAACAATACAGATCGCCATAACATTTATAAACCATTGTCTCACAATTAATATAACCCAAATCGAAGAGACATTTAATAATCTGTTAAAGGAAAGTTCACAATTCAATAATGTCCCACAACTTAATTATTTAATTCAAAAACTAAATAGAGAAATGAACGGCATTCGCTTGACAAAACGAAACAAACGAGGACTATTCAAGTTTGTAGGTTCAACATATAAATACCTTTTTGGCACATTAGATGAAGACGACAGTCAACAAATTGAACAGCAAATTACAACGCTAGCGCAAAGAACTATACAAGTCAACAATCTAAATCATATCATTGACAGTCTTAATGACGGCATAAAAAGGATTAATAACCAAACTAACGCTATACAAACAGAGAAAAAAATTAACCTTTTAATATTTAATATTGAACACTTCACTGAATACATCGAAATGGGTTCACAACTCACACGACTGAGAATTTTCAACCCTAAGCTACTTAAACATGACCAACTTAACAACATTCATTATAAAAATCTCATGGACATAAAAACTTCTGCCTGGTATAACACAGCCACTAATGAGATATTTTTAATATCTCATATTCCCACTAACACAATTGAAAAATCAACTTTTTTAATCACACCATACCCTGACAATAATGGACAAATTATCAGTGAAAATACTGCAGGCAAATTTTATTTACACAATAATTATGTTATAAACACTCTTACAAAAAATATTATTAAAGACCATTGTATTGTCAATATTATAAAACATGAGACACCAACTTGCACTTTCCAAAAATATCGTAAACAATATTACATTCAATATATCAAACCAAATTTACTAATTACATGGAATCTGACACGAGATAAACTTGATCAAAACTTTAATAGCCATGAAATTTACATTGAAAATAATAGAATTATTAAAGTATTTAATTGTACCGCAGAACTTAAACAAGTTTCAATATCAAATAGTGTTCAACAATACACAAATCTAATATTCACTGAACATAATGTAACAAACAATTAACAAAGAAATAGAAAAAGAAAAGGAAACTAATTTAGAAACAGTTGCAGAAGTTATCACCATTGAAACCCCAACACCACAATTATACCCAAACACAAACGCTTGAGGACAAGCTTAAATCTAAGGGATGAGGGAGTGACATATCTGCCATTAGAATATAACAAATCCGTCATAAGCACAAACGATCTTTTGCAAAGCTTCACTTTCAAAAAGCTTATCGAAGACAAATCACTTTTCAAAGCTCAAAGACACACTCAAAGTTTGTTAAACTCAAATTTAAACTTAAAGAGCTTAAATGTAAACTAACAGAATCCAAATAAGTAAACAAACAGCCAGCAGAGCTTTGAAGGTTTGCTGTGCCGAGATCACAAATCTTATAGTTAGTTTTAAGTTGACTTTTGACAAATAAAATACATACATGAATATAAAATAAAAAAATTAATATTTTGTTTATTGATATGTAATTGTCGAACAGTTCATTATATATACTTTATGGAGTCGGAGATGCTTCCTTCTGCCCGTTAAATACTTTTGAATAAACTTAATATGCCCGCTCTAGGTCAAAAAGGGGGCTCCACCCCATGCTCACTTCGCTTGCGAGGAGGTGCGGCTACAGACGAGTGTGACCGACTGTAGGATACCCTGTGCCCTGGCACTCCGATAGCTGCATACGTATTTGCTCGCCGTTAGGCACTCCAAAGGTTTGATGATGCGGCATTAGATTTTCGACTAATTGTTCGTCATACATCTATATGATCTAGTGAACCGAACGATTTAAACCAAGTTCTTAATCTGTGAGTTTGGTTGAGTTTTCTCTAAAAACAACAACAAATTTCATACTAAATCTTAATTTTCGACTGATCGTTCCTATGGCAGCTATTTAATATGGTGGTCCGATTTCATCAAAATTTGGTCAGAATATCTCAAACAACAAAAAAGTTTTTAATACTAAAACTTGCCAATGCCAGGAGTAGCCGCCAACTAAATTTTTGCTCAGCTTGTTAAAGTCTGGCAACACCAAATTACCTCTCCCACTCTACTCTATCGTCGAAATCAGCTGTTAAAGGCTTTTACATTGAACGTGAAATTTAAAATTAAATGCAATGACTTTGTGTTTGTATTTGTGATTATTTTTGCAGGAACTATTATGAATTTAAATGCAATAATAAACTAGTGGGTGGTGCTACAGTCGAGCATTCTCGACTATCGAAGACCCCGTACTTACTATGGAAAAGCAACTCCTGATTAAAAGAAAATAATATAAATCTGAACATATATAAAACATTGTATCAGGAGGTATAAGACAATAGAAAATTCCCAATCTGCGAGTCTGATTGTGGTATCTCCAGAAATAACAAAAATTTGTCTACTCAGTATACATTTTCGACCAATCGTTCTTATGGCAGCTTTATAATATAGTAGACCGATTTTAACCAAATAAAACAAAAAAGTTGTTCATACTAAAGCTTGATTTTCGACTGATTGTTCCTATGGCAGCTATATTATATAGAAGACCGATTTTAACCAAACTTGGTCGGAATGTATAAAATCAAATCAAAATCTGTTAGATTGGTTGAGCTATCTCAATACAGAAAAAAGTTTTTCATACTAAAGATTGATTTTCGACTGATTATTCCTATGGCAGCTATGTGATAAAGCAGACCGATTTCAACCAAACTTTGTCAGGGTCTATGAAATTGGTTGAGATATCTCAATAAACAAAAAACTTTTTTATACTAAAGCTTGATTTTCGACTGATTGTTCCTATGGCAGCTATATGATATAGCGGACCGATTTCAACCAAACCCGATCCGAATGTATAGAACTATCCTTCATGCATATTCTGTTAGATTGGTTGTGATATCCTTTAAATTGTCGTTTAAAATAAAATATATCTAAATTGTGGGCGTTAAAGTGAGCGTGGCCAAAATATAAAACAAACTTGATCTGCTTGCAATATAGTCGGACCTACATGAGATCTAGGCGCTCTTACAGACGGACGGACTGACGGACAGCCAGACAGACGGTCATGGCTATATCGACTCGGCTGTTGATGCTGATCAAGAATATATATACTTTATGGGGTCTGCCACGCCTCCTTCTGCCTGTTACGCACTTTTTTTTTTTATGACAAAGTTAATAGACCCTTGTACTTTTTTTAAGTACGGGGTCTTAAAATGAAAACTTATGTATGAGCTACGTACATATTATAATTATTATCAATTCAGTGATTTGAAAGTTGTAAAATGATCTGCCGTCTCTCCTGCAGGAGAGTGCACAGCACTCAGCTTTAAACAAGGTGAAGTTTAGAATATAAAGTGTCATTATATGGCATTTTGCAATGCATACAAATCACTGCGGACGGCAGTCCGCGATAGTGACGAAAGCATCAGGAAGGGTGTGAAAGGCGACTAGTAATATACACAGAAAGTTTGCTATGACAGGCCGATCAGGTCAAGTTATACACCGATGGAAAGTTATAGTTTCAACTAACAAAAGTGCATGCTAAGACTTTTGGAAACTCACCTGGTTCTTGGGATAATCAGGTGTAAGTGAGAGGGGCGAAATTTAGATGATTGCAGCAAATGGGGACGTTGGGGCTTTTTGGTACATTTTTTTATTTTATTATTATTCGATCATCAAAATCCGACAACTGGTTCGAAAGATACTTAAATTTGAAAAATGTAGACGCCTACCCAAAATGAGATGAAAACTCAGTCCTCCTGTTTGTTTGTTTGTTTGCATCAAAGCATTGAAATAGCTTATATTTGTGAATGTGCATCGATTCCCCATCAAAACACTAGAAACGTTTATTTAGCGGTAAATCGCTATACCCCGCTAAAATTGACACCCCATAGTATCCAAACGATATATACATATACAGATTTTCTATAAGTCGTTGGAAAGGTATTTTGATGGGCTTTCAGGCATACCTTTTAACTTTCTTTCTAAAGCAAATAGGTAAATGGCTACAGGAAAAAATAGCTTCTTTAACACACCTTTTGGCGATTTTAGAAAAAACGGCTCTAAAGATTTTTTTTAATTTTTAATATGTTTTAGTATTAACAATTTCGCGTTTTTGATGTATGACACATAACGTTTGTTTAGTTGTGTTAGGAAGATATTACCTGTTATATAAACTCCTTATAATTTGTATGCCCTGTGCCCATTGAAAATGGTCAAAAAGGGACTTAGTATGAAAAACTTGTTCGCTGTTTGAGCTATCTCAACCAAACTGTCAGGATAACCATCAGAGATGGTTCCATACATCCCGACTAAATTTGGTTGAAATCGGAGCACTATATTATATAGCTGCCATAGGAAGGATCAGTCGAAAATCAGTTTTAATACGAAAAACTGTTTTGTTGATTGAGATATCTTAACCAATCTGACAAATTAGACATGCTAAAAAAAACAGTTTGGCATCCGGCACTGCACAAGAAAGTTATTTTTGTTAGGTAAGAAGGATCGGGACCTTATTGTGCAATGTGCCGAATGCCAAACTGTTTTTTTTTAGCATAAGTTATTTATACAATTTTATATCGATCGTCATAAAATTATATATCAGAAATTTTGGGTTATGGAAATGTTTTCGTCACTAGACTTTTACCTCGTAACGAGGTTTTTTTTTAGAAGATATCTACATACAAATATTTTTCAACAATCGTAAATATGTATGAACTTAAACCATGTTAATATAGTGTAATAGAATATTGAACCCAAATGATATCGATAATTCTGCCTTTCGCTCGTATTTGCGTTCGCACTCCTTGTACACGTGCGCATTGTTGTTTTGCTATCTCGCTCAATGATTTTGATTTGGGTGAATTAAAAGCAAAATCAGGAACCAAATTTGAAGTCTCTAGTTTTTATAGCTTCTGAGATCTTTTGACTCAAACTGAAGGATCGACAGACGGACATGGCTCAATCGACTCGGCTGTTGATACTGATCAAGAATATACATATATACTTAATAGGGTCGGAGATGCTTCCTTCTGCCTGTATAATTAGAAAAAAAAAATTCGGAAGACAAAAATTAGGAAATTCAACCAAGAAAAGTATCTTCGGCTTTTTGTATTTTGTTCAATTTTCTTTTAAAAAGCTTTATACATAATTCATTATTCCAATAGCTCTGTGTCATCTTATACGAGGGCGAGCCTACAAAAGATAAACGCAAATTTTGGAAAAGTGACGATTTATTTAAATACATAGTCTCCTTTTGAATCGATACATTTAACCCAACGATGCTCCAACCTCTTTAACCCCTCTAAAAAATTTGTTTTCTGGAGGTCTGCTAAGTAGGCCTTCGTGTCGGCGATAACCTTCTCATTCGACGCAAATTTCTTCGCGGCGAGTGATTTTTTCAAGTTCGGGAACAAAAAGAATTCGTACGGGGCCAAATCGGGAAAATATGGTGGATGGGGCAGCAGTTCAAATCGTAACTCGACCGTACCAAAAAAAAAAAATCGGAGCTAGCAGTCACCTCAGGGGGGGTTGTTAACCAATACCCACCGAGCGCACAATCACAATCATCGAATCTACGCTCTCAACGATTGACAAATATCAAATCGACACGAAACATCGCAAAAACGACAGAAAGATCGGACACCCAAATCGGCGACTTGGCTCTTATTACGTAGCGTACCCGCCCTACCTGTGGCGGCATCTTTAAATTTCATAATTCGTTGCGGCACCCAACATATTTGTCTATCTTATTCCATGACGATGCGATCCTCCTCCCCCAATAAATTGCTTAAACACTCATTATTTTTCACATAATGTTTATTTATATATAAGCGTACCATATTTTATATTAATTATACAGTTTTGGGAATATATTTATCTTGTCTATTTTTCCTGACCTGTTTGATGTTTCTTCATATATTTCTGGTATTCTTTCTACTTCTAAAAAAAAACACCTTTACGAGGTAAAAGTATAGTGATGAAAACATTTCCATTCTCCAAAATTTCTGATATCTAATTTTGTGACGAACGATATTAGTCACCTTTCGCACCCTTCGTGAATGTATAGGGGCCTGTAGGGAGAAATATATATTTAGTAACATATGTATTGCACATAGCTGCCAAAATATTCTCGCACATATTCCCCTTATCATATAATAAGATATCAGTAAGAATGACAAGCTGCCGGTAGGATATGTTAAGTGTTTTTAACAACTAAAATAAAAGACTACTAAGGATCGCGAATCCAAAGTCTAAATTAACGTTGAACTTTAATCAACCGAAATACATATCCACCAATGAACTTACGTGTGTGAATAAGTTACAAAAAATTTTTGGCCGCTAAGAGACAATTGAAGTCCTAAGCTAAATACAAATACAAGTGCTTATTAAACTCGACAAACTTTTGAAACTTGTGCATTGTGACCGCTAAAGGTTAATTGTAATCCTAGGCCACATATAATAAACAACACAAAAGAAAACTCAATAAAAAAAAAAAACAATTAAAACAACACCAATCATGTCACCTCCACAACCAGTAAGCCCAACTATGGATTTGACAAAGCTTCTCCTGAAGCAAGCTCTTGGACAAATTAAACAAGTGCCCACCTTTGATGAACAGACCGAGAGTGGACTACATAATGCAGATTCACTCTACCCAAGATGCACGACAAGACAACGTGTAATTCGGATCCCTCGAGCACAGTTATCAGGAGCTACAAACTGGATATAACTGAGAAACGCGCTCATCGACGAATTCAAGACGCAGACGCCTTTTGAAGAATTGCTACGTCGACTTTATAATACAAACTAGGAGGCTTTGCCCCTGAGAATCTTAAGAATCAAATAAGTTAAGCTTACCATACTTAAGGTTAATTTCATCCGATTGCTCCTATTGCAGCTATATGATATGGTCATCCGACTTTGACCAAATTTCGTCATGATGTAGGAGACAATCCCAAATATGCAATCTATGAGTTTGGTTAAGATATCTTAGGAAACTAAAAAGTTTTACATACTGAAGGTTAATTTTATCCGATTGTTCCTATGGCAGCTATAGGATATAGTAATAACAGGCAGTCCCATATATACAATTTATGAGTTTGGTTGAGATAACTTAAGAAACAAAAAAATTTTTCATACTAAATATTAATTTCATCCGATTGTTCCTATCGCAGCTATAGGATATAAGTAGTCAGCCGACTTCGACCAAATTTGGTCGGGATGTAATAGGCAGTCCCGTATATATATGTGAGTTTGGTTAAAATATCTTTAGAAACAAAAAAGTTTTTCATACTAACCAATTCTGTGACCTTTGACCCCGAATTTGACCCACTAACAGGTCGAATTTCGCAAAACGCCGTCTTATTGCACTATAAAATTATCTAAGCTATGTTGGGTGAAAATTTAGCGGTTTCTACACGTTGATTCTATGACAGTCAGTCAGTGAGTCAAGACAAAGAGTTTTATATAAAAAAAAAAAAAAAAGGTTTTTCTTACTAAAGCTTCGACTGATTGTTCCTATGAAAGCTATACGATATAGCAGACCGATATCAACCAAACTCGGTCAGAATGTATGTAACATTAACAAAAACAAAACCATTTTACCCTTTTTGACAATTTTCAATGGGCACGGGTATAAAAATTATTTTATAAAAAAATTTTAAAAATCTGCTCATGTCGGAATTCGAACCCGCTAATTTTAAGCATTGATACTCGTCGTATTCGCTTCTGCCAACGGACGTGTTTTTTTCTGCGCCTCGTATTTCTGAAATTTTCCTCGTTTAAATCTGTTTTTATATTGTAATTTTTGTGCACTAAGTTGTTAGAGGCTTGTGTGATACATCGGTTTATGTTTCACCAAGTCTTAATTGCAAATATATAAGATTAAACAAATTGTGTTCAAACACACCAACAAATTGCAGCCCAAAAATTTATTTGTTTGTGTTTTTACATTGCCGCCGCTGTTTTTTTTTGTATTTATACCCGTGCCCATTGAAAATGGTAAAAAGGGTATAATGGTTTGTAATGTATGTAACAGGCAGAACGAAGCTCTCCGCCCTATAAAGTATATATATTCTTGATCAGCATCAATAGCCGAGTCGATTGAGCCATGTCCGTCTGTCTGTCCGTCTGTCCGTCCGTCCGTCTGTCCGTCCGTCCGTCTGTCCGTCTGTTTGAGTCAAAGGATCTCAGAGACTATAAGACCTAGGGACTTCAAATTTGGTATGATGGTTGTTGGATAGCCGGCGCTGTAAATCTGTTTTAAATTTTAGATGCCACGCCTCTTTCGCCTGCCAATCGCAAAAAACGATTATCAGACGCGATCTTTAATAAAAACATCTTTTTATTAAACAGGAAGATAAGAAGTAAGCCAATTTAATGACCCTGAAAGTTTCAAAGCGATTGACTATTAAATAGAGAATATATACAAATTTGCTTTTAATTCACATAAATCAAAATCATGACATAGGCAAGTGCGAGCGAGATAGCATATGCACATTTGTTTGCGCAAAAACATAACAGTGAGCACGTGTATGAAGAGTGCGAACGCAAATACGAGCGATAGGCAAAGTTATCGATATTTTGCTACAATTTCTATCCTATTTTAATATATTAACATGTTTAAGTTAATACATATTTACGATTGTGTTAAAATATATGTATGTAGATATTAGTGTGCATTGCAAAAAGCGATATGTATAAATGCCACTTTATAATTTTGCACCTTGACACCTCGACGACAGATCGTTTTACAAAACTGAAATCTCTGAATTTATAATAACTATTATGTTTAATAATAAGCTAGTAAGCTCGCGCATATGTTCAATAGGTTTTCAATTATTATCATTGTATTCAAATGCTTAACAAATTCTGCAAAAAGAATCACAAATATTAAAGCATATCACTTAAATTTAAATTGCGCGCGCAATGCAGCAGCCTTAAACAGCTGATTTCGATGATTAAGAAGAGTGGGAGAGATTATTTGGTGTTGCCGGACTGCAACAAGCTGAGCAAATTTTAGATAATGGCTACTCTTGGCATGAGCAACATCGATTTCAGCGATTACGATTACGATTACGATTTACGATTTACATTTTACATTTTAATTAAATTAAATACAATTTATTCAATCGGACCACAAAATCATATTGCTGTCATAAGAAAGATCAGTCGAAAATAAACTTTTTGGTTGTTTGAAAGATATCGACCAAACTAATAGGATATGCATTTGAAATGTTCCTATATATCCTGATAAAATTTGGTTGAAATCGGACCACTATATCATATAGCTGCCATAGGAACGATCAGTCCAAAATCAAGTTTTAGTATGATAAACTTTTTTGTTGTTTGAGGTATCTCAACCAAACTAACAGAATTTTAATCCTGAACGAATTTTAAGATAAAGTACGAAAATTATTGTTGTTTTTAGAGATAAGTCAACCAAACTCACAGATTGAGAATTTGTAATTTGGTTTAAATCGGTTTACTAGATCACATATGTAGATGTAATACGAACAATTAGCCAAAAAGTTAATGCCGCATCATCACACCTTCGGCATGCCTAACGTAGCGCACATACGTATGACCTATCGGAGAGCTAGGGCACAGGGTATTATACAGTCGAGCACACTCGACTGTAGCCGGCGCCCACTTGTTTTCACTTCGGTTTGATTCCGTTGTGCTTTCTGTTCGCGCTCGCCCTCGCTCTCGCTCTTTGTGTTGTCTATCGTTGCTGTTTGTTTTGTATGTACGAATTTAGCATTTTAAGTGATTAACCCTAGAGTGTCTCATATTTTGCTTTCGTAGAACACATACAATTTTCACATGAAAAATGTGCTGGCCTTAACGGCCGAATTGTCGATCTAATTCAGTCCAATCCGGGCTTAAAGTGGAGATGTGAATCATGTAGGGATATTGAAAGGGACATAATGGGATTTATGAGGCAGACTAAGAGAGGCTTTGGGGATCTTTTCGGACAGTTTAAAAAGCTATCCGATTGCTTCTCAGCTTTGGATGCCAATTTTAAGAGCATGGAACTCTTGAATGAGTCTCCAAAGCGCAAAAAAGACAATTTTAGGCAGTCTATTGGCCCAAATGAGCTTTTGGTTCCCCCAATTTTACCCACTTCATCCGATCCAGCCCTCATTAATCTTTCCACCCCGCCTACTCATACGACTGTCAGCAGGGTTGATAAAGATTATTATCAATGGATGGTCTTCCTTCTGATAGTGCTGCATTATCAATGGATGTTGTTCCTTTTGACACCGAAGAAATTTCCGTTTCGGTGGTTGTCAGCGCTGTTCCATGACAGCCTTGATACCACTACTGTTCCAAATGATCAATCTACTAGCTCTGTGTCGTCTATTTATGTTACTGCTGCTGCTGATAAAAAGGCCCTTGTAGGTGTTCCACCAAAAAACAAATTTTTGTTTCTAGGCTGTCCCCTGATACCACATCTGAGGTTGTCTTGGCTTTTATTCAAGCCAAATCTGATGCCAAAATTACGGTGCAGAAATTATATTTTTCATATCTTCGGGAGATATCGTCGTTTAAAATAAGTGTTCCGGTCAATCATTTTAACAAAATTTGTTGTAAAGATTTCTGGCCTGATCACATAATTGTAAAGGAATACACTGTGAAAAAGAAAAATCGGACTCCGATTGTATTGCCTACTTCTTTATCTTTATCTGTTAAACCTTCTCAACCTCGTTCGCGTTCTGACTAACATCCTCCCTCTCTCTGGGCTATCAGAATGTTAGAGGGCTTCGTAGCAAACTTAGTAATCTTTATCTAAATAGCCAGTCCTTTCATTTTAATGTTGTTGCCTTTTCTGAAACATGTTAAGGCCCGACATTCATAATTCTGAAATTCTTTCTAACAAATTCTCTATTTATAGAAAGGATCGTACCCCACGTAATGGTGGTGGTGTGCTTATTGCTATTGATGCTGATTTATTTTCGGAAGTAGTAATAACCGATTGTTCTACTGATATTAAATTTGTGGCTGTCAAAATGAGTATTAGTGGCATTAATGTTTATATTACATGTTCTTATATTCCTAATATAATCTATAATTTCACCCTGCCAGCATGGTTTTGTGAAATATAGATCTACTACCACTAACTTATTGGAATTCACCTCATTTGTTATACAGGGTTTTCAGAATAAAATGATGTTATTTACACTGATTTTGGTAAAGTAAATCTCAATTCACCTGTAGCTTCTTACCTATGAACTCCAGAAAAAAATATTACAGGTAAACGTAAAAGATCTTCAAAATACCTTTTCAACGATATATAGAACATATCTGTAACTTCTATCGTTTGGTTATATCCCGCTAAACTACCTTTTTTTTTCGAAAAAGTCGTAGAACAAAAGTTTCTAATTTTATAATTGGGAATAGATCCTCATTCACACATTTTAGCTATTTCAATGCTTTGTTACAAACAAACACACAAACAGGCAAACAAACAAACAGACAAACTGAATTTTCATCTCATTTTGAGAAGGCCACTAAAAATTTTAATTATCTTTTGAACCACTGAACGGATTTTTAAGATTGAGGTGTGATTCGACGCGTATTTTTGATAAGAATCGAAGAAAATTAAAAAAATGTACTGAAAGGCTCCAACGGCCCCATTTGCTGCAATCATCTAAATTTAAAAAAATGTACTGAAAGGCTCCAACGGCCCCATTTGCTGCAATCATCTAAATTTCGCCCCTCCCACTTTTACCTGAATGCCTCACGAGCCAGGTGAGTTTTCAAAAGTGTTAGTATGCACTTTTGTTAGATAAAGATATACCTTTCGATCGGTATACAAGTCGATCTGATCATACAGTTATAGCAAATTTTCCATTCTTCCTGTCGCCTTTCGCACCCTTCGTGATGCTTTCGTCACTAGCGCGGACTGCCGTCCGCAGTGATAGAGTCCCCAATATAAGAATCATCAGGACAGAATAGAATCGGTACAAAAACAATTTCTGATCTTCGCCCTCCGGGGTCTTAATTGCAAATACTAATATTCGCTTGCCTCCTTACCGAAGTAGACATCTATTGTTAAATCTCTCCTCTCTTTCTGATCGGAGAATAATGCTTGGTGTTGTAACGGCCGCGTTGGCGGGCCTTTTGAATCGTAACGATTATTCATAGCAGTCAGCTTTTTGCATTATCGCTTTCGGCGGCGACATGGTTGCCACTGCGATAAAGCGCCTGCGCACCCGTTGGCAGCGCTGCTACGATCGGCATGATGAAAGCTCTGCCGACCTATAAATAGTGCCGAGGTCCCTTTAACACTTCTTTTGCATTTCCGCTCCGACGTCTTCAACTGCATTGCTGCAGAAAAAAAGTTAAGAAATTCTATAAAAGTGCCAAGTGAAAAAAAATATTTTCTTATATTTTTTATCAGTATAAAAATATATTAAAACCCAAAAGCAATGAAAAAAAAGGGTTTTCTTTTTGAAGCTTTTTCTACTGCTGCCGAGAAAAAGCACCCAGCATAAAATTTTGGAAAATTATCACTTTGAGCCGCAGCTTAATCTAAAGACATCCAGTCTCACGGAAGTTCAAGGCGTTTGGCCATCTCGGCATAGTTGTTCCCAACATCGAAGGTATGTCCGGCATAAGAAATTTGTGTAAAGAACATTTTTTCCTAATCTCGGTTTTCTCCTCTGCCTAGAAATCGTAGCTGGATTACCAATCCTCTTCTGCCGTCTCCCATTCCAATTAGTGCTTAAACTACGGCAAACGCCAAGCGATCCTATTGGAAGAGATGGAACTGTATTTTGTTATGGGAATCTAGCGGTGCATTCGCAGCGGAAATCTCATCGTCGAACCACCCCCATTTCTTTGCATCAACTGTAATAATTTTTGGTTGGCCGCAAGGGCCTAGAGAAAAAAAAAGAAACCCGTTAATATAATAATTTTCTTAAGCAAAAAGGCATAAATGAATAACTAACCAGTGGCAATCAAAACTATAATTACAGTGCACCAAAGTGAATAAGAAACAAAAACAATAATACAAATGGAAAAATTGCTAAGTGCTTAGTATGTGTACAATGAACCCCCGTTAGTGTGAACAACAGAGGAACATTTTTTCCAAATGAAAAACAAAATTTTAGCCAGCACACTATTAGTGCTAATGAACGTTTACCAATCAGGTAAACAGAAAATTTATTTTAATTAATTTCGGTGCGATTCCTATCGGCGAGGGTTAACTGCACCTACATAAAAAAACATACACAAAAAAAAAATAAATTAAAATAAATAAAAGTTGCATATCTGAAATAAATATAAATTTTCTAAAAAAAAACATTAAAAAAACAAGCACACCTAAAACAAATCAATACCAAAAAAATAAAATAAATAAGAAAATAAGTTGCATAGGGAAATACAAAGAGGGAAAATTGCTTTTGTTTTTGTTTTGATTCCTGCCGATCTCCCTCCCTGCTGAATAATAAGCAACGTTAAAGCAATTGAAAAGCAATAAGCATTTAGTAACATGTCTAATATCAATTAACAATCATTGGAAATAATATTTTTTCGTATTTCGGATCAATGTGAAAGAAACCAGAAAACAACAACAAACGAAAATATCGAAAAGTTGTTTTGCACTAGAAACGTAACATTTATATTTAGATCTAAGTATACATAACGTATAACTTTTTCTTTCAGCACTTAGTAATTATGGTTTTGTTTACCCACAAAATTTAACGAAAAGAAAAGATATGCCAATACCAATTATGTCCGATAAAATATAGATATGAATAATTATTTTTTTTAATCAAATTAATTGTTGTTAGATCAACGCAATTCGGTTTCTTAAGCAAACGATCTATATAAGAATTAATTTTATTGTATTAACAATTTTTTTGTCTTAGTTAGAATCAAACTTATTATACCCTGTGCCCATTAGAAATGGTCAAAAAGGGTATAATGGTTTTGTGCAATGTATGTAACAGGCAGAAGGAAACATCTTCCACGCTATAAAGTGTATATATTCTTGATCAGTATCAATGGCCGAGTCGATTGAGCCATGTCCGTTTGTCGGCCTGTCCGTCCGTTTGATTGAGTCAAAGGATCTCAAAAACTATAAAAGCTAGAGCTAGAGCTTCAAACTTGGTATGCAAGTTCCTGGATAGCGGGCGCAGATCAAGTTTCTTTTAAAATTTGGATCGGACCCCTATATCACATAGCTGCCATAGGAACGATTAGTCCAAAATCAAGTTTTAGTATGAAAATCTTATTTGTTGTTTGAAATATCTCGACCAAACTGACAGGATATACATTTAGCAAGGTCCTATACATCATGATCAAATTTGGATCGGACCACTATATCATATAGCTGTCATAGGAACGTTCAGCCCAAAATCAAATTTTATGAAAATCTTTTTTGTTGTTTGAAATATCTAGACCAAACTGACAGGATATGCATTTGGGATGGACCTATATATGCAGATAAAATTTGGTTGAAATCGGACCACTATACCATATAGCTGTCATTGGAACGATCAGCCCAAAATCAAGTTTTAGTATGAAAAACTTTTTTGATGTCTGAAATATGTCGACCAAACTGACAAGATATACATTTGGGATGGTCCTATACTTCCTTATCAAATTGGGTTGTAATCGGAGCACTATATCATATAGCTACCATAGGATATTGCTGTCAGTCAAGTAGGATATTGTTTGAGGTTTTTAGAGGTAACCCAACAGAACTCCCAAAATGAGAATTTTATATTGTCTTTAACATTGTGATCGAATTTGGTTTAAGTCCGTTCAGTAGAACATATAGATGAAATACGAGCACACTCGACTGTAGCCGCACCTCCTCGCGAGCGAAGCGAGTCGGGGGTACGCGAGTGAAGCGAGCAGGGGGCGGAACCCCCATAATTTAATTAGAAATTAAATACTGAAATGAAATCCCCTTATGGAATAAAATATTGTTCATAATGTTTTTAAGAAATATGAATTTCTGAATTTTATTTAGTTTCCTGGTGACATGGTAGGATAAGGAAGTAGATGTAAAATTTAGTTGGGATCTTTAACACATTGTAAATGAAGATCATGGTAGGGAGGGTATAGAATCGATAGTCGACTTTCACCTTAAACTTCGCCTATAATGCAGCTAATTATTTTCAATGAGAGCTATTTCAATCATATCGTTTTTTTATAATCTTTTGGTCCATTTATTTGGTTTATTTTTTTTTGAGTATGTCTCCATTTATTAGTTTCTATCGGGATCTTAAAAATTAAAATTGTATACGCTGGTCGAGACATAGCAACGAACCCCCCACACCCGAAAGAGCTCGGAACCAGAAGATCCCCCCGCTGTGTTAACTCGACTCGCAGGGATCTCAGCCTTGGCCAACTTTCTTTTACAGAAGTTGTACAGATGGACTCTCATCGTTTCTGTTGATTCCCAGGAAAAGCTGAATATCATTTTATTTTCCCCAGCTTTACTCTACAGTGTAGTCTTTCTACATAAACTAATTAATAGTGAAATTGATTCGACTGAATTAATTAGCCAAATTAGTTTTGCTGACCCGATCAGAACTATTAGAAATTTTCTTCCTCTTTCTCTTCACTCTTGTAGTTCTAACTATGCTATAAATAACCCTTTCCGAGTTCTATGCTCTAATTGTAACAGTCTATCTCATATTATATCAAATAATACTTTCATTCCTTCTCTTAACGCTATAATAATTTCCCACTTAGCTAGATTGTAGTTAATTTAATGTTTAATGTTTTTGTAATTGTAACTAGTTTTAGTACTATGTTTAACTGTCTTTGTCTTATTGTCCGCTCGTCAACAAGTCCGTACTTGGTGTCGGTTGGGCCACTTGAGTGTACTGCTCGTTTAGTACATCAACGTCAAAATAAATAAATGATTACGTTGGCCACTTAGCCCGGTAGACCACATGAGGCCACGATTTAACTTGTGACAACATTAAAACTAAAACTGAATTTATGTAAATATAACTTTAATATGAATAATAATAAATATTACATTAATAAATAATATAAAAATAATTATAAATAAATAATAAATATAACATTAAACATTAATAATAAATATATAAAAAAAAAAAAAAAAATTATCTGTCCGTGACGTGATTCGAACCCGGAACCCATGGCTTAAATGAAAAGTTTAGAAAAAAACGGACGCTCAACACACTGCGCCACAGAGCTACTTAATGATTAACTGTTTATTGTAGGCTTCATTATTACTGGACCATTAGTCAAACTTCATTGTTGTTGCAGTCTAATTGTTTTGTAATTGTTGCTGTTAAGGTAAAGCAAATATAGGCAAATTTAGTTGCTTAATATCGTCGCTATTATCTTATTATCCGATCGCAATGAGATTTTCAGCAAACATGGCGGATAATATTGGCTTCGTCTATGCTTAATTAGAACGATCTATCTTTTAAATTGCCCTAATAATTTAGATTTATTTAATTTTAATGCGTTCAAAGGGGCATGGCCATTATCTAAAACAAACTTGATCTGCTTGCAATATAGACGGATCTACATACCAAGTTTGAAGTGTCTAGCTCTTATAGTCTCTGAGATCTAGGCGCTCTTACAGACGAACGGACAGACGGACATGACTATATCGACTCGGCTGTTGATGCTGATCAAGAATATATATACTTTATGGGGTCTGCCAGGCCTCCTTCCGTCTGTTACGCACATTGTTTTTTATGACAAAGTTAATAGACTCCTGTACTTTTTTTAAGTACGGGGTCTAAATAGTTTGGCATTCGGCACATTGCGCAATAAAGTACCAATCCTTCTTACCCAATAAAAATAACTGTTTTGCGCAGTATCGAATGAAAAACTTTTTTTTTTAAGAATAAGTTATATATTCAATTTAATATCGTTCGTCACAAAATTGGATATCAGAAATTTGAGGGCATGGAAATGTTTTCGTCACTAGAATTTTACCTCCTAAAGAGGTTTTTTTTATAAGATATCAGACGTTTTTGAATTTGTGTGTATCAAGCCTAAGTACCATAAATAAAAATTAATTAAGAGAATAAGAACATATTAAATCAAAATGCGTTCCAGGAAGACCCAACAAGTCCAACTTATTTGAATAAATTAAATACCGCCTTCTTGCAAAATAAAAGCAAACTGACTGGCAGCACTGGTTATCCCGAGTTCTGGCTGCTTTGACACTTTGTTGCTGAAGTCTTCTATCTATTCTAAGTAATATGTATATGTTCAGTTAACAATAATCACTGAGGACGGCAGTCCGCGCTAGTGACGAAAGCATCACGAAGGGTGCGAAAGGCGACTAGCAATATATATTTATTTATATTTATTTATTTTATTTAACAACTAAGAACAGTTGACCAAAATTAAAGTAAAAATTAAATTAAATTTAAACAATATAAGCAATTTAAAGAAAATTTAGTAATTATATAAATATTTATATTTTAACTGAAATATTAAAAAAGTTAATTTAAAGATTAATAATTAAGAATCTGGGGGTATTCAAAAATTATAAATGATCCAACATTTGTTGCAAGGATTGGGGAAAACCCAGAAAAACCCAATCAGATCAAAAAGTTTTAGTAGTAATAGTTAGTCGAAATACTCAAGTATTATAATTAGTAAGGTCAGGGATTTCTAGAAAGGAAGTGGAAAAGGGAAGATTTTAATGAGGGGAGAGAGAGTTCTGAAGAGAAAACGTGATAAAGGCTATTATAGTTTGTGCACAAAACACGAAATGAACTGTGCAAAGCGTAATTAGTTGTGCATGTAGGCTGAAAGTTTCAAGTAGCTCTACGTTGGACCGAAAAAGTGAGGCGTTCTAAAAGAGAACAGGAATCAATCTCGCCAATAATCAATTTATGAAGAAAAATTACACCAAGAATTTTTCTACGATTGATTAAAGACGGAAGATTGAGAAGAAGAAGACTACTGGAATACGATGGTTAACGAAGGTTGAGATCCCAGTTTAAACCTCGTAAGGCAAAGGTGAAAAGGTCATTAAATTCCCTTGACCAACGTTTAATAAAGCCAAGCACACCCTTGGCTTCATTAACTATGGTGGAGATGTGCAAATTGAAGTTCAATTTGGAATCGAATAAGACTCCAAGATCTTTTACCCAAGATATACGTTGCAGTGGAGTACTGTCAATCGTGTATAAACCTAAATATGGCCTATTACGACTGAAAGTCATAAACATAGACTTAGAACAATTGAGATGCAACTGATTGGCCGAGCACCTTAGTTGCATGGCGTTTAAATCTTCTTGCAGACAATTATGAAGAAGGGGATCTGTGTATGAGAAGATACGCTTAACATCATCCGCATACATTTAAATAGAAGAATGAGACAGAATGTTGGGTAGATCGTTAATAAAAAGAATAAAAAATAAAGGCCCTAAGTGACTTCCTTGAGGTACACCAGAAGTAACTTGAACCGAACAATTTGGGAATGGCTGATAATCAATGCAATGCCTCTGTAATTCGAAATATCAGACTTACCACCTTTTTTGTGGAGAGGAATGATATAAGATTCTTTCCGAGGATAAGGAAAGATATCGGACTCAAGAGATAGATTAAAAATCTTCAGTAACGGAGCAGCTAAGGAAGAACAGCACTCCCTAAGGACACAACTAGGAATTTTGTCAGGCCCAGGAGAGAAAGAAGATTTTAAAGAATTAATAGAAGAGAGTACGGTGTTAAAAGAAATATAAGGAGCAAACATAGTGTTAGATGGAAGAATAGTTTAAGGATAAGAAGAGTTGGAGGGGAAGTTAGGAGAATAGGTTGATTGGAAAAAGTTAGCAAATAGTTCAGCTGCTGCAGAATCGTTACTGGCTTTATCTAACCCAAGAAAGAAAGAGGAAGGTAAAGTAGAGGATTTACGCTTCAAGTTAACAAATTTATAAAATTGTTTACGGTCACGATTAAACTGTCTTTTGCATCGAGCAAGATAGTTCTCGTAGCGAATTGAGTTTAAAAGGGCAAAGTTCGATCTGGCTACTGTGTATTTGGACCAGTCGATATCAGAACATGACTTCTTAAATTTTTTAAAATATTTGGATTTAATATTCTTTAAATAAGAAAGTCTAGTTGTAAGCCATGGGGGCTTTGTTGAACCAGACGCAGGAATAAATTTGGGAATACACATGTCTAAAAGTGCATTTAGGGTCACATAAAAAGTATTAAGGACAGTATTAATATCAGCTGATTTTTCCATAAATGACCAGTCGGTTGCAAGAATAAGTTCATTGAGCAATGAATAATTTCCTTTGCGAAAACAACGACGTGGTGATTGCTGAGATAATAGACGCAGGTTAGAAGAATTTAAGATAGAAAAATAAATTTGTATAGTAGGATGATGTTAGTCTTCAGGCACTGATAGTCGAAGTCGTTTACGAATACCAGATCAAGGATTCTATCTAAATTATTTTTGATTGAATTCATTTGAAAAAGTGAATAATCAAAATAGGTCATTATCACAACAAATAGGTCATTATCCGTAACTTGAAGAAAAACCTCATTTAAGCCAGATATATGCTGCATATAATCTTCAATATGAGAAGTGGGAGGTATATATGAGCAAGTGATGAAAATTGATCGATTTGGAAATGTAACTTTAACAGCAACAATTTCAACATCAGTAGGCACATTAAATGAGATACGTTCAGACTGAAGTGACGATTTAATGGCGATTAATACACAGATTCAAAGGAAAAACAACTCAAAAATATATTTTTGAGTTTAGCCAAAAGTCCTCTAACATTCTGGGAATGTATGAGAACAGAGTCGGGACACGGAATTAGTTTTTTGGGACACTACTGGTTAAAGCTTGTGGGACAGAAATACCAGCTGGTAAGTGACAGGTTCTGATCTACATTTCGATTTAAACTCATGCACTACCATATGTGGCGGCCAAAATTTTGAATCACATATGTCGGCAAAAAACTCGTGAGGGACACTAATTTTAAAAGAGGGTATTTCTCGAGGCGTAGAAAAATTAAATTTGGAAATACAATGTATGCGGCTATGGAATCACAAGTAGTGTCCGAGGATAGCCTAGACACAAATCCTTGTTTTCGAGGAGCAACAACATTGAGGATAGGGACTTCACTGTTGCTACTTTTTTTAGGGGCTGAATTGCGAGGGGGCTTAGCTTTCCGACCAGATCCTACCCGCACCGAAGACTCGATAATTTGGGCAGACTCTATTGTCTGAGAAGCAGCCTCTCCTTTAGATGGCGCAGGAGAGTTAAATAACCCTGCATTGCCCGGGGAGAGCGTTATAGACAACGCTGGCGTAGCGTCAAGGTGATGCCGAGATGCCAATGGAGTCGAAAGAGACTGGGTAACTGGTATATTAGAGGTAACGGTTAAAAATTGGGAGTCTGATTTAGAATTAGGTGATGAATCAAATTTGAATTGACTGAGCAACTCGATACTAGAGTCGAAGTCGCTCGAAAGAAGTTAAGCCACATTATTAAGTTTTTAAAATTGATTTCTCACAGAACTATACAAACGTGAGAAATCAAATTGCAAGTCGATACATACAGGACAAGACCAATTCAAAACTCCACACTCCTTTTTAGCAGTGGCAACGAGTTTATCACAGTCTCGACCAGAGAGACCAGCACACTTAGCATGCATGATGTTGTCACACAACCAACAGTAAACAAACACACAAACAATCGCTTGTGTAGGCTAAGAAAGCGCGGAGACTGAGAAATGCAGATACGCACTAACAACAAAACTTGCGCAATCGAGGTGCAAAGTGTAAACAAAACACAAACAAACACACGCACAAGCAAATGTCAAAAGGAAAAAGGCAAACTATGCTTAGCAAATGCACAAAATTAAAAATGCTATTTGCTGAGATCTACAATGCACAACTAATTACAATTTACTCACAGTCGATAACTTGGACAAAATCATAAATTTATAATATAAATTTAAATTAATTGGTGCAATAATAAGGCACAAAACAAAGTAAAAATCAAGAGCACAAAAAACCCGTCTGTTACACTCAGCTGAGAACTCTCTCAGGCAGAATGGAAAATTTGCTATAACTGTCCCATCAGGTCGAGCTAAATATCTATCGAAACGTATAGCTCTAACTAACAAAAGTGCAAACTAAAACGATTGGAAGCTCAACTGGTTCGTGAGATAAGCACATGTAAATGGGAGGAGCGAAATTTAGATGATTGCAGCAAATGGGGCCGTTGGAGCCATTTGGTAATTTTTTTCAATTTTCTACGATTCTTAATATACGCGTCGAATGACACCTCAATCATAAATATCTGTTCAGTGGTTCAAAAGATAATTAAATTTTAAAATTTTAATAGCCTTCCCAAACTGAGATGAAAAGTCAGTTTGTCTGTTCCCAATCATAGAATTATAAACTTTTGTTCTACGACTTTTTCGAAAAATAGCAGGAAAGCGCTAAAACTTGAAACCACCATAGTATCCAAACGATAGAAGCTACAGATATGTTCAATACATCGTTGAAAAGGTATTTTGAAGATCTTTTAAGCATACCTTCAATCTTTATTTCAGGTGAATTAAGATTTCATTGGCGATTTAAAAAAATCTACATTCAAAATCATTATGAAATTATTATATGTTATAGTCAGCTTATTTCCGCGTTTTTGACATATAACACATATCTGTGAAAATTCGTGTCGGCAAGATATTACGTATTGCCTGTCTATCTTAATTTCTTAGCATTGAATGATGGCAGCAGCAACAATGCAAGCATTGCATGCAGAGCGAGCGGTGCACAATAGAACCCAGAGCTGACAGCTATTGTTTCACTGATGCCAGATAGTTTATTTTTGTTTTGCAAGGAGGCGGTATTTAATTTATTCAAATGAGCTGAACTTGTGGGGTCTTCCTGGAACGCATTTTGACAGAATGTGTTATTATTCTCTTAATTATTTTTTATACCCTGTGTCCATTTAAAATGGTCATAAAGGGTATAATGGTTTTGTGCAATGTATGTAACAGGCAGAAGGAAGCATCTCCGACCCTATAAAGTAAATATATTCGTGATCAGTATCAATAGCGGAGTCGATTGAGCCATGTCCGTCTGCCTGTCCGTGTGTTTAAGACAAAGGATCTCAGAGACTATAAGAGCTAGAGTCTTCACACCTGGTATGTAAGTTCCTGGATAGCGGGCGCAGATCAAGTTTGTTTTAAAATTTGGATCGCACCTCTATATCGTATAGCTGCCATAGGAACGATCAGTCCAAAATCAAGTTTTAGTATGAAAAACTTTTTTGTTGTTTAAAATATCTCGACCAAACTGACAGGATATACATTTGGGATGGTAATAAATATCCTGGTAAAATTTGGTTGAAATCGGACCACTATATCACAAGCCGCCATAGAAACGATCATCCCAAAATCAAGTTTTAGTATGAAAAACTTTTTTGTTGTTTGAAATATCTCATATATCATAGCTCGAGCACATTCGACTGTAGCCGCACCTCCTCGCGAGCGAAGCGAGCCGGGGGTAGGCGAGCGAAACGAGCATGGTATCAAGTATGGTATCCAGCATGGTATCAAGCATTCATGGTACCTAGGCTTTATACAGGCAAATTCAAAAACGTCTGTTATCTTCTAAAAAATACCTCTTTACGAGGTAAAATTCTAGTGACGAAAACATTTCCATGCCCCAAAATTTCTGATACCCAATTTTGTGACGAGCGATATTAGAATTTTACCTCGTAAAGAGGTATTTTTTAGAAGATTTGAAATCACTGCGGACGGCAGTCCGCACTAGTGACGAAAGCATCACGAAGGGTGCGAAAGGCGACTAGCAATTTATACATGCAGAATGGAAAATTTGCTATAACTGGATCCTTTTGGTAAATTTTTTTAATTTTCTACGATTCTTATCAAAAATACGCGTTGAATGACACCTCAATCATAAATATTTGTTAAGGGGTTCAAAAGATTATTAAGTTTGAAATTTTTATTAGCCTTCCCAAGATGAGATGAAAAGTCAGTTTGTCTGTTTGTGTGTTTGTTTGTATCAAAGCGTTGAAATAGCTAAAATGTGTGAATGAGATTCTATTCCCAATCATAAAATTAGAAACTTTTGTTCTACGACTTTTTCGAAAAAAAGCTAGTTTAGCGGGAAATCGCTAAAATTTGATAAACTTAAAACCACCCTAGTATCCAAACGATAGAAGCTACAGATATGTTCTTTATATCGTTGAAAAGGTATTTTGAAGATCTTTTACGCATACCTGTAATACCTGACTACATAGGTAAGAAGCTACAGGTGAATTCAGATTTCATTGGCGATTTAAAAAAAATCTACACTCAAAATCACTATGAAATTATTATATGTTATAGTCAGCTTTTTTCCTCAATTTTTGACATATAACACATGTCTGTGAAAATTCGTGTCGGCAAGATATTACGTATTGCCTGACTATCTTAATTCCTTAGAATTGAATGATGGTAGCAGCAACAATGCAAGCAGTGCGAGCACAATAGAACACACAGCTGACAGCTTTTGTTTCAGTGATGCCAGATAGTTTGTTTTGCAAGAAGGCGGTATTTAATTTATTCAAATAAGCTGGACTTGTAGGGTCTTCCTGGAACGCATTTTGATTTAATGTGTTCTTATTCTCTTTATTCATTTTTTTTCATGGTACTTGGGCATAATACAGGCAAATTCAAAAACGTCTGATATCTTCTAAAAAAAACCTCTGTAAGAGGTAAAACTCTAGTGACGAAAACATTTCCACGCAACAGAATTTCTGATATCCAATTTTGTGACGAACGATATTAAATTGAATATATAACTTATTCTTAAAAAAAACAAGGGGGCGGTGCTACAGTCGAGCATACTCGACTGTCGGAGACCCCGTACTTACTATGGAAAAGCAACTCCTGATTAAAAGAAAATAATATAAACCTGTACATACATAAAACATTGTATCAGGAGGTATAAGACAATAGAAAATTACCAATCAGCTAGTCTGATTGTGGTATCTCAAGAAACAACAAAAATTTGCATACTCAGTATACATTTTCGACCAATCGTTCCTATGGCAGCTTAATAATATAGTAGAACGATGTCAACCAAATAAATCAAAAAATTTGTTCATCTAAAGTTTATTTTTGACTGATTGTTCCTATGGCATAACGGACCGATTTCGGCTAATCTTGGTCAGAATTTTTAAGATCACCCCAGATGCATATTCTGTTAAATTGGTTTAGCTTTATCAATAAACAAAAAAGTTTTTCATACTAAAGCTTGTTTTTCGACTGATTGTTCCTATGGCATAGCGGACCGATTTCGGCTAATCTTGGTCAGAATTTTTAAGATCACCCCAGATGCATATTCTGTTAAATTGGTTTAGCTTTATCAATAAACAAAAAAGTTTTTCATACTAAAGCTTGTTTTTCGACTGATTGTTCCTATGGCAGCTATATGATATACTAAACCGATTTCAACCGAACCTGGTCAGAATGTATAAGATCACCTGAGATACATTTTCTGTTAAATTGGTTGAGATATATAAATAAACAAAATAGTTTTTCATACTAAAGCTTGATTTTCTACTGATTGTTGCTATGGTAGTTATATGTTATATTGGACCGATTTCCACCGAACCTGGTCAGAATGTATAAGATCACCCCAGATGCATATTTTGTTAAATTGGTTAAGGTAACTTAATAAACAAAAACGTTTTTCATAGTAAAGCTTGATTATCGTCTGATTGTTCCAATGGCAGCTATATGATATAGCGGACCGATTTCTACTAAACTTAGTCAGAATGTACAAAACCATCCATATGTATATTCTGTTAGATTGGCTGAGATATCTTTTAAATTGTCTTTTTTATACCCGTGCCCATTGAAAATGGTCAAAAAGGGTATAATGGTTTTGTGCAATGTATGTAACAGGCAGAAGGAAGCATCTCCGACCCTCTAAAGTATATATATTCTTGATCAGCATCAATAGCCGAGTCGATTGAGCCATGTCCGTCTGTCTGTCCGTCTGTTTGAGTCAAAGGATCTCAGAGACTACAAAAGCTAGAGACTTCAAATTTGGTATGTAGGTTGCTCGATAGCGGGCGCAGATCAAGTTTGTTTTAATTTTTAGATGCCACGCCTCTTTCGCCTGCCAATCGCAAAAAACGATTATCAGGCGCGATCTTTAATAAAACACTTCTTAATTAAACAGGAAGATAAAAAGTAAGCTAATTTAATGACCCTGAAAGTTTCAAAGCGATTGACTATTAAATAGAGAAGATATTTTAAATTTGCTTTTAATTCACATAAATCAAAATCATAGACATAGGCAAGTGGAGCGACATAGCATATGCACATTTGTTTGTGCAAAAACATAACAGTGAGCACGTGTATGAAGAGTGCGAACGCAAATACGAGCGATAGGCAAAATTATCGATATCATTTGGCTACAATTTCTATCCTATTTTAATATATTAACATGGTTTAAGTTAATACATATTTACGATTGTGTTATAATATATGTATGTAGATTGTAGATTGTGTTAAAATATTAGTATGCATTGCAAATGGCGATATGTATAAATGCCACTTTATAATTTTGCACCTCGACGACAGATCATTTTACAGCACTGAAATCTTGAATTTATAATAATTATTATGTTTAATAATAAGCTAGTAAGCCCGCACATATGTTCAATAGGTTTTCATTTATTATCATTGTATTCATATGCTTAACAAATCCTGCAAAAAGAATCAGAAATATTAAAGCATTGCATTTAAATTGAAATTGCGCGCGCAATGCAGCAGCCTTTAACAGCTGATATCGATGATTAAGAAGAGTGGGAGAGATTATTTGATGTTGCCGGACTTCAACAAGCTAAGCAAATTTTAGTTGATGGCTACTCTTGGTATGAGCAACATCGATTTCAGCGATTACGATTTACTATTTTAATTAAATTAAATACAATTTATTCAATCGGACCACTATATCATATTGCTGGCATAGGAACGATCAGTCGAAAATAAACTTTTTTGTTGTTTGAAAGATCTTGACCAAACTCATAGGAATTGCATTTGGGATGGTCCTATATATCATGATAAAATTTGGTTGAAGTCGGACCACTATATCATATAGCTGCCATAGGAACGATCAGTCCAAAATCAAGTTTTAGTATGATAAACTTTTTTGTTGTTTGAGGTTTCTCAACCAAACTAACAGAATACGCCCTTGGGATGGTATTCTACATCCTGACCAAGTTTGATTGAAATCTGATATCAAATAGCTGCCATGGGAACGAATTTTACGATAAAGTGTGAAAATTTTTGTTGTTTTTAAAGATAAGTCAACCAAACTCACAGATTCAGAATTTGTAATTTGGTTTAAATCGGTTCACTAGATCACATAGATGTAATACGAACAAAAAGCCAAAAAGTTAATGCCGCATCATCACACCTTCGGCATGCCTAACGTAGCCCACATATGTATGACCTATCGGAGAGCCAGGGCACATGGTATTCTACAGTAGAGCACACTCGACTGTAGCCGGAGCCCCCTTGTTTAATTTAGATATATGTGTGTGTGTATTAATTTGTGAGCGTTAAAGCGGGCGTGGCAAATGTCTAAAACAAAATTGATCTGCTTGCAATATAGACGGACCTACATACCAAGTTTGGAGTCTCTAGCTCTTAAAGTCTCTGAGATCTAGGCGTTCTTACAGACGGACGGACGGAAAGACGGGCATGACTATATCAACTCGGCTGTTGATGCTGATCACGAATATATTTACTTTATAGGTGGAGAAATTCGATATTTTCGAGGTTTTCCACCACTGCGGACGGCAGTCCGCGCTAGTGACGAAAGCATCACGAAGGGTGCGAAAGGCGACTAGCAATATACACAGGAAGAATGGAAAATTTGATATGACTGTCCGATCCTGTCGAGTTATATACCTATCGAAAGGTATAGTTTTAACTAACAAAAGTGCATACTTAGACTTTTAGAAACTCACCTGGTTCGTGGGATAATCAGGTGTAAATGAGAGGGGCGAGCTTTAGATGATTGCAGAAAATGGGGACGTTGGGGCTTTTTGGTACATTTTTTTATTTTATTATTATTTTTATAAAAAATACGCGTCGAATGACACCTCGATCATCAACTATGACTATATCAACTCGGCTGTTGATGCTGATCACGAATATATATTCTTTATAGGGTCTGCCACGCGTCCTTCTGCATGTTATGTACTTTTTATACCCATTGAAAATGGTCAAAAAGGGTATAATGGTTTTGTGTAATGTATGTAACAGGCAGAAGGAAGCATCTCTGACCCTATAAAGTATATATATATAGCGGGCGCAGATAAAGTTTGTTTTAAAATTTGGATCGGACCACTATATCATATAGCTGCCATAGGAACGATCAGTCCAAAATAAAGTTTTAGTATAAAAAACTTTTTTGCTTATCGAGATAGCTCAACCAATCTAACAGCATACGCATCTGGGGTTATCTTATACATTCTGACCAAGTTTGGTTGCAATCGGTTTACTATATCATATAGCTGCAATAGGAACAATCAGTGGAAAATCAAGATTTAGTATAAAGAACTTTTTTGTTTATTGAGATATCTCAACCAATTCAACAGTATATGCATTTGGGGTTAGTGGGTTAGTGCTTGGTATGAAAAACTTTTATGTTGCTAGAGATATCTTAGCCAAACTGAGACAATATGGCATTTTCTGATTAAATTTTTTGTAACATTTATTCCCTATACAACACATAAAGCTTTCCGGCACTGACTAACCACAAAACACAAAACTAACAAAACCCGCCCACGCTTTTCAATCAGCTGATCAAACTCGCCACGCTTGCGTCTGCATTCGGGCTTCAAATCACACTCCCGCTGGCTCGAAAATCTGCCTGATGCTATGCTGAGCTGGAAAAGCATCGATGGTGGAGAAATTCTATATTTTCGAGGTTTTCCACCACTGCGGACGGCAGTCCGCGCTAGTGACGAAAGCATCACGAAGGGTGCGAAAGGCGACTAGCACAGGAAGAATGGAACATTTGATATGACTGTCCGATCCGGTCGAGTTATATACCTATCGAAAGGTGCATACTTAGACTTTTAGAAACTCAACTGGTTCGTGGGATAAACAGGTGTAAATGAGAGGGGCGAGCTTTAGATGATTCCAGAAAATGGGGACGTTGGGGCTTTTTGGTACATTTTTTTATTTTATTATTATTCTTATAAAAAATACGCGTCGAATGACACCTCGATCATCAAAATCCGACCACTGGTTCGAAAGATACTTAAATTTTAAAAATTTAGACGCCTTCCCAAATTGAGATGAAAACTCAGTCCTCCTGTTTGTTTGTTTGTTTGTATCAAAGCGTTGAAATATCTTATATTTGTGAATTTGGATCGATTCCCCATCAAAAAACTAGAAATGTTTGTTTTTCGACTTTTCGAAAAATCGCTAGTTTAGCGGGAAATCGCTATACCCCGCTAAAATTGACACCCCCATAGTATCCAAACGATAGAAGCTACAGATATGTTCTTTATGTCGTATATGAAAATAGCTTTTTTAGACCCCGTACTTAAAAAAAGTACAAGGGTCTATTAACTTTGTCATTAAAAAAATGTGCGTAACAGGCAGAAGGAGGCGTGGCAGACCCCATAAAGTATATATAACCTTGATCAGCATCAATAGCCGAGTCGATATAGCCATGTCCGTCTGTCCGTCCGTCTGTAAGAGCGCCTTGATCTCAGAGACTATAAGAGCTAGAGACTTCAAACTTGGTATGTAGGTCCGTCTTTATTGCAAGCAGATCAAGTTTTATTTTAGATTTTGGCCACGCCCCCTTGAACACCTTAAAATCAAATAAATCTAAATTAGGGCAATTGAAAAAATAGAGCGTTCTAATTAAGCATAGACCAAGCCAATATTATCCGCCATGTTTGCTGAAAATTTCATTGCGATCGGATAATAAACATCGAAGATATTAATCAACTAACTTTGCCTATAATTGCTTTGCCTTAACAGCAACAATTACAAAACAATTAGACAACAATGAAGTTTGACTTATGGTTCAGTAATAATGAAACCTACAATAAACAGTTGTTCATGAATTAGCCCTGTGGCACAGTGTGTTTAGCGTCCATTTTTTCTAAAATTTTCATTTGGGCCATGGGTCGCGGGTTCGTTTCCCGTCACGGACAGATATTTTTATTTTTTTATATATTTATTATTAATGTTGAATGTTATATTTATTATTTATTTAAATTTTTTATATTATTTATTAATATAATATTTATTATTATTTATATTAATGTTATATTTACATAAAATAGAAATATCTGAATTAAAAAGACAATTTAAAGGATATCTCAACCAATCTAACAGAATATGCATATAGGATGGTCCTATACATTCTGACCAAGTTTGGTTGAAATCGGTCCAATATATCAGAAAGCTGCCATAGGAACAATTAGTCGAAATATAGCTTTATTATGAAAAACTTTTTTGTTTATTTATATATCTCAGAGTATGCATCTTGGATGATCTTATACAATCTGACCAAGTTTGGCTGAAATCGGTTGACTATATCATATAGCTGTCATAGGAACAATCAATCGAAAATCAAGCTTTAGTATGAAAAACTTTTTTGTTTATTGAGATAGCTCAACCAATCTAACAGAATATGCATCTTGGATGATCTTATACAATCTGACCGAGTTTGGTTGAAATCGATTCACTATATCATATAGCTGCCATAGGAACAATATGTCGGAAACCAAGCTTTATTATGAAAAGCTTTTTTGTTTTATTTGGTTGAAATGGGTCTACTATATTATAAAGCTGCCATAGGAACGATTGGTCGAAAATGTATACTGAGTATGCAAATTTTTGTTTTTTCTGGAGATACCACAATCAGACTCGCAGATTGGAAATTTTCTATGAAACAATGTTATATATGTACAGATTTATATTATTTTCTTTAAGCCAGGAGTTGCTTTTTCATAGTAAGTACGGGGTCTCCGACAGTCGAGTATGCTCGACTGTAGCACCACCCACTAGTTTTTATTGTTTTTGGAGAAATCTCCACCTAACGTAACTATAGGGAATTTTCTATTATCTTTAACATTATGATCGAATTTGTTTTTAATGGTACGGAGACTTGGTATCACTGCGGACGGCAGTCCACGCTATGCACGAAAGCATCACGAAGGGTGCGAAAGGCGACTAGCAATATAAACAGGAAGAACGGAAAATTCGCAACGACTGTCCGATCGGATCATGTTATATACCGATCGAAAGGTATAGTTTTAACTAACAAACGTGCATACTAAGACTTTTGAAGACTCACCTGGTTCGTGAGATAATCAGGTGTTGATCAAAAATCTAGAAACTTTTGTTCTGCGACTTTTTCGAAAAATCGCTAGATTACCGGGAAATCGCTAAAAGTATAAAGCTACAGTGGAAAATAGATTTCTTTGGCGATTTAAAAAAAAAATCTACACCTCAAACCACTTTTAAATATGTCATATGTCATAATCAATTGTATTCCTCGTTTTTTGACGTACAACACATAACTTATTCTTAAAAAAAAGTTTGGCATTCGGCACTGCACAAAAAAATTGTTTTTATTAGATAAGAAGAATTGGGACCTTATTGCGCAATGTGCCAAATGCCAAACATTTTTTAAGAATAAGTTATATATTTAATTTATCGTTCGTCACAAAATTGGATATCAGAAATTTTGGGGAATGGACATTTTTTCGTCACTAGAATTTTATCTCGTAAAAATAGAAAATAACACAGATATTTTAAAAATTTCTCCATATTTTGACAATTTCCAGCCGCCAACGCTAATTAATTTTGCACTTGCGCCAAAAACAGTGATAAAAACGCGGTGTACTATCGTTAACTATCGAAGTTTAAATATCGATAGTTTAAAAATAAAATCAAAATTCGTTGTAATGATACTATCGTGAGTGGTCGACCGAGCTCTTTCGGCCAGCCCAAACCCAGATGCCACATAAATTTTACTTAAACTTCGTTGTTCGAATTTAATTGTTCGACTAGGGGGCCTCGCCCCTTGCTCGCTTCGCTCGCCAACCCCCGGCTCTCACCGCTCACAGGATTGAAAGGCTGGTCCTTAGTTGTCCGGCCTATGAAGATTATGCTGAATCACAATTTTATTTAATATACAGTTTTTTGTTAAAATACATATAAATATAAATTTCGTGTCCATTGCTATAATTATTTTTTCCCTAACTTTGCCTAAAAATCAACTTGTTATGTGGCAGGAAATAATCAGATTTGGCGGAAAATATCTAAATTTCATGAAATAGTAGAGATTTGGCAAGAAGAGCTAATCTGGGAGTTTCGTACTAAAGGTTAATTTCCATCCGGTTGTTCCTATGTTAGCTGATAAAAAATCCGACTTTGACCAAATTTAGTCAGACTCAGTCCCAAATATCCAAATTTTGAGTTTTGTTAAGATATCTCAATAAACAAAAAAGTTTTTCGCACTAAATGTTATTTTCCATCCGATTGTTCGTATGGAAGCTATATGATATAGTAATCCGATTCGAATCAAACTTGGTCACGATGTAAGATATACCTTCAAACATACAATCTGTGAGTTTTGTTGAGATATCTTAAGAAATAAAAAAGTTTTTATACTAAAGGTTAATTCGCATCCGATTGTTCCTATTGCAGCTATATGATATAGTAATCCGACTTTAACCAAATTTGGTCAGGATATAACAGGCACTCCCAAACATACAATCTGTGAGTTAAGATATCTTCAGAAACAAAAAAGTTTTTTATACTAAAATTTAATTTACATCCGATTGTTCCTATGGCAGCTATACGATATAGTCATCTGACTTTCTTTGAAGTTTCTGATTGGGTGGCTGTCAGCGCTGTTCCACATGACAGCGTGGATACCACTAATGTTCCAAATGGTCAATCAACTAGCTCTGTAGCGTCTGCTAAAGTTACTGCTGCTGCTGATAAAAAGACCCTTGTAGGTGTTCCACCAAAAAAACAAATTTTTGTTTCAAGTTTTTTATACTAAAGGTTAATGTCTCCCCATCGTTCCTATGGTAGCTATAGGATATAGTCATCTGACATCAACCAAATTTGGTCAGAATGTAACAGGCAGTCCCATATATACAATTTATGAGTTTTGTTAAGATAACTTAAGAAACTAAAAATTTTTCCTTATTAAAGGTTAATTTCATCCAATTGTTCCTATGTCAGCTATAGGATACAGTCATCCGACTTCGACCAAATTTAGTCAGGATGTAACAGGCAGGTCCATATATACAACCTGTGAGTTTGGTTAAGATTTCTTAAGAAACAAAAAAGTTTTCCATACTAAAGGTTAATTTCATCCGACGGTTCCTATGGCAGCTATAGGATAAAGTCATCCTATATCAACCGAATTTGATGAGGATGTAACAGGCAGTCCCACAAATACAATTTGTGAGTTTGGTTAAGATATCTTAAGAAACAAAAAAGTTTTTTATACTAAAGGTTAATGTCTCCCCATCATTCCTATAGTAGCTATAGGATATAGTCATCTGACATCAACCAAATTTGGTCAGAATGTAACAGGCAGTCCCATATATACAATTTATGAGTTTTGTTAAGATATCTTAAGAAACTAAAAAGCTTTCCATAATAAAGTATTTTGAAGATCTTTTAAGCATACCTTCAAAATACTTTATTATGGAAAGCTTTTTTAGTTTCTTAAGATATCTTAACAAAACTCATAAATTGTATATATGGGACTGCCTGTTACATTCTGACCAAATTTGGTTGATGTCAGATGACTATATCCTATAGCTACTATAGGAATGATGGGGAGACATTAACCTTTAGTATAAAAAAACTTTTTTTGTTTCTTAAGATATCTTAACCAAACTCACAAATTGTATTTGTGGGACTGCCTGTTACATCCTCATCAAATTCGGTTGATATAGGATGACTTTATCCTATAGCTGCCATAGGAACCGTCGGATGAAATTAACCTTTAGTATGGAAAACTTTTTTGTTTCTTAAGAAATCTTAACCAAACTCACAGGTTGTATATATGGACCTGCCTGTTACATCCTGACTAAATTTGGTCGAAGTCGGATGACTGTATCCTATAGCTGACATAGGAACAATTGGATGAAATTAACCTTTAATAAGGAAAAATTTTTAGTTTCTTAAGTTATCTTAACAAAACTCATAGAGTATATATGGGACTGCCTGTTACATTCTGACCAAATTTGGTTGATGTCAGATAACTATATGCTACATAGCTCCATCAGGAACAATGGGGAGACATTAACCTTTAGTATAAAAAACTTTTTTGTTTCTTAAGATATCTTTAACCAAACTCACAAATTGTATTTGTGGGACTGCCTGTTACATCCTCATTAAATTTGGTTGATATAGGATGACCATATCCTAAAGTTGCCATCGGAACAATCGGATTAAATTAACCCTTAGGATGGAAAACTTTTTTGTTTCTTAAGTTATCTTAACCAAAGTCATAAATTGTATATATGGAACTGCCTGTTACATCCGGACGAAATTTGGTCAAAGTCGGATGACTATATCCTATAGTTGCCAACAATCGGCTGAAATTAACCTTTGGTATGGAAAACTTTTTTTTGTTTCTTAAGTTATCTTAACCAAACTCATAAATTGTATATATGTGACTGCCTATAACATAACAAACTATAACAAATTTGGTCAAAGTCGGATGAAAATATCATATAGCTGCCATAGGAACAATCGAAAGAAATTAACCTTTAGTATGGAAAACCTGACAGCTAATGACCAGCCTTTCAATTCTTCGAGCGGAGCGAGCCGGGGGTTGGCGAGCGAAGCGAGCAGGGGGCGAAGCCTTCTAGTATATATATATAAAACTCTTTGTCCTGACTGACATAGAATTAACGTGACAGAATCAACGTGTACCGCTACAGGAAGAAAGTTGAAATTTGCACACAACATAGATGAGACAATTGATCGTGCAATAAGACGGCGTTTTGCGAAATTTGACCTGTAAGTGGGTCAAATTCGGGGTCAAAGGTCACGAAATTGCTAAGTTAGGAAATTTTTTTTTTTTCTTAAGATATCTAACCAAACTCACAGACTGCAAATGTGGGACCCTGTACATCCTAACGAAATTTGGTTGATGTGAGATGACAATATAAAGCGGTCATGACAACGATCGGATGGAAATTAACCACGATGATCTTTTTATGTTACATCTACTCGTTCAGTTACGTATTGCTCTAGATGAATGCTTGTTGGGCGAGTGGCAACGCCGGTGGGATGGCGGTGATACCGGACGGGTATCACACCAGTTTTTCCCGGACGCAAGCTTCGTCTACTGCAGACGAGACTTCCGTTTCACTCTGCGCGCTGGATTCTTGCTGACTGGCCATGGATCGCTGAATGCATTTCTGCATGGAAGAAATCTGAGCGAGACGCCCACATGTACTTGTGGTGCTGATCGCGAGGACTGGCTGCACATTCTATGTGTATGCCCACTCTATGCGGATCTGCGGTTCCTCGATGGACTCGGAATCCGAGCTGAACATGGAGCCTGGAGAGTGTCTGGAGTGACGGAAAACCAGGAGCGGATGCGGCTGCTTGACGCATTTGCCGATGCCGTGTTTACAAGGCGTCGGCAAATAGCTGAAGGCTTGGACGTCGGTGGGCTGCCAGTCCCGGGCTGAAAAGTCAAAACTGGCCTCACCCGTGTGGTTGGCGGGTCTTAGAATATCACCACAGTGCATCTCTGCTTGTCGTATGAGGCGACTAAATGAGGTACCTGGGCTGTCAGTCCCGAGCTGCAAAGCTAAAACTGGCCTCACCCGTGTGGCTGGCGGGTCTTAGAATCTCACCACAGTGCATCTCTGCTTGTCGTACGAGACGACTAAATGAGGTACCTGGGCTGTCAGTCCCGAGCTGCAAAGCTAAAACTGGCCTCACCCGTGTGGCTGGCGGGTCCTAGAATTTCACCACAGTAAGTAACCGCTTGTCGTATGAGGCGACTAATGGTACAACCAGGGTCACCCAAATCCAAGCTTGTCGGAGCTGAATGGGGAGGGGAGACCGATCCCTAAGATTCGGTACCACGGGTTGAGACAGTTCTCCAAGACTTCTCATTGAGGTCGGCCCCCTTGTGGGAGTTCGTGGGGGCTGTGGTTACGTAGCGTTGCGTCTCAACGCCGGAGAGAAGCTGCTGGATGCTTCGCCCCAAACCAAGGGGGGGTGTACAACCGATAGTGTGCACTTAAATTGGTACCGACGAGGTGGAAGCCACTGCATCCATCTCTGAGGGGCGTTAGTTGGCGCATTGTACCAGACTCGCTGTATTATATGCTTGCATATATGAATACCGTGGTAGTAATCCCCAGTTGGAAGACGCCACGTAAAATAAATCGGAGAGATCCTTTGGTTCTGTCCCTATCTACTATCTAGCGAAACCACAGCCAAGGGAACGGGCTTGGAATAATTAGCGGGGAAAGAAGACCCTTTTGAGCTTGACTCTAATCTGGCAGTGTAAGGAGACATAAGAGGTGTAGAATAAGTGGGAGATATTAGATTTCGGTTTAGTATCGACAATGAAATACCACTACTCTTATTGTTTCCTTACTTACTTGATTAAATGGAACGTGTATCATTTCCTAGCCATTATACGGATATATTTATTATATCTTATGGTATTGGGTTTTGATGCAAGCTTCTTGATCAAAGTATCACGAGTTTGTTATATAATCGCAAACAAGTTATTTAATGAGAGAGTGCATTTATGTACTTTTGAATTAAAAATTTGGTATAACTCCAATTACTCAGGTATGATCCAATTCAAGGACATTGCCAGGTAGGGAGTTTGACTGGGGCGGTACATCTCTCAAATAATAACGGAGGTGTCCCAAGGCCAGCTCAGTGCGGACAGAAACCACACATAGAGCAAAA
>JAWNMV010000768.1:0-19180 GCA_035043635.1 Drosophila rellima
AGTACGGTCCAATGAAGACGTTCATTACGGACATGGGAACAGAATATAAGAATTCAATTATAAATGATTTGTGCAAATACCTAAAAATTGAAAATATAACATCAACTGCACACCACCACCAGACAGTTGGAACAATAGAAAGAAGTCATAGAACTTTTAATGAATACATACGATCCTACATATCGGTTGATAAAACTGATTGGGACGTATGGCTTCAATATTTTGTCTTTTGTTTCAACACGACCCCCTCTATGGCACATACTTATTGTCCATATGAGCTAGTATTTGGTAAAACAAGTAATTTACCAAAACAATTTAATAGCATAGATAGCGTAGAAGCAATATATAATATAGATGATTATGCTAAAGAAAGCAAATATAGATTAGAAGTAGCATATAAAAGAGCTAGGGTAATGCTAGAAGAGCATAAGAATAAAAATAAGGTACTATATGATCAGAAAGTAAACAATATAGATATATCAGTAGGAGATAAAGTATTACTAAGAAATGAAACAGGTCATAAGTTAGATTATAAATATACTGGTCCGTATAAAGTAACGGAAATGGGAGATAGGAATAATGTTATAATAGTTAATGACAAAAACAAAAAACAGATAGTTCATAAAGATAGATTAAAACTTTTTATTTCATAATAACATACATAGGTAATAACATATATATAAATATTTTTGATATATGAATATTTTTGATCATTTCATTTTCTTTATCGTTATTAAGTACAACATCATATAAAAGAAAAAAAAAAAAAAAAACAACACAAAAAAAAAATAAATAAATAAAATTTCTTAAATTTATAGATAATAAGAATTAAAATAACTTCATGAAATTACGTTATTTTTCAAAAGGAGGGAGATGTAGTGTATGCACATACGAGTTCTTATTACTCAACATAAATATTGAGCGGCAACACTTTGTTAGCCGAATATGCATAGGGCATTGCCTTTGTCACTCAGCGACAGCGTGCCAAGTGCCCGCACACATTTCAAGTGCAAACGTAATATGATATGCACTCATTGCATTCATCGCTTAGAGCCGAGTCAGCATGTTTCCCATACTGACCGCTAATATACATATGTGCATGCATAACTCACACTCTCTGCCCGTCTTACATTTTGTTACTTTACTTATATATAATGTATATATAAAACGGCTGCTCTGCCGCTGCGCCGACAGCTAGCAAGCCTTTAGCTAAGAGAACCAAATTCATTCAATAAAAGACATTCGTAAAGAACACATGCTTATCTTATGACTGGATAATATAATGGAACATAATACAACAATACATATAATACCTATAATACACTAACATATATACCCAAGAAATAGAAAAATTAGCTAAGTCTCAAGAGGGAGCATATATTGCAAAAGAATATTCCCGAGAACAAGCTCAATAATTATGTACCAAACAGGTTATATCAGCAATGAAGAAAAATTGCTTAAATAAAGATGTTAATTCAGTTCTGCGTTCTCGACCATTCAATGATATAGACGAAGTAGTAGCTGCATTCATTGAAACATCAAATGATATTGCCGACGAAACTAATACTATTATGTATTATCAAAATTACTCGCAGCGCGGAGAATATCGTGGTCGTGGAGATTTAGAGGCCGTAGTTATAACAGAGGCTGCCAACGGTACAATGATAATGGTAATTCTAACAAAACCAACTATAAAGGCGGCTCGAACAGAGGCGACTCAGTTAGAGGTAATAGAAATAACAATCAAGTACGAGTTACACAAGGTAACTCGGCCAACGCTCAAGCTCCCTTGGGCAACTAAACATAAAAGTTTTTAATATAAATCAAAGTCTCAGCAGCGTAATAAAAACACAGAACCAAAAAAATAATAAACCATTGACATTACTAGTAGATACTGGAGCTAACACATCAGTTCTAAAAGTTAATAGCTTATGTTCTGAAATCAATCAAGATTTCAAAACAAATATAACAGGAATTGGTCAGGGAACAATACAATCAATTGGACTAGCTACAATTGATTTACTCTTCGATTATTTCATAATCATTCACGACTTCCAAATAATTCATAATAAATCACAACGATGAATTAATACTAAGACCACAATCACTTAAACACCAAATACATGTACCACTATAACATAATGATATTGACAATTCAATATTATTCCCAGCAAGGTCAGAAGTAATGAGAAAAATCACACTTCAGACAAATGAATATACTGTATTAATACCAAATCAGAAAAATCATCCTGGGGTATTAATAGCTAACAGCATCGTAAAGTAATAGTGCAATTGTTCGTATTTTGAATACAAATGAAAATATAAATATAAAAATCGAAATATTAAATTTAAATCAATAGAAAATTAAATCATTTAGTAATAACAAAAACAATAGAACAAATAAAGTCTTAAACAAATTAAAATTCCGGAACCATGTAAAAACAGAGCTTTCTGAATTATGTACCAAGTACAGTGACATATTTGTCAAGAATCAGAAGCAATTTCGAGTAATAACTTTTACAAGCAAAAATTAAGGTTAGCAGACAAAACCCCAGCATACACATAAAAAACTATAGAAATGTAGAAACAGAAAATCCAGAAATAAACAGACAGGTAGAAAAATTGATAAAAGATGTAATATGCTCATATATCGAGGGTCCACTGTACCCAATAATAATGTAAAGTCAATACATAATTGCATAAACATAAACCGAACAACGACACTTCGTCGTTGAAGTAAACAAAACTGAAGTACCCAACACATTTCAAGTGCAATGAAATATGATCGCACTTAAATGTAGCGGGCAACGGCCAGAGCCTAGTCAGCATATCTGCCGGACTTTGTCCATATACATAAGGTTCTATGTGCATACATCCCTCTGCCCTCTAGCAACGTTTCCGTATATATTTTATGTAATCCGCTGCTCTGCTGCCGTTTTCGCCAGCGTTGCAACGCGCAGCCTTAGCTAAGTTAACTCATAAGAACAACTGTACGATCAATTTAAAATTTATACTTCACTTCGACCGGACTTGTCGAAGTGGCAAACAAAACCAAAGGCAAATTGTTTTAACTTTACAATAGAATCAATATCTGCAATGACCAAAAATTGTGAACACGAAAATACAGGTAAAGAATTAACCTTATTAATAGATACAGTTGCAGCTATATCAATTCTCAAGAAAAATGTCGATATATTTGACAGTATTAATACAAAAATAACAACACAAATATCAGGAATTGGCGAGGGCTCTATATTTTTAAAAGGTTTAGCATTCGCAAAACTCACCACAAGTAAATATATAATTCCGCACGACTTCTATTTAGTCGAACACAATTTTGGAAAACCTAGTGATGGGATTATAGGAATCGAATAGAATAGAAGAATTCAATTGTCAATTAGATTTTACTCAAAATAATGATTTGCCAAGACTTCGACCGAATAACTTAAATTATCCGATCAAGTTGTCCATAATTCATACTTGTGACAATTATCCACAATACTACCAGCCCGTTCCGAAGTCGTCCGTCAAATAAAAAAAATATTCTCTATAACAAATCATATTCTAATTCGCAATCAAGAAATTGAGGAAGGAATAATCATAGGAAATATAATTTCCGATTCAAAAAACAGCTTTGTCCGAATACTTAATACAACAAATTCAATTAAAATTGTTAACCTAGACCAAATAACCTAGACCAAATTGCGCTGCTTAGGCTAAGAAGATATTCAATGCGTTGGAGAGAAAAAATTAATAAAGAGACTCTAACTCTAACTGACGTGTTATCACTTACACTGCAACATATAATTATTATGCTGTTGGCTTCTAACTATTATAATAGCAACCCGAGCCGTATCCTAGACAACAGGCGGAAACATCACGTTCCAACTATAAAAATCACAACAATACGAACAATAGCAACAATAACAAGCCCAACGACAATACTAGATACCAGAGAAACAATTATAACAACTCAAAAGGCGACAGTAACTAGAATAGTAATTCCAATGACCAACGTAACAGTAACAGTAACCCTTTTAAGCAACAGAATATTTCTAGAGGACAACTACAAAACGTTGAGCAAACTGAAACTCACGCAGAAATATGCAATATCAACGATGCACACAATTTTCAGGATCGTGAGATAAGCAGGTGTAAATGGGAAGGGCGAAATTTTTGGTAAATTTTTTTAATTTTCTACGATTCTTATCGAAAATACGCGTCAAATGACACCTCAATCATAAAAATCTGTTTAGTGGTTCAAAAGACAATTAAATTTGAAATTTTTAGTAGCCTTCCCAAAATGCGATGAAAAGTCAGTTTGTCTGTTTGTTTGTATCAAAGCGTTGAAATAGCTAAAATGTGTGAATTTGGATCTATTCCCAATCATAAAATTAGAAACTTTTGATCTACGACTTTTTCGAAAAAAAGCTAGTTTAGCGGGAAATCGCTCGAATTTGCATTTGAAACCATTATAGATCCAAACGATAGAAGCTACAGATATACAACATATCGTTGAAAAGGTATTTTAAAGATATTTTAAGCACTTTGGAATACATAGGTAAGAAGATACATGTGAATTGAAATTTCATTGGCAATTAAAAAAAAAAAGCTACACTCCAAATTGCTATAAAATTATTATATGTTATAGTCACCTTATTTCCGCGTTTTTTGACATATAACAGCTGACAGCTTTTGCTTCAGTGTTGCCAGATAGTTTGTTTTTGTTTTGCAAGAAGGCGGTATTTAATTTATTCAAATGAGCTGGACTTGTAGGGTCTTCCTAGAACGCATTTTGATTAAGTGTTTTCTTATTCTCTTAATTCATTTCTTTTCGTGGTACTTAGGCTTGATACAGGCAAATTCAAAAACGTCTGATATCTTCTAAAAAAAAACCTCTTTACGAGGTAAAATTCTAGTGACGAAAACATTTTCATGCCCCAAAATTTCAGATATCCAATTTTGTGACGAACGATATTAAATTGAATACATAACTTATTCTTAAAAACAAAGTTTGGCATTCGGCACTGCGCCGGGTGACAGCGGTGTAACACTAGAATAGCGCGCAAGCTAGTCTGGGCAGCGATTTAAAATTCGATCTTGACTGCAGCGAGGGAGCAGCAGCGCCAGCAAATAGATCATAGAACGATTAGGGACGTCCCCAACGAAAACAATGTAAGTGGGTTGTTCAGCAACAATCATATTTAAAGTTTGCGTGAAACTTTTAGCGTAATAATAATAAATCTGACTAGAAAATATTGTATTGTGTGTGCCATTTTGTTTTGCTAACATTTTGACAATTCTATTGATTCTCCGGTTGATTGGTGGTCTGATTTTGTTACAGAGCGCTCCATGAACCCAAGAAATTCAGATTCGGAGGGTTCAGATAACGACCTTAGTAGAATCCCAGTCACTGAAAATAATCAAAGCGGCCCAGTCCTTGAAAACAATCACAGCAACCTAGTTCTAATAAAAAAAACCAAATACTAACCCCCAAATGGTTAAAGCTTTAGTAGAGTCGGCAGTCACAGCTGCGTTGAGAGCGCAGGCAGAAGCGTTCAATGCACGAGACAAGGCCTTAGGGGAAAACTTAGAGAGCCAAATTGCTGAAGTGACAAGGTAGCAGACACGGCAATTACTGCCCCTCCCATAGAAGTTTTCCAAGAAACACAAATCATAGACAAGGCTCCTTGCGATGAGCCGCTGCACGCGGTCAAATGTCTGCCTGAATTTACAGTGGCACAAGAAGCCTACGTTTCTTCGCGACCAGCTGCGACGGCAGCAAATAAAATATTTAGGCCATATAATGGCAGTTCACGGCATTATCAGGCAGTGATCATAATAAGGAGCAAGACCAGGGGCTCCGCTGATGCTGTGTTGGCTTCATTCGGCACAGTATTAAATTTCGATGCGATATTAGATCGCCTCGACTTCACGTATAGCGGCAATACACGTCATCGAGCATGAGTTAGGCACCCTAAGCCAGGGGGCCTCTCCTTGCTTCTATACTATGACGAGGTCGAAAAGAAGCTGACATTATTAACCAATAATGTCAATATGTCATACGAATCAAGTATGGCAAAAGTCCTATGGAAGAAATAGAGCGCAGGCCAAACGTGAAAGCGCAAGGTCATCAGCTAGAGAAAGCTACGCAGCAAACAGATCCACCAGCAAGCAGTGCAAAAAACCCGCATTTCAGTAGGCAGCACAAACCACTGGGACAGCCAACAACAACGCACCTGAAGCGATGGAAGTTGTCCCATTAATGTCTAACTGCTTGATGACATCACAAGCTCCGGCTTATATCAACTCCAGTAATCCTCAGGCCTATAAACGAACAAATACTTCTGACCGATCAACTGGTAAGAGGCGTCAGAGAGTGAATCTTACCACTCAGGGTCAAGAAGTTAATCCTAAGGAGTATGAAGCTGCCGATAGGGTTGCTGAAGCGAAGATAGATGATGAATCAGATGAAGATTCGGGCGATAAACGTTTTTTAAGGGCAAGTTCCTGCTGTCTTTCATTAGGCGAAACGTAGCGGAGGCACAGATGAAAATTCTTATCGACTCGAGCGCGGCGAAAAACTACATTCACCCATACCCTGGGCTAAAAGGAGTCCGCTCGGTCGATACGCCATTTACAATCCACTCGATTCATGGCACTACCAAAATATCAACGAAATGCTAAATATCAATGTTTGGGCAGAAAGCAACGTTCTTCCTTCTCCCGGATCTTTCAACATTTGTCATAGGCCTCGTCCTGCTTACGCAAGTCGGAGCGCAACATTGTCTGGACATTAGCCAACTCAAGTTTGGTAATCAATTAGGACCGATACTGTACCATAAGTGCGCAAACGTCCATTTTACTAATGTAGATTAGATCAATAAGAGACAAATTTTTAAAAATGCTAGAGGGTAGGAAAAAGGCCCTTGCAGACGCTTATATAGCTCTGCCTTACAACACCTCTGTAGTAGCTACCATAAGGACTACAAGCGAGGAACCTATCTATGCCAAGTTGTACCCGTATCCCATGAGTGCAGATGAATTTGTAAACAAAGAGATTCATGACACACTCAGAGCTAGAAAGAACCAATCTCGAAAGAAAAGTCTTCGAAGTCGGCGAGAAAGTTTTGGTAAAATCTAATCGCAGGCTCGGAAACAAACTCACGCCTTTGTGCAAAGAGAGGGCTGTAGAATCTGACCTGTGAACCACGATTCTCACTAATGTCGACAAGGACAACCTTAAGTGACGATCCCGGTTTACTTAACTTCTATAATAAGTTTTGCCCTCATGTTTAGGCACTAGGAATGTAAGCTTTTTAGGCACTTGGCATTTTAGTCAATTAAGTTTGGTGGTAGTCATTAGAATCACTTAGGCACAGCTTGTAAACTCTAGCAATAGGCAGGTCGTAATTAATTTCAGAGTGCAGGAACAAATCAACCAAATTGATTTCGGGCACTTATATGAAACGCTCCTAGCCAGGAATAGAATGTTGCTAATAGAGTTGAAAAACATAATGCTCGCCATAACCCTTGCCAAGGCAAACATTGTCAGTCAAAATATTTTAGACCACGCAAACTTAAAATGCGTTTGGCTTGAGAAGCCCACAAATACCCCCATTGCTGACCTTATGTCTGTATCGTCCGTGAAAGTCCTGCAGTCCACAAACATGATTTATTTTATAATTACGTTTCCTAAAGTCAAGCATATTTGCCGAAAAGTCACACTGTAGCCGGTCTAGCATGAGAATCATGTGCTGCAATTTGACACCAACACCGTCGCCGAATGCGAAGGCCACGTTCAGGCATTGAAGAACTGCACGACTACCCCGAGAACAACCTTTTTTCAGGTGGCTCACTGCCAAATCCAGCCGAGACACCTGGATGCTATCGCATGGATTGACGACGGTGGGTGGATGGAACGCATCTAATCACATTCAACGATTGGGCTACGGTTAACGGGACAAAATACATTAACCGCAAAAACATCCAGAACCGGGTTCCAGGCATCGGAGCGTCCCCCCTATTGAATGTCACAGGTTGTCAGGACGTTCTTAGTTTCCCGTACCTTCATCGATTGAACGAACGTAATTTGGAGACGATTCAGGAGGTCTAGGGTGAGGTTAGCTGCATGATGTCCTTATGTCTTTTAATTGTCATATTTTGCATTTAGCTCTTAGGAATTTCTATAATGTAAATTTTAGTTCTTGTATACATGTCGTCGATCGCACACGTCTCAACTCAGGCATCAAGTCGTTAATTTCTTATAACATACGCCGTCAATCAAGTATAAAAACTTGAATAAAAACAAAAAAAAATTAAATTTTTTCACATCAATTCAGTCATCATTCATCAAGACCCCATTATCATTAGTTAAGTGAACAACTATATTATACATAGTAGTAAGGGGAGGTGTAGTGTGCTGTAATATGCTCATATATCGAGGGTCCACTGTACCCAATAATAATTTAAAGTCAATACATAATTGCATAAACATAAACCGAACAACGACACTTCGTCGTTGAAGTAAACAAAACTGAAGTACCCAACACATTTCAAGTGCAATGAAATATGATCGCACTTGAATGTAGCGGGCAACGGCCAGAGCCTAGTCAGCATATCTGCCGGACTTTGTCCCTATACATAAGGTTCTATGTGCATACATCCCTCTGCCCTCTAGCAAAGTTTCCGTATATATTTTATGTAATCCGCTGCTCTGCTGCCGTTTTCGCCAGCGTTGCAACGCGCAGCCTTAGCTAAGTTAACTCATAAGAACAACTGTACGATCAATTTAAAATAAAACTTCACTTCGACCGGACTTGTCGAAGTGGCAAACACAACCAAAGGCAAATTGTTTTAACTTTACAATACTAAATCTAACAGTCCAAGCGGTAATAATATTACCCGTACTATCGGATCAAGAGAATCCTGATAACAATTTAAAAAACAGTGAAATTGAGACACTGGAAGAGTCCACCAATCCTGACACAAATATGGCACAAACACTAGTAGAATTTCTAAAATTAAATTAATAGGCGTGCACGAAACAGTAGCAATCAAGCTAATAAAAACAAAACTGTAGGGTCTTGCAAGAAATGTAATAAGTCATGAAGAAACAATTGCTCAAATAATTGACAAATTAACAGCCAAAGTCAAAGGAGACGTAATTTCAGCAAAATTACTAAATCTACGCCCCTTGCTCGCTTTGCTCGCCTAACCCCGGCTCGCTTTGCTCGCGAGGAGGTGCGGCTACAGTCCGATGTGCTCGACTGTATGATACCCTGTGCCCTGGCACTCCGATAGCCCATACCTATTTGCAAGCCGTTAGGTACGCCGAAGGTTTGATGATGAGGCATTCAATTGTCGACTAATTGTTCGTAATACATCTATATGTTCTACTGAACGGATTTAAACCAAATTCAATCACAATGTTAAAGACAATATAAAATTCCCATTTTGGGAGTTCTGTTGGGATACCTCAAAAAACCACAAGCAATATCATACTAAATCTTAATTTTTGACTGACAGTTCCTATGGCAGCTATATGATATAGTGTTCCGTTTACAACCCAATTTGATCAGGAAGTACAGAACTATCCCAAATGTATATCTTGTCAATTTGGTCGAGATATATATCAGACATCAAAAAAGTTTTTCATACTAAAACTTGATTTTGGGCTGATCTTTCCTATGACAGCTATATGGTTTAGTGGTCCGATTTCAACCAAATTTGATCAGGATATAAAGGTCCATCTCAAATGCATATCCTGTCAGTTTAGTCGAGATATTTTAAACAACAAAAAAGTTTTTCATACTAAAACTTGATTTTGGACATATCGTTCCTATGGCAGCTATATGATATAGTGGTCCGATTTCAACCAAATTTAATAAAAATGTATAGAACCATCTCAAATGTAAATCTTGTCAGTTACGTCGGGATATTTCAAAAAAGAAAATAAAAGGTTTTATACTAAAACTTGATTTTAAGCTGATCGTTCCTATGACAGCTATATGATAAAGTGTTCCGATCTCAACCTTATTTAATCAGGGTGTATAGGACGATCCCAAATGCATATTCTGTTAGGTTGGTTGGGATATCTTCAACAACAAAAAAGTTTTTCATACTAAAACTTGATTTTCGACTGATCGTTCCTATGGCAGCTATATGATATAGTGGTCCGATTTCAACCAAATTTAATAAAAATTAATAGAACCATCCCAAATGTAAATTCTGTCAGTTACGTCGAGATATTGTAGCATGTTACATGTTAATAAGCATATGCCCACCATATTGCAGTGTATACAATATGTAAAGTGGTCATATGCTCAATCTCAAAGTTAGAGTATCAAGCGCATTGTTTACATAATGCAACTACCGCCAAGTGCCGTAATATGATCAGCCACTTATATGTGGACTGGCCTGCAGCGTGAGATCTGCAGCGTAAGCACTATGACGTTTTGACCGTTCGGTCCCAAGCGCATTCCAATGTATAAGTTAACAGCCAAGTCAACGAACGACCCTCGCAATGTAGCCAAATAGTGTGGGTCGGAGCAACGGCCAGACGTTTCCATTGTGTCGCAAGCGTTGAATTCTTAGCGGAAATATGCTGAGTCGGTTTTACTGACCACGAAATCATGGCATGATCTTTTATGTACTTATTACGTATTTAGGTTTAGATTCATATTTCCATTTATTGTACGTAGCCTTAGTCTTTTATTCATTCCATGCTTGTAATCAGTTCTATGTGAGACGTTTGACAATAAAGTTCAATTTGCATTGTACTCCGGCACGCTGCCGTTAATATTTGATTTATTAATCACACATTGTTGAGCCTCAAGGCCAACACTACAACTAAGGGGACGAAGTCAAGTCCTCCACCCTAATCGTCGTAAAGTTAACAGCTGATATAACAACAACACCATCCGCCGCTGGACCGAAGACATCATCACTGCTGTTCAAGGAAATGAGGAAAATATTTACTGGCGCCCAACGGGATTAAGATAATCTTACGATATCTATTAAGACAGGAATACCATGGCCCTAAACAAGAACATGTAAGTGAATGTTCGGTAAAAATTAGAAAAAGCATTAATAAAAAAAATTTTGAAAAGAATTTGTTAGTAAATTGGCAACGCGAAAGTGAGCATTGCGGTATACTCTAATCATTGTGAAATTATTGACGTGCAAGTGCAGTTTTTAAAAAAAAAAAAACAAGAGAAACAAATTAATATTTCCGCTTCATTGACTGCTCATGACTTGGGCTTATAGAAGTATAAAGGTAGAATACGACAGTGACGAAGATCAAGAAGTAGGATTTAGGCCAGTGCGGAACGTTCAATTAGAAATGGATCCGACATTACTAAAAGCGTTAGTAGAAGGTGCCGTAAACAGTGCACTCCTCGAACAAGAGAGGAGAATAAAAGACGAGTTCCGAGTGGAACTTGAAACAGTTAGAGGTCAAGTTAAGGCGTTAAGAATAGAGGCCCCACAGGTCGAGACATACCAGAGAGTGACAATTGACCCTAATGTGAGATGTAAGGTGAAGCTGGACATTGTGAAGTCTGTGCCTAGCTTTAATGGAAATCATGAGGAATACGGGTCTTGGCGACAAGCAGCTATGGACGCGTACGAAATTTTCAAAAGATACGTAGGCAGCGAGGCGCATTACGAGGCTGTGGCCATTTTAAAAAACAAAGTTACTGGACCAGCTCGTGCCATCCTTACGTCGCACAATACAGTGCTTAATTTTGACGCCATTGTCGCTAGACTTGACTGCACGTACGCAGACAAGACATCCTTGCGCGTACTAAGACAGCAACTAGAACTAGTTAGGCAGGGTGACCTAAACCTAATGGATTACTATGATGAGGTAGAAAAGTAACTCACTCTTGTGACAAATAAAATAGTAATGACACATGACGAACAAGCTGCGTCCATTCTTTGTGCAGAAATTAGAGATGATGCACTACATGCCTTCATGGCAGGACTTAAGAGGTCCCTAAAGTCTCTAGTGATCCCAGCAAAGCCCAAAGATTTGCCATCTGCATTAGCAGTGGCCCGTGAGGCTGAAAATAGCATCGAAAGAAGCGCATTTGCCGCATCTTATGCCAAAGTAATGGAAGAAAGAAACCATAGCAACGACAATACTAGATTTGGCAATCGTAACCAAGCTAGACAAGGTAGGGGCCAGGAGAGAAATCCACATTTTGTTGGAAATCAAGGCCAAAACAGGGCACAACAGGCGGACCCTAAAACGTCATCGAATGACAAAGAGGCACAATCAAAGTATCAGGCTCAACCCATGGACGTTGATCCTTCGATGTCCAAATTAAGACAACAGACCAATTGGGGAAAGCCACAGGGCTATTCTACACAAGTCGGGGCCCAAAAGAGGCATAATACTTCGGAGCGCATGTCAGGCAATAGGCGCCAAAGGATTAACAATATTACCCAAAAAGCGCCTAGCCAAGACGAAAAAGATTACGAAGAAATGGCCGAAGCTGAGTGTGCTGAAATTGATGACGAAAGTGACGAACCCGAGGACAACGATCTATTGAATTTTTTAGAGGTCGTTACCAATTGCCGTTCGTCGAGCGTCAGTTGGCTGGCAAAACATTAAAGATTCTTATCGACACCGGGGCGGCAAAAAGTTACATTAAACCCTTAAGGGAGTTAAAAAACGTAACACCAGTCGACACCCCTTTTACTGTGAACTCCATTCATGGGTCCAGTAAAATCCAACAAAAATGTTCAATGGTAATTTTTGGGAGAGTTGCCACGTTTTTCATATTAGATACCCTTGACACCTTTGATGCCATAATAGGCTTCGATCTGCTTACGCAGGCGGGGGTAACTATAGACCTAATGGGAAACAGCATAAACTACGGTAATACTTCGGAAATACTCAATCATCATCCATGCGATAATGTGAACTTTACACGTGTCGATGATATCGTAGTCCCAAATTCTGTAAGAGGAGAATTCAGGAAAATGATACTGAAGAGAATTAGTGCATTCGCGACCTCTAACGATGCGCTCCCCTTTAATACCTCAGTAGTCGCCAGAATCCGGACTGTAGACAATAAGGAGGTATACTCAAAACTCTATCCATACCCAGTAGGCGTGTCAGATTTTGTAAACAACGAAGTCGCACAGCTGTTGAAAGATGGCATTATAAGGTCATCAAGATCCGCGTATAACAGCCCGGCCTGGGTTGTTGATAAGAAAGGGATAGATTCTAACGGTAATAAGAATAAACGGCTTGTCATTGACTTTAGGAAGTTAAATGAGAAAACCATTGCCGACAGTTATCCTATGCCAAGTATCCAAATAATTTTAGCTAATCTCGGAAAAGCTAAATTTTTCACCACATTGGATCTTACATCCGGATACCACCAGATATACCTAGCGGAGGACGATCGTGAAAAGACAGCTTTCTCAGTAAATGGCGGAAAGTACGAGTTCTGTCGACTGCCCTTTGGTTTAAAAAATGCGGGAAGCATTTTTCAAAGAGCAATCGACGATGTCTTACGAGAACAAATTGGCAAGATATGCCACGTCTATGTTGATGACGTAATCATCTTCTCTGAAAACGCCGCAGATCACGTCCGCCATATCGATATAATACTTCAGCAACTTTGTAATGCTAACATGAGAGTTTCTAAAGAAAAGACAAAATTTTTCAAAGAAAGTGTCGAGTACTTAGGCTTTATTGTTACTAGCGAGGGAGCAAAAACAGACCCAGAGAAAGTCAAGGCGATCCAAGAGTACACTGAGCCAAAAAATTTGTATTCTCTGAGATCTTTTCTAGGCCTAGCCAGCTACTATAGGGTGTTTATCAAAGACTTTGCAGCCATAGCAAGGCCTTTGACTAATATACTGAAAGGCGAAAATGGCACTGTAAGCAAACACATGTCTAGGAAAGTAGCAGTTGAATTCGACGAATCTCAGCGCGACGCCTTTAACCGGTTGAGAAACATACTAGCATCGGAAGATGTGATGCTCATATACCCTGATTTCAAACGACCTTTTGACTTGACTACAGATGCTTCTGCAAATGGCATTGGAGCAGTATTATCTCAAGGGGGGAGACCTATCACCATGATTTCCCAAACACTAAAAACGTGTGAAACTCACTATGCTACCAACGAAAGAGAGTTGTTGGCGATTGTATGGGCTCTCGGCAAATTGCAGAACTACCTTTATGGTACAAGAGAGTTACATATATTTACAGATCATCAACCTCTCACGTTTGCAGTGTCTGAGAAAAATACGAATGCGAAAATCAAGAGGTGGAAGGCGTTTATCGAACAACATAACGCCCAATTGCACTACAAGCCAGGGAAAGAAAACCTTGTCGCAGATGCCTTATCTAGGCAAGAGCTTAACGCTCTGCATGACGAAACGCAATCAGACATAGCCACCATTCACAGTGAGGTATCCCTTTCATACACTATACCAACAGCTGAAAATCCCTTAAATTGATATAGAAATCAAATAACTTTGGAAGAATCACGTTATTCATTGCATCGAAAGCTTATTTTATTTGGCAAGAAAACCCGTCACTTAATTCAATTTACAGATAAAAATAATCTTATAGAAACATTAAAACTAGCTGTGAACCCCGATGTCGTAAACGCGTTTTATTGCGAACTCCCAACTTTAGCTGCATTTCAACATGAGCTGATTTCATTATTCCCGACAACCAAATTCTGGCATTGCAGAAGAATAGTGTCAGATATCACCAACAAAAACGAACAAGTAGAAATAGTCAACACCGAACATAATCGTGCGCACAGAGCGGCACAAGAAAATGTTAAACAAATACTCCGGGACTACTACTTCCCAAAAATGACTAAATTTGCCAACGAGGTTGTACTAAATTGCAAAGTTTGCGCTATTGCCAAGTACGACCGACACCCCAAAAGACAACAACTCGGGAAGACGCCAATTCCCTCATTTGCCGGAGAAATGTTACACATTGACATATTTTCTACCGATCAGAAACTCTTCCTGACCTGCATCGAGGACCAGCGCCGGCACCGTTTAACGTACCAAGTTAGACCAACGGGATCTTCAGGGACCGGCAGCGCTTCAGAGAGCGCGCAACTTAATTTAAAAAAAAAAATATTTTTGATAATCAATAAAAAATTTGTATAATAATTGTAATGTAAACTAAACACAAATGAAATGTTATGAAATGTTTGTAATACTGAGCGATAATTGCGTTGCTCGTAGTAGAGTGTGGCCTGTGAAGCCATACGACACATTTGACAGGAGATCACTGCGTTGATCGAATAGGAATACAATAATATGAAATGAAATGGAAATATTTTAAATAATTCCTAATACAAAAAAAAATTTAAAAAAAAAAAATAATAATAATATCAATTTAATACACCAAAATATATATATATATATATATTATATATATATAATGAACGAATGAACAATACGATTAGTAAAAAAGCAGACATAAATAATATCATATCTTCTGAGAAGTTGGCATATTACAAAATGCCTTTGATAGAATCTAAAACAGTGGATTCCACTGTAGCGTGATCAACACTAATATTCAACATACCCAACTAATGTAAGGGTATATCAAATCAAATATACAATAACCCATTTAGCGACACTTTGTTGCTAAGCATAACACAAGCCAAAGTACATTTACAATATGATCGTCCACTCATAAGTGGCCTGACCGCGGCGCAGAATATGCAACGTCTGCATATTCGGTCGCATACCATTCCTTTGTCTTGCGTTATGTACATATATACTCAATGTATATGCCATAAGTGTATACATATATGCACACGATCACTACATACTCCCGCTCTGCCGCTGTACTCAGCGACAGAGACATATATGCAAAACCCTAATGTTAGACTTAAGTAAAAAGAAAGAATTGAACGACACAGTCGATTATAACCAACCAACGTCACCAGACGTTGCTTATATTAATAAAACATAAAAGCATAAAAACATGAAGTCTTTTCACTACGTAATTTCTAACTAATTACATGGCGACCGTGACATTGGTCCCGGAGGACCAAGGACAACTACAACAGCAGCAATAACTATAACAACAGGAGCAACGGCAGTATCAACAACAGTGGCAGGCCCAGAAGAATCAACAACAGTGGCGGAGCATAAAGACAAGCATAAATTTCTGAGTGAGTAAGGTGTGGCTTTTGTGCATCTTATGTGATAAGTACAGGGCGCGCCAACTTCTATCCAGAGAAACGGCTAACAAAGAAGTTGAAATAAAAAAAGGACACCAAGAAATCGAGGTGGCATACGGCTACGCATAAAGAAGCGCAAAGCCGAAAATAGTAAAGTGTTATATAATAACACAAAGCCCCCGACTTGGGAGAACGCCAAGAAACCAGCCGATGAACTAGATTTTCTAAATGCGGAAGAGCGCACGCACAAAGCACAAGCCGCTACACCTTCTCCTCACACAATAAGAAATTTATTAAAAGCTCATCAATTACCACAAGGAAAGCCGCTACCCAAGATGACAAAGAGATGCCCCGCCTGAGCCCAAAGGCTCAGGACAACAGCAGCTGAGTCAACAAGCGTGAAAGGCAGGCCGCCTTTTACGCCTACGAAGGAAATACCAACATTAAGGAAGACATGCCCGAATGAGCCAGGGGACCTTTATCTCACCGTATTGTGAGTACACCTGTGCAGCCTGCACCGGTGCCCAACACAGAACCAGTAGCAGCCTGTGCAGCCAGCACCGGCCTCGTCTAGCGCAACAAGCTAGACCCGGAGCAGTGAACTTCTCACCACCCACAGGGTGTATTAGGCTCATGTGTTTAGACACATGATTTAAAAAAAAAAAAAACATTTTATTTAATACACATGAAAGATAATAGAATAAGCAAAACAGATTTTATAAATACAAATAAGCCATACATACAAAGTATTAAAAGCTTACCCAACATGGGTCTAGTAGATGTAAAGTCAGTGGATTCCACTGCTAATGTAATAAACAAAGTAGAATCAAGCAATGTAGACTTGAAATTAATCAATATATTGTTAATAGTCATCACTGTTGTTATGTGTGCAAATTTTTTCTATAAATTGTATAAATTACATAACAAATGTTAAAAGAAAAAATACATGAGCCAGGCAAATAACTTGGACAGAATTTAAGTATAATTATTCTTAACAAAAAATGATTGTACTTGCCTACAAAAGAAAAATGAATTAAAAAAAAAAATCAATGAATAAAGACATTAAAAATTAATTACATGACATTAAAAATAAATGGCCACACTTAAAGCTATCAAGGAAGTATACAATAGGGATGCGTAACTTAAAGAAAGAATTCTAAGTTGGGTCTCAACGACCCCAATAATATATGGAAGCCTTTAATTTCGATTTATATAGTTTATATATTAGAGTATGAATATTTTAAATATTAAATGAATATTTAAAATTAGCATATAAATACGCTAACAATAACGAAATCAATTTATGGATTTCAGAAAAGTTATTGCCTCCATTACCGAACTAAGAAGCGAGTCGGAAAAGTCTTTTAAGTGCATAAATAAAAGTGCACCCATTTCAAATAGCACAAAATTAAAACACTTTAGAGTATTGGTGAATACATTCAATGAAATACGCCAAATTGTAGCCGACAATTTGAAAAATTGTGATTCACTGCAGACCCTACAGTTAAAAGATGTTCTAAAACGTTTAAAGGAAAATATTTTGTATGTCGCACAACGACACAAATTGAATGTATTAATTCCCAATAATATAAACAATCCAGCCGAGTTCGATGAATCTGTTTTATTAGAACCAGATACCGAACTAGAAAGTATAGATTTCAAAGATCCGATGACCTCAGAGGTATCAAAAATACCCGAATCATCAGATCAAGTTAGCTCTGATTTCGATACTGACGCCAAAGTGATAAAAGAAAAATCTATCACGATGCCGGACGAATCAGCCGCCCAAAGGGCGTACATAAAAGAAATTTCACAGTCAGTGCCAGAATTTGATGGGAAAAAAATCCATCTACAAAGATTCATCTTGGCAATAAAGTTGGTTAATATGACAAAAGGAACATATGAACCAATAGCTGTGGAAGTAATAAAATCTAAAATAATCGGCTCAACCCTCTATAAAGTCCAAAATGAGACTACAATCGAAGCAATTATAAAGAAATTGCAAGACACAATCGTTGGTGAAACATCCGACGTAGTAAAAGCGAAAATGGCAAATGTCTACCAAAAAGGCAAAGCAGCCTCGCAATTTACTAGTGAAATCGATAATTTGCGAAAACTACTTGAGTCTTCGTATATCGATGAGGGATTGCCATTTGAGCATGCTGATAAGTTCAGCACTAAAGAAGCTATTGCTGTCTTGATCAAAAATTGTGAACATGGCAAGCTAAAAACCATATTAGAGGCAGGCACATTCAAGACAATGAATGAAGCCATTAGCAAATACATCCATTGCAGTACAGAAATGACTGGCAATGCGAGTTCAGTGCTATATGCCCAAAGAGGACACGCCTACCAAGGTAATAACTACAGAGGTAATTACCGAGGTAGAGGAAATAACTCGAATGGACGTGGTTACATTCGTAATAACTCAAATAATTACGGTAACCAAAATAACAATAACGGCAGAAATCGTGGAAACTATCGGAGAAACAATAACGCCAATGGTGGCTATAACAACAATAGCAACCACAGAAACGACAATAATCCTAATAGAAATGGACAGAGTGGAAATGTCCGAATGACTCAAAACAATTCGGGAAACTCCCAACAACCTTCAGATACTCACACCATCAATCTTAGTCTCAATATTTTCGTTAACTTTTTCAATGTAGAAACAAATAAAAATCTTATCTTTTTAATAGACACTGGTGCAGATATCTCACTTTTAAAAGAAAATTCCGATATCTTTCATGATATTAAGGAAAATAAAAAAATCAATATTCAGGGCATAGGCCAAGAACTAATACAGTCAAAAGGACTAATTTCAATAGAGATACAGACAGGTAAATATATAATTCCACACGACTTTCATATAGTAGATTTGCATTTCGCAATACCATGTGATGGAATAATAGGCATTGATTTCATTAAAAAATTCAATTGCCAGTTAGATTTCAAACCTAATGAAGATTGGCTCATAATGAGACCAAATA
>JAWNMV010000770.1:0-242500 GCA_035043635.1 Drosophila rellima
TCAAGAGCGTTCACGAAAGGTGAAAGCAATAAGAGCACTACAGAACAAGAATTAGCAGCAATTCACTGGGCAATAGTATATTTTCGACCATATATCTATGGAAAACACTTTACAGTAAAAACAGACCACAGACCACTAACGTACCTTTTTTCAATGGTTAACCCAAGTTCAAAACTAACACGCATGAGACTAGAATTAGAGGAATACGACTTCACTGTAGAATACTTAAAGGGAAAAGACAATTTCGTGGCAGATGCCCTATCGAGGATAACAATATCCGAATTAAAAGACATACAAAACAAAGTCCTGAAAGTCACTACCAGGCAACAAAGTAGACAAAATAATCTCTGGCCAGAGAACAAAAATGAAACTATGCTTAGGCAGGTTCCTAATAAAGCTTCTAAGCCCAACGTACATGAAGTCATTTGCAATGATGAAGTACGGAAAGTAGTGACCATATATATATATGGTCATATTGCATATAACAAATTATTTATGTTTACTTAAACATGGAAAAAAAGTTCTAGCAAGAATTTATGTTAGCGATCTGTACACCAATGGAAATCTTGACCTAGGTCGATTCTTTCAAAGGCTTGAAAAACAAGCCGGTATACTTAAGGTCAGCCAACTCAAATTGGCACCGTGTGAAAAGATTTTTGAAACTATTTCAATAGAATCTTTTAAAGAAATGGGCAATAAAATATTGAATTCATTAAGAGTAGCGCTACTCCAACCGGTGACCATTATCGAAAAAGATAAAGATAAAATTATGTCTACATATCATAATGATCCTATACAAGGTGGTCATACTGGCATTACAAGAACGCTAGCAAAAATCAAAAGACACTACTATTGGAAAAACATGACTCGTCATGTCAAAGAGTACGTACGTAGATGTCAAAAATGCCAACTATCTACAATAACAACACATGTTCAGACCCCAATGACATTAACAGAAACACCAATACAAGCTTTCGATAGAGTGATAGTAGATACTATAGGTCCACTACCACACTCAGAGAATGGAAATGAATACGCAGTTACGTTAATATGCGATTTAACTAAGTATTTAGTAACCATCCCAATTCCAAATAAAAGCGCAACAACTGTTGCCAAAGCTATATTTGAAAACTTTATTCTAAAGTACGGTCCAATGAAGACGTTCATTACGGACATGGGAACAGAATATAAGAATTCAGTAATAAATGATTTGTGCAAATATTTAAAGATAGACAACATAACGTCTACTGCACATCATCACCAAACCTTAGGTACAGTAGAACGAAGTCATCGAACATTCAATGAATACGTTCGTTCTTACATCTCTGCAGATAAGACCGATTGGAATGTTTGGATACAATATTTCACTTATTGTTTCAATACAACACCCTCGGTAGCACATAATTATTGTCCATACGAACTAGTTTTTGGCAGACTACCAAAACAGTTCATTGATTTTAATAATATAGATAAGATAGATCCCCTATATAATATAGATGATTATGCTAAGGAAGTAAAGTTTAGATTAGAAAACGCGTATAAGAGAGCTCGTATTATGCTAGAAAAACATAAGGTTACAAATAAGAAATACAAAGATAAAAACATTAATAATTTTAAAATAGAAATAGGAGACCAAGTTTTGTTAAAAAACGAAACTGGTCATAAACTAGAATCAGTATATACAGGCCCATTTGAGGAAATTAGTATAGAGGATAATAATAACATAATAATAAGAAATGAGAAAAATAAGAATCAGAAAGTTAATAAAGACAGACTAAAAAAATTCAACCCAACACAACAATAGAGTTCATGAAATCGTTCCAATTAAATAATCCAGAAAATAATAAATAATCCAAAATATAATAAATATATATATACATATATCAGTAATTTTTAAAAAAAAATTTTATTTCCAAAATATATATAAAAAAATAAACAATTTTTTTTATAAAATATAAATATATATTACATTACATAAATTAAATATAGTTTTTAATAATAACACAATATAATATTAAATAACTACATAATAATATTACGTTATTTCTCTAAAAAGGGAGGTGTAGCATGTTACATGTTAATAAGCATATGCCCACCATATTGCAGTGTATACAATATGTAAAGTGGTCATGCTCATTCTCAAAGTTAGAGTATCAAGCGCATTGTTTACATAATACAACTACCGCCAAGTGCCGTAATATGATCAGCCACTTATACGTGGACTGGCGTGCAGCGTGAGATCTGCAGCGTAAGCACTATGACGTTTTGACCGTTCGGTCCCAAGCGCATTCCAATGTATATGCCTTCTGCATGTATATATAACAACATATATACAAATACATATGGCATGCTATGTACTCCCGTTCTGCCGCTGCTTTGAGCGACAGAACTCCAAACTCTATTATGTACTTTAGGCTAAGTCCATTTTAAATAAAGAGAGACGAATTCATTCTGAATCTGATCATCGACAAAACCACAACTGTTTTTTATTATTACAATATTTCAAAAAAGAAAATAAAAGGTTTTATACTAAAACTTGATTTTAAGCTGATCGTTCCTATGACAGCTATATGATAAAGTGTTCCGATCTCAACCTTATTTGATCAGGGGGTATAGGACCATCCAAAATGCATATTCTGTTAGTTTGGTTGGGATATCTTCAACAACAAAAAAGTTTTTCATACTAAAACTTGATATTCGACTGATCGTTCCTACGGCAGCTATATGATATAGTGGTCCGATCCAAATCTTAACTTGATCTGCGCCCGCTATCCAGGAACCTACATACCAAGTTTGTAGTCTCTAGCTTCTATAGTTTCTGAGATCCTTTGACTCAAACAGACGGATGGACAGACGGACATGGCTCAATAGACTCGGCTATTGATACTGATCAAGAATATACATTCTTTCTAGGGTCGGAGATGCTTCCTTCTTCCTGTTACATACATTGCCCAAAACCATTATACCCTTTTTGACCATTTTCAATGAGCACAGGGTATAATTATTGACCTGTGCGATGACCAGCACCGGCAACGCCTGAGCCCAAAGGCCCCGGACAACTGCAGCAGTCTACAAGTGTGAGAGGCAGTCCACCCCTTGCATCAACGTTGGAGGTATGAACAAAAAAAAATTGTTTTTAAATATTGATGAGTGATCTTCAAGAAGCTGCTCCTATTGAGCAAAGGGACGCAGCAAGTCTTCAAGAAGCTTTGGAGGTGTGTCCCAACGATGGACCAAGCCCACTCACAATAGCTGAGTACCGGGCGCGTCAGGGGAAGAAGATCAACAAGAGGAAACGAAACAGGAGCAGACAAAGGATAAAACTCCTACAGAAAAGAAAGCTCATCTAAGACTTGTTACAATTGTCAACAATACCCCAGGAGAGAGAGGAGCACGTGAGGAATCTCACACTGGTGCGAAGTAACGCAATAAAAGCTGCATTTATGCCAATGCCTAAATTGCCAATATTCTTAAACAAACCTCTAACCAAGCCGATACTTGAAAAACACTAATTTCTGTTATGCTTATTACTAACATCATATGGTTGGACATGTCATTGTATAAATAAAAATTGTGAGCCAATCATATGACAAATAACGATAACATTTCCACGTCTCTGGCACTGGGTACTTCACCTTGTAGCAACACAAAAAAAACTAAAAACTGTTTTTCGCAAAAAATAAATTTTAAATAAAAAAAAATTGTTTTTCAAGAAGACTTTCAAATCTTGCAAAGGAAAGGAAAGGTAACCTGAAACAAAATAAATAATTTGTTAAATCATGTTAAGATATGATTGAAAATCGAATTGATAGATTTTATTTAAGAAACCCAGACTTTCGTTTCCAAGCCATACAAATCTTACATAAATTAATGGAATTCATATCAATAAGTACATTTGAACCAGAATACATGGAAACATATAACTTGAATAAGTGGGCTCTTATTTGTTGGAATAACCTAGAGAAAGCAATAATATTAGCAACTTTACCATATGTCAAGGTAAAGACAATTATCGAGGAGCATCCCATACTAGGGACAGCTAACATAGATATCGTTCGTATTCACAGGTAATAAATTACTAAAGAATATAAACTATAAACTTTAATGAATGGGAACAGTATAAGTAAGTCAGACACGTTAGAAATGGGCTTAATTGACACTAAGACAGTGGATTCCACTGCTAATGTATTAAATAAAGTAGAAGTAGAAAATCAAGATTTAAGCCTTATAAGCACACTTTTAATTATCATTGTGATACCAATGTCTGCCAGTAAGTTTTTCAAAATTTACAAAGTACATAGCAAATGCCTAAGAAAAAATATCAAGGCCAGGCAAACGACCTGGATAAGATCAAAATATAACTTTGCAAAAATAAAATATACAATATTAAAAATAAAATATATTACAAGGCATACTCCGCAAAAGGCAGAATATTAAAATAAATAAAAATAAAACAAAACAATATAAATATTTTCGCATGATGCAATGTGTAATACTACAACTACTTGCTCATAGTATGGAATGGCAACAGATTTGTGCCAAATTAAAAGAAATTAGAGACACTTTTGATAAATCATATAAATGCCTAGCACAAAATAGGAATGTTCAAGACGTGACTTTGTATAAACACGCAACAATATTGGTAGCATGTTTTAATCAGGCGCGCAAAGTAATACACGACCAGAGAGACAAATTAAACCAGACACACTGGTCATACGTATCGAAATTCTTAATTAGACTTAGATCAAATCTTATTTCTGTGAAAGAAAGGTATAATTTGGATATATCAATACCATCTATCCTAAATACCCCTTTGGCAGTCGAAACAGGTGAAGAACCAGAAGTAACATCAAGAAATAAAGATTTAGCAAAAGAATTTGAATCAACAAGTGAAACTGAAAACGAGGTGAAAGAAGTATATAAAAATGATCTAACAATTACCCGAATTAACACAAGAAGAGTTTTCAGAGTCAGATTCAAATTAAGGCATAAGTGAACAAAAACCCGCCATTATGGCAGATACATCAGCCGGCCAAAGTGCGTATATAAAAGAAATTGGAACAGCAGTGCCAGAGTTCGATGGAAAGAAAATCCATCTTCAGAGATTTATCACAGCAATAAAATTGATCGACCTGATAAAGGGTCCAGATGAAGAAATTGCCATTGAAGTAATTAAATCAAAAATAGTAGGAATAACATTGTACAAAGTAAAAGATGAAACTTCTATAGCCGATATTATAAATAAATTGAAGACCATTATTGTAGGAAAGACATCGAAAAATGAAAAGGCCAAATTTGCTACAGTAAAGCAGAAAGGTAAAACGACCAAACAATTTACCACTAAAATCCATAATTTTCGAAAGCAGCTCGAAGCTTCGTTTATCGATGAGGGAATACCAGCAGATCATGCAGACAAATTAAGTACAGGAGAGGCAATTGATGTCATGATCAAAAAGGCTGAGCATGAGAGCGCAAAAAACGTACTAGGAGCAGGGACATGCTCAGCAATTGATGCAGCTATTAGCGGATACATTCGTACAAGTACGAGAAGTACCGGTGATGTGAATGCAGTATTGTTCCAAGAGAGATAATGCCTACCTCGATAATAACTATAGAGGTAATTATCGTGGTAGAGGAAATGCTCGATATAGTAACAATTATAACCATAGGAACAACAACCAGAACTACAACAATAGCTATAGAGGACGTGGCAACAATGACAGAAACACTTCTACCGATTCAAACAGAAACAATAGCAATAAGACTAATAACGACAACAACTGTAACAATGTAAGAGTAACCCAAAATACTTCGGGAAACTCCAATAAACCTTTAGATACTCAACAATAAATAACCATAAGGTTCACACCATCAATCTTAGTCTTAACATATTTGAAATTTTACTAATGTAGTAACAAATAAAAAAATTGTCCTTTTAATAGATACAGGTGCAGACATTTCACTTCTCAAAGAAAATTCTGACATCTTTCATGATATTCAGGAAAACAATAAAATTACTATTCAAGACAAATCAAAAGGATTAACTTCAATTGAGATGCAGACAGACAAATACATAATTCCACACGATTTTCATAAAGTAGATTTACATTTTGCAATCCCATGTGATGGAATAATAGGCATTGGTTTCATAAAGAAATTCAATTGTCAATTAGACTTCAATCCTACAGAAGATTGGTTTATAATGAGACCAAATTGAATTTCCAAATTTATGTTCCAATAACATACAGTTCTGGTAATAACTCAATAATTCTTCCCAAAAAAAACTCAAGTAATCCAAAAAATACAACTATCTTCAAATGAAAATAGCGTATTATTGCGATTACTGAATACAACCAGTACAGATCAAATAGTAAATATAAAAAATTGAAAATATGACTCACTTTCGAACTACGAAATAGTTCAAGAGAAAAAACTGTCATATCTTAACTAACAAAAAACTTTCCACCCAAATTTAAGCCACCTCTAACAGATTTATGCACCAAATATAGTGATATATTCGAGCTTGAAACCGAACCGATAACAACAAATAATTTCTATAAACAAAAACTAAGATTGAAGGATGATGAGCCTGTATATACAAATAAAGAATCATAAAAGTTGTCAAAGCCAAATACAAGAAATTCAAGAGCAATGTATTTTAGATCAATTAGGTAGAGAAAAGTATTTTTCATGCCTTGACTTAATGTCAGGCTTTCATCAAATTGAACTCGAAGAAAGTTTAAGACACATCACGTCTTTTTCAACGAGCAATGGCTCAATTCGCTTTACGCGATTACCATTTGGTTTAAAAATAGCGCCAAACTCATTTCAGAGAATAATTACTATAGCATTCTCTGGTCTTGAACCATCTCAAGCATTCCTTTATATGGATGACTTTATAGTCATTGGTTGTTCCGAAAAACATACGTTTAAAAACTTTAGGAAATACAACCTGAAATTACATCCCTAAAAATGTTCATTCTTTATGCATGAAGTGACTTTTCTTGGTCATAAGTGCACTGATAGAGGAATCTTACCGGATGACAAGAAATTCGATGTCATTAATAAATACCCAGTCCCACATGATCCGGACAGCGCTAGACGTTTTGTTGCATTCTGCAACTTTTATAAACGATTTTTTAAACATTTCTCCGACTATTCACGGCACATAACTAGATTGTGTAAAAAGAATGTTCCATTTGAGTGGACAGATGACTGCCAAAATGTATTTTTGCATCTAAAATCGTAGATTATACAACAAACTCTGTTACAATACCCAGATTTTAGCAAAGAATTTTGCACAATCACAGATGCAAGCGAGCAAGCGTGTGGAGCGGTTTTAACTCAAAACCACAATGAACTCCAACTTCCAGTTGCATACGCGTCAAGATCATTCACTAAAGGTAAAAGTAACAAGAGTACAACTGAACAAGAATTAGCATCTATTCATTGGGCAATTACACTTTTTAGGCCCTATATTTATGGTAGGCATTTCAATGTCAGAACAGACCATAGACCAAGACCAACGTACCTATTTTCAATGGTAAATCCCAGTTCAAAACTAACACGTATAAGGCTTGAATTAGAGGAATATAATTTTATGGTAGAGTATCTAAAGGGAAAAGACAATTACGTAGCTGATGCGGTTTCAAGAATAATCATCAAAGAACTACAAGAAAGGACTAGAAAAGTAACGAAAGTCACTACTCGTTATTAAAGTAGACAAAAACCTGCGCAAGAGATAAAGAAATAAAATTGCCTAAGCAATCTATAGTAAAGGCTTCAGAGCCCAATGAATATGAAGTCATCAACAATGACGAAGTACGTAAAGTAGTGACCTTGCAAGTTAGAAATATGTCATGTTTCTTTAAACATGGAAAAAAAATTACTGCGAGATATGATGTTAGCGTCAGCGTGCCAACACAGGTGACGTCAAGCTGACGCAGAGAAAGCATCGAGGAGGAGCTAAGGCAGATCAACACCCTGTTGCAAAACAGGAAGGAACGGACTAACAAACGTTAGCACCTCGCCTAATTTTTCTTAAGTACCCATCTTGCGCTTGCGCTAGGTACGACTATTAACAATGTCTCAGTTAATAACTAACAAACACTTTGTAGTGTAAACGTAATATAAGTAAAATATTGCAAACTTGACATTTGCGAATGTAAACTACAAAGTGTTCCCCTGTTATCTTATTCACTCATAATACACTATTCAAACATAACAAGCTTATAATTTAAGTTTTCTTTTCTTTTTTCAAGTTAATTATTCAAGTTTTGATAATCCTCATTTTCAAAACGTATCAAACTACATAATCATTTCCCTTGGTCTACCATGGGATTAATAGACACAAAGACTGTGGATTCCACCGACAAAGTGCGAGAAAAACAAATTTTAATTTTAAAAATTTTAAAAAAAGAATTATTTTTAAAAAAATATTAAAAAAAAAAAGAAATTATGAAAAAATACGTTTTAATATGTTGACCTCAAAAATCGTTTCTTTATATTTCAACTTTCAATTTCAAAACTGCAATTTAATTTAAAAAACTTGCATTATATTTTTCAATACAATATGTTTGCATAAAATTGTATATATAAAAAGAAAAAAAAACATCTTGTTGAACATACGAAACAAACATCATAATCTTAGTCACTACAACATTTTAAAGTAGACAATTAATAATACAAAACAAAAGTATTGCCTAGGCAAACTCTTTTAATGCTTCCAAGCCCAACGTACATTATGTACGAATTATAGCAGTGACCTTGCAATTAACAAGTTTAATTGCAAGTATTTAGACCGATAATATGAGCAAATGCGAGAATGACTTAGGTCAGTTCATGCAAGGCTTAATCTGAAGCCGGTTTGTACGAAATTAATTGTGCTCTGCTGCGACAGGGCGATACATATAACAATATCTATATCTGAAGTTTTTAAGCGGACAGAGCTCCGAATAAAGAATATTCGAAAAACCCAACTTAATGAAAACAGTCATATCTATTTGGATCTTAATCTTTACAATACCTATATTATTACAATACAAAGCTAAAACTCGTTAAAATTCATGTAGATTCCTACACAACCAGCCGTACACTTATATGTGACAATGCAACAAAATTTAAAGAATCATATTTAACACAGACAGTTGATCTATTAAGCACATTAAGAGAAAACATTTAACGAATTTCGGATAGGCATTAAATACCAATATTCCTTCCAAATTAACTTAACACTTCAACATCATCCGACCAGAAATTACTCTTAATGCCAGTTGATAGTAAATCATCAGAAACTGAAGTAAATATCCAAGCAACTGACAAAACAATGGCCCTAACAGCTACAAGTTTTCTCAAATTAGACTCATCGCTCTTTCCAGAGTTTGATGGAAACGCAGAAAACTTACAAAGCTTCAAAGATGCTTTGAGTCCTATAGACTCACTAAAAGAAGATCATGAACAATAACTGTCAGCCGTATCAAGATGAAACTAAAAGGCCATGCGAGAAACTTGATAAGCAATTAGCAAACTATCGCTCAAATCATTGCAAAATTATCAAGCACAGTAATTATCAACACAGTACATAACTCTCAACAAAAAACCAAATTTGCCAACCAGTAAACTCAAGAGCTTGAGCAGCTAACAAAAGCTTTATAAACGATGGCTTAACGCCAGAATTGGCCAATAAATACAGTTAAGCCCAATCAGTAAAGGCAATGATCAAAAACTACGCTATTGATAAGGTTAGACTTTTCATGCGGGCTAGTACAGAGGCGGCCCAAACAGAGGACGCGGACAACAGAATCAGGAACATGTTACACAAGGTAAATCGGAAAACCAACAAACCTCCTTGAGCAACTAACAGTGAAAATACTGAATATTAATCTAAGTCTCAGTAGTTTGATTAATGTATATAATGAAAGAAATAATATTCCATTAACTTTGCTAGTAGATACATGAGCAAAAATCTCGATTTTAAAGAATAATAACCTTAATTCAAATATTAATAAAAATTACAAATCAAATATCACAGAAATTGGACGGGGAACAACAGTGTCCATTGTTCAATCAACAATTGATCTACTTTTCGATTACTTCGTAATCAGTCATAATTTCCAAATAGTCCACAATGAATTTCCCATACCATTTGATAGAATTCTTAGGCTGGAGTTCATTAGAAAATTAAATTGAATTCATCATAAGACCAACATCACTTAATTACCAAATACATGTACCACTATTACATAATGATATTGACAATTTAATATTATTACCAGCTAGATCAGAAGTAATGAGAAAAATTACACTTCTGATAAATGAAGAAACTGTAATGATACCAAGCCAGGAAATTCATCCTGGGGTATTAATAGCTAACAGTTCAGTAACAAGTAACAGTGCAATAGTTCGTATTTTAAATACAACAAATAACATTGTAAAAATTCAAAGACCAAATGTAAAATTCGAATCAATAAAAAATTATGAAATTAAAGCACAACTTACAAATGAAACTAATAGAAATAATGAGGTCCTAAAAAAACGTAAGTTCCCCGAACAATTTAAAAACAAGCTTACTGATTTATGTACCAAATACAGTGACAGATTTGGTCTAGAAACAGAAGCAATTTCAAGTAACAATTTTTATAAATAAAAATTAAGATTAGCAGACAAAACACCCGTACATATTAAAAAGTATAGAAATGCAGAAACAGAAAAGCCAGAAATTAACAGCACGTCGAAAAACTAATAAAAGATGGTATAGTATAACCATCTATCTCAGAATATAATAGCCCACTTCTCTTGGTACCCTAGAAATCTCTCCCATATTCCATGGAGAAAAAATGGCGTTTAGTAGTTGATTATCGCCAAATAAGCAAAAAACTCTTAGTAGACAAATATCCACTGTCAAGTATTGAGGAAATACTGGACCAATTAAGACAAGCTAGATAATTTTCATTTCTCGATCTTATATCAGGTTTAAACCAAATTGAACTAGATGTAAAGTCTAGAAATATAACGTCACTCTCTACGACCACTGGCTCTTATCGCTTCACGAGGTTATCATATGGTCTTAAGGTAGCACCATAATCATTTATGCGAATGATGGCACTCGAATTTTCAGGCCAAGAGCCATCCCAAGCATTTATCTATATGAATGACCTAGTAGTTATCGGCTGCTCAGAGCAGCACATGTTCAAAAACTTGACAAGCATATTTGACCTTTGTCGAAAACATAATTTTAAATTAAACTCAGAGAAATGTGTGTTTTTCATGCACGAGGTAACATTCCTTGGGCATAAGTGCACAGACCATGGCATCCTTCCAGATGACAAAAAGTACGATGTCATGAAAAACTCTCCAACCCCTACTGCTGCGGATAGTGCACGATGTTTCGTCGCGTTCTGTAACTACTTTAGACGATTTATTTCACAACTTCGCAAAATATTCATGTCATTTGGCGAGATTGTGCAAAAAGAGTGTTCAATTCGAATGGACAAAAGAATGCGATGACGCATATAATTATCTAAAAAGGCACTAATGAAACCAACATTACTGCATTACCCTGATTTTGGCAAAGAATTTTGCATAACCACAGATGCAAGTAAACATGCATGTGGTGCAGTACTATCTCAAGAGTACAACGGTATGCAACTACCAATTGAATACGCATCCCGAGCTTTCATACAGGGAGAAAGCAATAAATCAACTACAGAGCAGGAATTAGCTGCTATTCATTGGGCAATAAAACAATTCGGACCATATGTTTACTGCAGGCATTTCTTAGTTAAAGCAGACCATACCTTCCTTACCTATTTGGTTTCAATGAAAAATTTCACCTGAAAATTAACTAGGATGAGACAAGACTTAGAAGAATACAAATTTACGGAATAGAATATCTCAAGGGGAAAGATAACCATGTAGCGGATGCATTATCCCACATTAACATAGAGACACTGATTGACATGAATAGGAAAATATTAATGGTTTAAATAAGATCATCAAAAATACAGGAAAACATCTGCACAGATGATAATATAAAATTGCAAAATGATAAAAAAAAACCAATGTCTATGAAGCCGTTAGCAATAATGATGTAAAGAAATTTGTGAAACTAAAATTCGGTAAATCCAATTGATTATTTAAACAAGGAAAAGAATTATTTCACACTTTTCAGCTAATGAAAAATTTGACTTAAGTCAATTCATTCAAAGGCTTAATTCAGTAGCCGGATGAACACCAAATGAACAAATTTTCGAATTTGTATCATTAAATGAATTTAAAACAAGGGGGCTTCGTCCCCTGCTCGCTTCGCTTGCCTACCCCGGGCTCGCGAGGTGATGCAGCTACAGTCGAGTGTGCTCGACTGTAGGATGCCCAGTGGCCTGGCACTCCGATAGCCCCAAACATATTTGCAAGCCGTTAAGCACGCCGAAGGTTTGATGATGCGGCATTAAATTGTTAACTAATTATTCGTATTACATCTATATGTTCTACTAAACGGATTTAAAGCAAATTCGATTATAATGCTTAAGACAATAGTATAAAATTCCATTTTGTGTTCTGTTGGGATACCTAAAAAAAAAACAACAAATAATTTCATACTGAATCTTAATATTCGACTGACCGTTCCTATGGCAATAGGGTTTCGATTTCAACCCAATTTGATCACAATGTATGGGACCATTCCAAATACATATCAGTTTAGTCGAGATATCTTAAACAACAAAAAAGTTTTTCTTACTACAACTTGACTTTAGACTGATCGTTCCTATGGCAGCTATATGATATAGCTGTTCGATTTCAACCAAATTTGATCAATTTCAACCAAATTTGATCAATTTCAACCAAATTTGATCAGGATGTATAGGACCATCTCAAATGCATGTCCTGTCAGTTTGGTCGAGATATATTAAGCGACAAAAAACTTGTTCGTACTAAAACTTGATTTTGGACTGATCGTTCCTATGGCAGCTATTTGATATAACTGTTCGATTTCAACCAAATTTGATCAGGATGTAAAGGACCATCTCAAATGCAAATCTTGTCAGTTTGGTCGATTTTGGACTGATCGCTCCTATGTCAGCTATATGATATAGTGGTCAGTTCCAAATTTTAAAACAAAATTGATCTGCGCCCGGTATCCAGGTAATCCCAAATACTGCTTTTGACACTATTTTAATAGATACAATTGGACTATTAGCTCGCACAGAGAATGGCAATGAGTATGCTATCAATATAATATGCGAACTCACAAAATATCTAGTTACAATACCAGTAAATGATAAGAGTGCAAAAACAGTAGCCAATGCAATATTTAAATATTTTGTACCGAAATACTGTCAAATGAAGACATGGGTACTGAATACAAAAATTCACTTATAAATGACTTGTGCAAGTATATGAATATAAGAAATATACACTTAACAGCACATCATCACCAGACATTAGGAAAAATTGAAAGAAGTCATGGAACGTTTAATGAATTTATTCGTTCCTATATTTCGATCGACAAAGACAATTGGGACATTTGGTTGAACAATCGAAAGTACATGAATATTGTCGATACGAACTTGTTTATGGTAGATTTACCAAGACAGTTCACAGAATTCAATAATATAACTAAAATAGACCCTATATATAAAAAAAATGATTATGCAAAAGTTTAAGTTTAGATTAGAAATAGCTTATAAAAGAGCAAAAACTTAAGTAGATTTAAAAAAAGGAAAACGAAAGACAGAATATGATAAAAAAAAAATTAAATGACATAGAACTAGAGACAGGAAAGACAGGAAAAACGATACAGCGCATAAGTTAGAAAGTAAATATCTAGGTCCCTTTAAAGTTATAAGCATAGAAGATAGAAACAACATAAATGTAGATGTAGGAAAAAATAAATCTTAAGTAGTCAATAAAAACATATTAAAATTGATCAAAAATTAATTTAGCTCGTGCATAGAAGAATATCAATATACAATTGCAAAAATATATTAAAAAAAATTAAAAAATTATCGTAACAAAATTATATTTTGCAATATATTCTTTGTCCAATCGGAGAAAAAGGATACATACACATATATGTAAAATATATCATAGAATGTAAAAATCTTAATTTATCCAAACAATAAAAAAAACCTCACAAAAAAAATGTATGTGTATAAAAATTTTAATATAAAACCAAACAAAAAAATATTTTTCTACATCAACTTCACCCCTTTAAGTGTATCAATACAAAATTATATATTTAAGTTAATTGAACAACTACATTATATTACGTTATGCATCTAAAAGGGGAGGTGTAGTGTATGCATTAAATAACACCCTGTATTTAAATACATATGTATGTGACTCTTTGTTGCCCCTTGATTTTATTGACTTAGGCTCATATTACGCAGTGCGGACCGCTAGTACTCTAGCAGGCCGTCTAGCTGACGGCGCAAATCCCACGCTGCGCTTATGTAGCGTATACCAAGAGTACCATATACATACATATGTATGTACTCGCCAATGCATGCAAAATTATTAATCTGCAAGTCTGATTGATTTGGAAATATACTCATAAATGTCGGAACCACTTGGAAAATTAAAAAAAAATTTATATTTCGAAACGCTTCCATGATAAAATTTTAAGTTAGATTTACTGATATCAATTTTCAATTTTTCTGGGCAGCAAAAAGTGCTGATAAGTCAGCTTTTGCGGGAGCGCTCCGAAGCAGAGGGCCTGAGCAGTCTATTCCCTGTTTCGTCCAAGCAAAATCTAAAAGGCTTGGACAAGTAAATCGAAATTGGAGACAAGAATAGTTTTGAGAGTGAAGTCGAAAAACTTCAATAATTGTCATTGTTTATAATTTCAAATAATATTATTTTCACGTGAAAACAATGACACAGCTGTTTGGGTCTTTGGGCACGAAAATAAATATGAAAGTATTTCTACAGATGAAATGACACATTCATTTGTATGGGATGAGTCCTTATAGGTTAATTGCTTAGTGGTAATACCCAATTTACTCTCAGACCGGTATGACGCCGGGACGAAAAAAGGCGGTATGAGGCTCGTAAGTTACTACTACTACAAAGTAGTAATTTTATTGTTAGGTTCAAATATATCAATGACGAAGTCATAACCGCATTATTTCTGAAGAAAAAAAAGGTGACAGCTCTGGTTAAATTAATTAAAAAGCGATTTACCATCACAAAATATCTGAAGACTCGCATTTAAAAAATGGGATCTATATATGCAAGAATGGCCAAGAGGACTGCTAAAGCCATTGAGAGTATGAAACTCCGGACATATGTATTATAACAAAGAAATAGTGTTAAAAAAATAATTGATAATTTTTATTTCTTCTTATTCAAAATAGTATATCCGCTAAGCAGATCTTATTGCTTCTGCGGCAGATCCTTGGTCAGACAATATTATATCAAATTTGGGTTGCTTCATTTGTGTCCCAGAAGCCTCAAAAGTGATATCTATTTAAATTCTATAAGGCAAGTTATGTTTAACGCAACAGATCGCCATAGGAAATGCTGGCCTTGACCTTCTCTGTGACGTTCCTATAAAGAATGTGGTCATGTTGCCTTCTTGACACATTTCAACTTACGAGCATCCATTCGGAAATAGATGTCTTCTTCAAGGCATAATTTAATACATTTGCCAGAATTTGGAAAGCCTCGCATGCTGCTAAGGCATCGTTATTTCAACCATGCAACCAATTCGTAGTCGCATAGATACAATTTTACGTTAAAACATCGGTTTTTTTATCTGTCTACTTTCAGTGTAAACGGCTTACGCCGTAGGCTACGAGTTTTTGCTTACCGGTCTCAGTGTAAATTGGGTATAACAATCATTGCCGTGAAGTCTTTGTTTCTCGGCTCTGCTGCAGCAAACCGTTAAGTAATGCAGTGATCTCACTTCTGGAAACTTGAAGTGTCTCCAGTATTTGAGTCTAGCAGGTGGGACATCGAATAGAATCAGTTGCTGCACAGCTGGACTAATGGTGGACAGGAAAAGATGGAACAGTTCTGGATCCACATCGATGACTTTAAAGTGCGGCGACCACAAATTACAAATCTGCTTTGTAGTTGTATTGTAGTTGGATCTGTTTTGGTTGCTTCGAATAACATTAATTGTTGATATAAGTTTTAATACTCTATTATAAACAATTGGCAAACATCGTTGAGTGTATCCATCTTAATATATTTATATCTATCAATTATACTTTATGTTTTTACCGGCTTGTGGTTCTTCAGAGACTGATATGTCGTCATTGATATCGATTTCGATATCGAAAGTGCAGCTTTCAACACTACAGTGTTGCCTGAATTTGAGATTTTTAAATATCAAAAAACGAAACATCGCAAATGTATCCAAATTTTAAAAAGTAGAAAACATGTCCGACATTGAGCAGAAAAAGGACACAACTAAGATTTGGTCTAAAGTTCTAGCATTTAGAGACACAGATTCATGTTGTCCTTGCCATGGTTAAATGTCGAGGTCGAAAAAATCAAGCTCAGGAATGGAATGGACGTGACTATATTCACATCTTATTTCTATTTATTAATGATAAAATGAAACAAATTTTATTTGGCGATTTATATTTTTTCCAGTGCGATATGCGAACTCAAAATATTACAAAACAAATACGATTTTTAACATTTTAAAATCGCTAGAATCTGAACTACTGGACCGATCCAAAAACTGTATATAAGAGAGCTGTAGAGGATTTAGTTACTTTGAAATTTAGTGCTTTTTTGACTAAATCGGTTGAATAAAACTGGACAGATACTCAAAAAGGTCGGAACAACTTCGAAAATTCGAAAAAAGAAAAATAATCTTTCAAAAACGCTTCCATAAAAAATATTTTAAGTTCGATTTTCGTGTTTATGGGGCCAATGTCCATGAGAAAATCACACTTCGATTTAATTCACAAAATGGCTGTAAGCTAGTGTTATTTTAACTCCATCTTAAGCTTAGTACTGAAACTCAAAAAAATTTTAGCGGCATAAAATGCTCAATATTTTTCTGTCGACGTGTAGAAAGACAGTGTTGCCAATGCAACACTAAAACATAACAAAAAGTAAGTGGTAGCTCTAAGCCTCAACTGTGGTTTGTTTTAAATTTGAACATGCAGAACTGATTTGAGTAAAAAGAGGATAGAATAGGCAATGGAAAATGTAAATTAAAGTTAATATAGGAGAAATATGCTATGGAACGCAAGCACAGAGCGTATTGGGTGCACCCATCTCTTTTAAACTTCTTATGTGGATTCTCCATTTGTCTTAATAAAAACAAAAAAAATTATTTAATTTATGTCCACGAAAACGGTTTCAGTTTTCGTTCTTGCTTATATGTATACCAATATTGTCGTCGTTATTGACCAAATCCAAAAATTCGTTTTCGTTCTCACTTGTGTGCCGGACATTTCTCTGCAATATACCTAAAAAAGCGCTAAACAGTTCGATGTTCTTCGGGGCCAGTCAGCTGTTTGCAAACAGTGCTGGACATCGCCAGTTCATCATCGGGCAGCTCCGTTTTTTCTTGAGTCCCAGGATCTACTAGCTGAGATAAATGTCAAGCTCATCTTCTTCACATTACGCTAGCGTTTATTTTTTACATGGAGTTCAGGTTTCTTCGAGGACTTTTTTTAATTGTCGGTACTATGCTTTAGGCTAGATTGGAATTGTAAAAAGAAATGTATAGAAAAACAGAGCAAATCATTAAATTGAAATAAATGTATAATTTGATGGTAGAGTAATGATTTTATGATCTAAATTGCACGAAAAAAACACTGATCTGCACATCATCAAAAAATGTCGCCTAAGATTTCCGATATTTTAATGTTATGTTAATAGGCCAATAATAACATACCAAAGTTTGGAAGCAAAAATTGGAAATCATTTAGTTTGGAAGAAAAAAAAATTGAAAAATAAAAATTGCGAATATTATTTTAAGAATATAAAAATAGTAATTCATTTTTGATTTTGGTGACTTTATGACATTATCTTTTTTTTCATTTTAATTAGATCACCTACTATTTCAATATTGAAATGAATTAAAGTGTTAAAAACTAATTAATTAAATTGGCTAAATGCCAATAAGTTTTGTCCCTTTTTTGTTTTGAATCTGTAACGGCATTTGCCGAACAGTGCTGGATAACGCCAACTAGTCAAACATGTGAAACATTTTAAGCATCGTCATTATCGATTACTCAAACTATCGGCTCACAGCTGTTTTAAATTTGCCACACGTGTTGGGCATAAACAATTTGAAATTGGAATAAGAAAAACGCGGAGAAACATATAAAGGGAACTTTGCGACTATAGAATATGTTGCCTAACATTGAAGTTATTGTGGGTACGTACACGGACTTCCTGCTCGGCTACCAACTCGTTCAGCAGAAGGCGAATGGAGGCGACAAAATTCAGCTAAAGCCAACGTTTGCGGACAAATCACATGCCGGCTCACTGAAGTGTGTGGCCGTACAGGGACCATGGATAGCGAGTGGTGGTAGCGATGATCGTATATTTATATATGACATGCGTACGCGAAAGCAGTCACACATTCTGCATTCACACACTGGCACCATAAATGCTGTGGTATTCTCCCAGGATTTGACACATCTGCTCTCAGCCAGCGCTGATGGTCACTTGATGGCCACCCGCGTGGGTAGCTGGACAACGGAGGGCGACTGGCGCAAGGCGCATGCTGGCAACCCGGTTACACATATTGCCTGTCATCCAAGCAGTCGTTTGGCACTCTCCCTAGGCGGTGATCAAATCCTAAACACCTGGAACTTGGTAAAGGGACGTGTCGCGTACAGAACCAATCTGAAAAGCAAGCGAACGTTGGGAAGCTCACCTGACTGTCTGTCCTGGTCCACAGACGGGAATCACTTTACACTAAGTGGTCCGCTTGTTTTAGAGATTTGGAACATCGAAACAGCCAGCGTAGTGCGCAACACCAAAACTCCATCTAAGCCAATATGCGTGTCCTGGTTAAATAAACTTAACTGCCTGGTGGGTTTAGAGAATGGCAATATCGCTTGGATCTCACTGGATGCCGACGATGACGAGACAGTAAGTATATTCTACTAATTTTATAGGTCAGTCTTTAAATACATTTGTTTGCTTTTCGCACAGCCCCCTCTTATACAAGCTCATGAAACGCGAGTGAAGGCCATGTCATATCTAAACGACACTCTGGTGACCATCTCCAGGTGAGTGTCAATGTATTTTACAAAGAGATCTGAAATGAATAGCTGTACTATTAACAGCGCAGGCGAAATCAAGATCTGGAGTCCCGATGTCGATGAAAAGAGTCTGAACCAGATTGCTAGTGCTAACATTGATTGCCGTCCTACCTGCCTGGCTTTACTAGACCGCAATCAATTTGTGAAAGCGCCACAAGCACATCTTAGTGGTGATTCTGGTAAGCAACAACAGCCAGAAGCTGGGAGCCAGCAAGAGGAAGAACAAGACGAGGATAGCCAGGAAATTGATTTGGTGAAACCTCGTAGCTTTGTGTCCATTGAATACGAGCAGAATACAAAGGCTGGTAAAAATGGCAAGCAGAATCAGAAAGAGACCAAAACCAACAAAGACAGCGATGCCTCCGACAGCAGCAATGAGAGCGACGAAAGCGAGGAGCTGACGACGAGTAAAAGTGCTGGAAAAAAACAAATGAAAGCAAAACAAAAGAACATAGCCAAAGACAGCAAACAGAACGATCTTTCGGCCAGTGAAAGCGAAAGTACGAGCGAGGACGACAGCGTTGACTTTGGCAGCAGCAGCGAGGACGAACGTCGTCCAAGAGCCAGAAAAATGCCCAACAAACGCAAAGAGAACATAAACCACAAACGGGGTGCGAAGCATACAAAATAGAAGTAAACGCAATCCACAAATATTGTCAATAATAAGTAAATACACTTATATTACTATTTAACTACATTGAATATTCTATATGTACTGTTGAGTAAGTGAAAAAAAAATAGTTTCTCACTGGAGAGAGCAAGTGAACATGTTCCTTTTAAATTGTTGTGTATTGCTGACTTGATTTTTTTTGGCCCAGTTGTCCTGTTTTGCCTCTAAGCAAATTACCTATTTGCTTAATGCTTTTGACCATTAAAAGTGCAGATATGGACCGCAGCAACCTTTAAACAAGCTTCAGGTTTTTCCATTGTTGGTCACTATGTTTTATTTTGTTTACAGATTCAAAACCGTACTATTAAAATAGTGAACAGCTCTTGTTACTAATATTCCAATTTTCTGTCCTAACTTTAAATATTGTAAAAGATGGATAAGAAATAAAGTTATGTTGATAACTATTAAACTTATATATTTCATCAGTCGGGATATTGGAAAGATCTGTAATCCGCGAAAAACTTGTAAATCTATCAAGCCTTTGACAGAAAATGATAGGGGTTGAGCAAGTAAACAGATTACGAATTCGTTGTACAAAATAAATAGAGCTCGGATTTTGCATATTTTTGAAGGATTAAGATGTGTAAATTCTGATGACACCAAGATTCGTAACAAATTTTTAAATGGTTTGCGTAAGCCTGAATATTTAAATTTCATCTTTTTGTCACAAGTTCTACAAATTATATAGTTTCCATCAATTTAATAGAAAATCTATACAAAATCGTTGATCTTAAGTGTATAGAAACTATGTATAAATGTAAGTTTTGACTTTGATTCTTGTTTTATTAAGTTAAAATTAGCCCAATTTTCGAAGAAATGCCACAAAATCGTTATTTTTCCATATGTAGTGAGTCTCTTAGTCGAGTTTTATTAAACTACAAAATGGATAAGTTAAAAAAAAAAAATTAAAGCTTGTTCAACCCAAATAGTTTTAGTTGTTTGGATGTTTATTACATGGTATATAGTCAATTTATGATATTGATAACATTTTGTGTTTTAACAATCTTTATATTTATGCATATACTTAGAAGGGGCAAGGGCGAATACAAATGTGGATGTGGCTGTGGCTGTTGCCTTGGCCTGATCTACAGGTCTGCACCCAATTGCTCCCTAGTCAACAATAAACTGGATGCCAACGCATCAGCTTCAGCGGTGTGTATTTTGGTTTTTGCATACATAAAGTACGGCGTCCATGACCTCAGTTGGCCAGGAAATAGTGGATCAGCTTAAGGTAAATGCGCTCCAACAGCGGCCACATGTACTCCGCGAGGAACTGCAATATGTGTCGGAGCGGAGGGCACAGCGTGCACATATAATGCGTTAAGGCATCCAGCACACGCAGCACCAAGGGTCAGTTATTGCGCTCCAATTGGATATAGAAGCCACTGCCACTGCTGCTGCTGCTGCCATTCGAGTTATCGTTGTACTTATCTTGGGGATCCGCGTCCGTAGAATAGCATCCATCTATCCGCTTCTTGCAGCTGTGTGTCCAGGCCATTGGCTCATGGAATTTATCCAAATGTGCCAGATTCTGGTAGACATTAAGCAGTGGATGATCAATATAGGCGCTGCACTCGTAACACCACACGGAAAGATCGCTAAAGCTCAACACCAGCGGATGCTTCTCCCTCCGACAATGCTCCTCCATGTGCTCATTTATATACCGACCACAGCCGATGGCCTCACAGATCAGACACAACCAATTTTCCACCGTCGAGGCGCACACGTCGCATGCGCTGCTCGTCTTTATTGCTGGAGGTTACAGTTTCCGAAGAGTTAGAATAAAAATCCAATTTAATTAGTACTTTAATAATCAAGATGTAGAAAGGATTAAATATCAAACCGCCAAATAATACAAATGACAATAGCTCAGCCGAACCCATTAAAAGTATCCAGCTATAGCTATAAATTATAATAGATCTATAAATATCACAAAATCGCTTCACATAACATATAATCAAAAGCGCATAAAGAACATAAAACACAATAGCAATAAAAGAAAAAGCAAAAGTCCTGGTTGAAGAAATTTATACCAAATGTAAATAATTTGAGCGTAATCTTTGTTTCTTAACAATACGATTGATAATTATTGTAGGGATATTCAGTGCAAGTTAAGTACACACAATTAATATGTGTACATATTACAATAATAATAAAATAAATATGAAAACTAGAGAACTAAATGGCAGAAAATAAATTTGATGTGGTTACCAACTTTAGCAATTTTTAACAATCAAAAACATCAAACTTTGGTATCAGTATGACTGAACATTTATCGTACAATCAGTGTAAGCTGACTTGGTTGTTGATCCTGATACCTTGAATAGTAAAAATGAAAGTTGATAATCTCGGTAAGCAACTTTAAAAAACTATGAAATAAAATATGGCAGAGGTAGAGAGAGAAAGAGAGAGAGAGAGCGCAAAAAAGAGAGAGAAAGAGTCGGAGCAAAAGAGAGGGAAACATATTTAAAGCGCATGCAAAACTTAAAGAAACTTATGTACACTGTATAACATAAATATACACAAGCTGATGGTCAAACCATTTGAATAAAAATAAAGATAATAATAATCTCAATAATAACAGTAACACAAGCACAGCCACAAGCGAAAAGGAGCAAAAGAGACGGATAGTTTCGATAAACAGTGACAGAGAGCGCTTTCATAGATGTCAGGATTTTAGCTTACATTGTGGCGCCTCCTCCGGCCGCAATTGTCCCAAGTGTGGACAGCTCTTGAGCGGAAAGATGGCAAACATTTCCTGCTGCTCGAGTGCCTGCCAAGCAATTAATCAAGCATGTCGAGCAGTACAGAAAGAGAGAGGAAGATTGAGGTTTTTTTGTTTGTGTGACAGAAAGAGGAGGGAGAGAGAGAGAGAGAGGAATGGAATTAGTAATTCGATTCTAGATTCTGGGTGTGCTGCTGGAGCTGCTGCTCAGTTACTCGTACCTCCTTATGCTCGGCCATAAACTCGATGAGCGTTTTTACCTTGACTTTGGGCTTGCTGCCGCCGGGCCGCTCCTGGCCACAGTCGGGCTGATCAGCGATGGCTCCGCCAGCAACGCCTTGAGCATCGTCATTTGAAATGTTCAACTGCTGCATAGTAGCAGCAAGAAAATCCTCGTTGTTATTCTCGCCCAGCGCTGACTGCGGCAGCTTGCAGCCGAACACCAACGATTTCCAGTGGAAACGCTGGACCTCCATGCACTGCTGCAGCGTCTCTATGCAGCTCTGAAAGGCCACCGTTGGCGGACGTTGCGATGCTGTGCCGAACTGCGGAGTTGGCATTGGATCTCCAAGCAGCGTTTTTGTGCACATGGTCATCGCATACGATATGGAGTTGACATTGTAGCCACCCTCGAGGCACACCAGCACTCGTCCACCGGCCAGTGCCGACAGCCAGTGAGTGAAGAGACCGTACCCCTCCGGTGTCACCTTGCAGCCACCCAATGGATCACCAATTGCCGCATCGAAACCTGCCGATACCAGCACCAGTTGTGGATTAAACTCATATGCTATCGGCATGATGAGCTGCTGAAAGGCCAGTGCATATTCCAGATCACCCATGCCCTTCTGTGAAGCGAGAGAAGGATTAAGTTTGAATTTATACTCAATAAGCAGAGCTGTAAAACATTGAAATCTATTTTACATAAGGATTTTAAAATATTTGAATGGAAATAAAAAATGAGATAATTATGATTATAACTGTAATCTACACACAATTAAAAGATAATTATAGCAAGATATTTCGATGAAAATTGCTTCTTCTTTTTATTTCAATTGTTAAGGTAATTAAAATGTTGAATAGTTGTCTCCAAAATCGAAATCGAAATAATAAGAAAAGATTGGAACAGACCACTTTTAATTTCCAACTGTTACTTCTATAAAATATCAAAAATGATCATCTAAATAATTAACAGGAGATAGTTCCCCACGATTTCGTGATAAAATTGGAGTTATCATTTTGATGGCAATTACAATATTCGCTTAAAATTGATTGCAAATTAAACATTGTGCAGTCCTAGAATACTGATACAAGTTTCAATTAATATATTAATATTATAATTAATTAGTGATTGCACTCAATTTTGATGACAATTATTTGCTTTAAATTGTCGATTTAAAATTTTACAATTATGCCATTGCAAGCGGAATAGATTTGCAAAATTGTATAACTTAGATAGCAGTGGATTATTACCTTGTTCCAGGGAATGTTAACATTAAAGCCGCGTCCAGCGTTCTTGCCCACGACATCATAGTTGCCGTCGGGGCCCTTGGGAAAGAAGGCGCCGTGCTCGTAGCGATGCACGCTGATGTAGAGGACCTTGGGATTGGACTCAAAGATATGCTGCGTGCCATTACCATGGTGGACATCCCAGTCGACAATCAGGATGCGCTCTAGATTATATTCGCGTATCGCGTACTGGGCCGCAATAGCGACGTTGTTGAATATGCAAAAGCCATGGGGCTGATCCGCCTCGGCATGGTGACCCGGCGGCCGGACATTACAAATGCCGCTGCGCGATTCGCCACGTAAAATACTGTCGACCGCTTGGAGGACGGCGCCAGAGGCGAGTGTGGCGCACTCGAAGGTACGCGGATGCAGGTACACCGAATTGTAGCTAGCTCCCAGTTGCTGCAGTTCCTCCTCGCTGCGTCCCTGCAGCCGGCGCACTGAATTGACGTGCGCGCGCGTATGCGCCAGGCACACCTCATCCGTGGTGGCGGCGCGTGCGGTCAGCGGCTGCATGCGTCCAAGCAACTGATAGTCCTGATGCATCTGATGGATTTGATGTATGCGCATTGGCTGCTCCGGATGCGAGGTGTCGTGCAAATTGAAATGCTGCAGCATCTGAACATCGTAGGCGTAACAAACCCGTACCGCGGGTACCGACAGCTGCGTCTCTGCCCGCAGCATCTGCAGACGTGCCGCATTGCGGGCTACAACATCCGGACTCAGCTGGGCCGAGGTGCCACGCGTTGGATAACGCTGCGGTCCCTCCGGCAACGGTCCGCCCAACCAGATGCGCTTTACGCGATGCAGCTGCGTCGGGTCCGTTGACTGTTCCAGACCACTGGCCGCGTAGGTCTGTTGCAGCTGCAGGCAGCGCCAGTAGGGACGATGCACAAAGATGCAATTGAGCAAGGCGTCTCGCAGCTCTGCGCTGGGCAACTGCAGGGGCTCTACCAACGGCGGACAGGGATCCCCGAGCAGGGCACGCAGCGTCAAGGCGGCACCCTCGGACAGGGACTCCACACAATAGCCGCCCTCAAGCACCACAGCCACACGGCAGTTGGCGAGACGCAGCAGCGGATTGAGCAAATGCGGATAACAGGCGGGTGTGACCTCCATTTCGCCCTCGGGGCAGCCGAGTGCTGCATCATAGCCGGCGGAAACGATTATCAGCTCTGGCTGATACTCCAAGGCCACAGGCAGCAGCAGCTGCTGGAATATGGCCATGTAGTCGCCATTGCCCATCCCTTTGGCATTCAGAGGCACATTGAAATTGAAGCCAGTTCCAGAGCCAGCGCCGATCGCATGGTAATCCGACTCCGGCAGATTCGGCCAGAAGCTGCCATGCTCGTAGCGATGTATCGAGAAATACAAGACTCTGCAAAAGGCAAATGGATTAACAACTGGTAGAAAACACAACAGTCGAGCAAACTCGACCGTGCGAGACCCTGTACTTATTCCGCAAGAATAGCTAATTATACATACTAAGGAAGAAACATTTATTTTTGACTGCTCGACTACGAGATACCCAGTTGCAGTAACTTACTATATGTAAAATTTTATTAAATCGCATACACGAACTCTTTAATATTATCGAATAACTTCCCATTTTTTTAACGAATCGTGATCACATCGACCCCAAAACTCAAATTTCTGCTTTTCCAAATTATGTGTTGATTCACTTTTGATATACAATTTATTTGCCTGGTCATATTCTACTTCTACTACATACCAAGTTAAGTGCATCTAGCTCTTACCATCTCTGAGATTCTTTCATACGGACGACACATTGGCGGAGATGACCATATCGACTCGTTTATTGATGCTGATCAATAATATAGAAATACATCCAACCCAATATTTATTCGTATTTCTGAAATTCTGAAGTATTTGCCTTCATCTAAATATTGTAATAAAAATATTTTCTTTTTAACTTAATTAACGAATATTTGTACTACATATTTTAACAATCAAATTAGTTAAAATAGTTTTGGGGTAAGAATAATTTCTTGTTTTTCGTGATTGAGTACATGAAAATAATGATTATACATTCTGCGGATTTTATTCCAAAATAACTGGTCTCATTGAATTTGTTCTTCAAACTGTTACGCACATTTCATTTTTGACAATCTTTTTAAGCACAGGGTCTTAATAGTTGGAGGACGAATATATGTATACTCGTACATCAAAATGAACTCACCTGGCATCGTTATAGAAGAAACGCTGCGTGCCCTGGCCATGATGCACGTCATAGTCAATGATCAGGATGCGCTGCAGATGATGTGCATCAAGAGCGTGCTGTGCTGCCAGAGCCACATTATTGAAGTAACAATATCCATTGAATTCAGCCTTCATCGCATGATGACCCGGCGGTCGGATGATGGCCATTCCATTCTGCGCCTTTCCCGCCAGCAGTTGATCCACCAGCTCAATGGTCGAGCCACTCGCCATTAGGGATAGCTGAAATGTGGCCTATGAAAGAATCAAGTTATGAGTGTACTGATTAAAGGTCTCTTTGGTAGAAATTACTTGAAAGGTTAATACTTAAGGAATTCAGCAGGTAGGAAGAGGATTAGTCAAAATTACTAATAATTTCAATAGCTAGGCTAATGAATCACTTTGGATAAAATAACGGGCCTACTACATACATATGTATATGAAAACCATTGTGCACTTTTAACATCCAAATCTGCTTTTTCAGATACTTATAATTTTAAGCTTTTGTAAATAATTTTTGATTTCGTTATCAAACTTTATTTCAAAGGCTAGCTTGCATTATAGATTATTACTCGAGAATGCCGCAACAGATTTTGAAAGGCTTTACGTTTCTTGAAATACATAGTATATGAAAAAAAGACTCAAACAGTAGTCGATTTTACGGTCACCAGTTTTAACACTGATTTCAGCGAAACCTGCAAGAACATTTTAATGCGACCAATTTTAAAATGTAATGCATTGATTTATCTTAATAATGTTTGTTATTTTACTTAAAAATATTCAGTAGTTTATTTTTTATTTAATTTCAATCAGTGTCGCAAGCGACATGTCGCATACGACATTTTGTTCCATGATATATTTATGTTTTTTCTGTCTATCTTTTTTTAATTTATATTCCGAAAACAGCACAAAAAACTTGTTTTAAATTAAAAGTTCAATATATTTCTAGGTTTTTAAATGGTTCATGTTACAATCTTACTATCTTACTAAGTGTAATTGTTAGAATACAAACGGTCCATTTTGAAAATCAATTCTAAAGAAAATGGGCAGAAATATAGAAAAAGTGAATTAATTTCAACGTAGAATCGATATGCTCATCCTAGTGAATTTCTTCTAGCGTTTGTTGCTTAAATAAATATATTAAGTACATTTCTGGAAGAAAATATCACAAGATCTGACTTTTTGAGCAATTTAACGTTTTTGGCCGCGGTTGACATCTCTGTGGAATTGCCAATATGTATAAATATACATATTGATCATTCGTGCACAGTTTTAATAAGATTTGAAATAAAAGAATATTCAAAAAACACATATTTATAAATCAATTTATTTATCAAATATTTATATTAGACGTCGCGACGTTTAGAATACTTATTGCAAAAAATACGTATATAGACGAGATTTTATTCCATTTTAGCAAACCCGGCCGATATTGGCTATTTAACTATATGGCAGCTATAAGACATAATAGCCCGATTCTAACCAATTTTGGTCAATTTCTATGATACATTTATATTAATTATTGGTAATTAACAAAGACCTTCGTTTAATGTTATTCGAATCAATATTAACTGAATAAATATTCAGCATTTTTAAATCAGAACTGGGTATGGGGTTTACAATACAATATGCATATAGAAAGGTCCCAATTGTTGTCTCTGTCTAGTCACACTTGGCTGAACTCTAGGTGTAAGTGTACAAAAAAGAGATTTCAATTGCATGATAACCGGTTCTAATCTCAAGATTAAATAAATAATGAAAAGTCGTTCCCTTATAAATAATCAATAATGGGAGCAGTAGAAATTCGATTTTCAAAAAAGGGGTGACACCATGGAATCTACGGGGAACATTACTTACCGGATGTATATAGATGGCATCATAATGGGAGCTCAGTTCTTCCATAGCCTCCTCGTCCTGCACGCCCGACGTGTGCTCGAGGCACTCGTAATGCGCCTCCGAATGGAGCTTGAGGATTTCATCTTTTGTTGCCAGACGCGATGGCAGCGACAGGCAACGTTCAACCAGATTCAGCTCCCTGCACCTGTGCACCACAATCAAATGGCATAAGATGATGATGGTGCTAAGCGCTAAGTGGTGCTTTACGCTCCTCACTTACCGTTCCAAGGTGCGGGTAAAACGCTCGGGACGCTCCTGATGCTGGTCATCCCACAGGCAGCAGTGTTGGCTCATGGACTCATCGTAGATTAGAGCTGTGGGACCGCGTTGCATGCTCTTCGCATTGACGGCCTGTTATCGGAACGGGGTTAAAGGTAAGTACGAGTGTATATATATACATATTTATACACAGGCAAGTAATTGTTTTGACATGATAATTAACTCAAAAAGTTGTTTCTTATCTCAATACTGCGTTTGTTTACAGCTATTGTTTAATAAACAAGAAAACGTATTTCATTTCTTATAATTATTATTCACTTTGTATTCTTTTTAAAAATATATCATTTTTAAATTAAATAAATATATTTTAAATTTTGCCAAAACAATTTCTCGACTAGCTGTAGGTATGAATGTACATACATATGCACTCACATTTTGAAAGATATCAGTTACACTCTCCTGCATGGCAGCTGCTCCATTGGCTTGCGATTTGAGCATGTTGCGAGCTCGACGTTTTGCTTCCAACAGCGCTGGATTCGGTTTGCGGATTCCGCTTCCCGCATTGCCGCTGTTGGCGTTCGATGCCGTTGCAGCCAGTGACGCTGACGTCGACGTTGACGTCGACGACGCTGAAGCTGATGACGTTGGCGCCAACTTGGACTTGACCATGGCGCGAGTTTGTATTTTGGCCTGTTGTGCGCCGCGCCTTGTTACGATCGGTGAGCTCTTCAAAGAGATGGACAGAGAAAGAGAGAGCGTTGATGAGAGACAGCGAGAGCAGAGATAAAGCCGTCGCACGGGCTGTTCCAGCAACTGAAATCTTTTAAGTCCGATTCGTTCGTTTTTTAATTTTCTTCTATTGTCAACGATTTCAATTCCAAAAGAAGAACAAAAATTTAGTCAACTTGTCGTTTGGCAACAATCCTGTTATAATTACAGTTTTAAATAACATATTGTCCAAATGATTTAAACTTAAGATTAATTGTATTTACCGGTTTAGAGTAATTATTGTATTGAATCTTATGGTTAGATTTTTCGTCAATTTGGCGATCAAATAATATCAGGAAAATTATATTTATACAATTTCGACTAACACTACAGACTAAGTTGTATAAAAAGTACCAAGTCTAAGTTGTATCTGTTTTAAAGAGTTTTTTGAAACTGACAATTATTTCCTAGCACAATAGTAGGATATCATTTTACCAAATTATTCTACTCTCTTATAGGGTTCTCTCTTGTAGGGTTTACATTGACGGAACAGAGCATAATATTGACCCCGTTTTTGCAAGGTTTTTTTGTTTTGAGGTATTTCGAGTTAAGATGATAACATTGCTTTCAAATTAATAATGATACATAAAATATTTAATTGGGTTGTCAGCACACAAAGCAAAAGTTGGTTGGTTGGAAAGTTGGTTTTGAGTTCAAATTTGGGCAGACTGGATATCAGTGACACCCCTAATTGTGATCAAGAACTTAGTTCCCTAGAGACAGGATGACACATTTGGCGCATTTTGCGATTTGTTTTAAACAAAAAATGTTTGAAAATTAAGATTCTAAAAAAACCTCTTTACAAGGTAAAAGTTTAGGGAGGAAAGCATTTTCATGCCCCAAAAATTCTGATATCCAATTTTAACGAAAAGTCGTAAAACAAAAGTTTCTAGATTTATGAATAACTCCGCACTCGCACATTTAAGCAATATAAATGATTTTATACAAGAAACCGACTTTTTAATCTCATATTCATCTCAAATTTCAATGTCATAATGTCACATAATGTCACTTTCCAACGGCCCCATTTGCTGCAATCACTTTCCCCTCCCACTTACACCTGTTTATCTCACGATAAAAAAATACGGAAATAATTGGAATCAAAACGAATACGTCTATAATAATGTTTAATTCTTGTTCCCCTAGCGCATTTCCACTGCTAAGTTTACTTATTTTTTCTGTATTTTTACACACATTAATTTACCAAAATATTTCTTCATTGTACAAAAGATCCCAACACATGTATGATTTTAAAAATGTAAAATAAAAACAGAAAAGAGTACGTCTAGTTTCTAGTGGAATAAAAGATTAAGGTTAACTACACATACATATGTACATAAATATACTCGAAATTTAAATAAATATTTTTGATTTAATAAGAATTGAAAAATACTGTACAAAATTAAAAATATGTATATGTATAACATTAATTGCAATTTTTTTTTTGATTACTGCAGAAAAATACTTTGATTATTTTTTTATGAAATTGGCTCCTTTTTAATAAGATTGGATATTTTTAAAAAAAAATGTTTTTAAAGCAATAGAAAAATTTGAAAAAAGGAAATTGTGGTAAGTAATGTACCCTTCTTTACTTGAAAAAGAACGATTTTTAGCATATTACATTCTCCCATTTGCCAAGGAGAAGAAATAGAGATTATAAGAGAACGGATTTTTGAACAGAGTATCTTCGTGGATTCCGTTTCAATCCGAGGTCAAAGGGCTTTCAATGTTAAAGAAGGATGTATTTTATATTAGATTAACAGATAAGCTAACATTAAATTATCCATAGAAATAGCTGAATGCAAAGACAATTGACCGTTATGTCAAAATAAATATGCCGACCAGTGTGTTGCTTTTGAATACATGACGACCGACAGTCTAACGTTACACTGTAAAGTGGAAGAGAAGTAAAGAGGGGTACTTGTAATCAAAGTGGATCGCAAATCCATCGTGTTTGACATACAGTTACAGAAAATGTATTTACGTATTTGATATTTATTTTTCATAATAGTCATAATAATTTTTTTCATAACATTTATTTTTATAAAATAAGACAAAGAAATACATATGTTAATATCTATTTTTTTCAATCCAAAATAGAATTAGTTCATTGTTTTTTTTTTATGTAAAAGCAGTTGACTAACGGAATAAAATGTCATTTCGATTGTGCACTCTGTGTATTGAACAAACGAGGACACCCTGTATAAGCGCACCTAACGGTTTGATAGGTAACACAACAATGAGAGCTGCTGTGATAAGTAATTAATTAACTGTTCAACCAGAATACCGTTTGTATTTATGTGCTTAAACACTAGAGCAACAGCAACAAACTATACCACATACACAATGCAATTTGCGTTCATTAAAATGGCGTCGAATACCGTTGGGCTCAAAAACAGCGCGATAACTGAATGGATTTGCGATTTTGAATGCGCTTAGCAACTCGAGCCTCAAAGTTAACTGCGACTACGACAATTACCAAGTTTATAACGCAGCTAAACATGATTTAAAAATAACTGATTTACAAAACTTTTCTTTTTATTCACCCAATTCAATTAAACTCAGGTTTTTTTTATAAAATTCGATTTTAAAAAATAAAAACTTTAAAAAGCCAGCCTACCGAATACACTTAATGCGTTAGCGCACATAAAAAGTGTTTGTAAATTAGAGCTAAAGTGAACTCGTTTGGATTTAAGCCAACTTAAACTGCCGTATAAACTTGCAAACTGACTGACTTTTTGTGTGGGTGTTGTTGTTATTGCGGTTGTTGCTATTGCCTCTTTTGGTGCGAGTCCAAAAAGGTGCGCTCCGACGACGACGTCAGCTCTGGACTTACCATTATTTTTGCTGATGCTGTGGGAGCTAAACTTGATGCCGGAGCTAAAAGTAGACGCAAGACTATTTGTGGGCGTCTCTTACAATGCAGTCGGTTTTCTTGCTTGTTTGTCTGCTGACTTTTTTTCTCCTCTTTTACTATTGCTCTTGTTTGAGGTGGGCGCAACAATGCGTGCGTGCGTGCCTAAGTCACAGCGTGAGTGAATGTGAGTGTGTGCGTGAGTGCTTTTGTGTCGGTATGTAATACTGTTTTGGCTGATTGTTGCTGTTGTTGTTTCTAGTGTTGCGTGATAAGCGTTTACAAACTTGCTGCGTATTTTTTCACAGCGTATCGATTTGAATTTGAACTATAATTTGAATCTTATAAATATACCTACATATATAGAGCTGCATTAATAATTGCTTAATTTCTTTTTTTTCTATCTCGCTTGCTTTCACGCTGCGTCAGTTTTCTTGCCTTTTCGTCTATCAGTCCGTCTGTTTGTCTGTCTGCCTGTCACACTGTCCAACTCTCCTTCCGTGGCTGACGCGCTTCAGTTGATTTTATGTTTAGTACTTGTTGTTATTATTATAAATAATACACTTGGTTTGAATTCCTCCGTTTTGTTGTTGTTTGATTTATAAAAAAAAATTATACTAGTATGTATAGATTCACAAGCGCGCAACGAAAGAAAAAAATGAATTAACGTCGTTCCTTTACACACACTATTCGAGCACAAGGCCAAGACGACGCGATGGCTGGATGCAACAAAGATTGGCAACACAACAGACCAAAAGCAGAACCAGAACAAGAATTTCAGACCCAGGCGAGCGAGTAAATCAATGCGACTGCTTGTTGGTTTTCGCGCGGGCGGGCTGATGGCGGCAGGCGGCAATATGATGTTTGTGTGTCGTCTTCTTTTGTTATTGTTTTGCAGTTACAAGAAGAGTGTGACCGTATTTAGTAAATGCTAGATTACTTGGATACTATAAAAATACTTGAAATATTTTATTGCAACTAAATTTGACGTTTAAGAAAGCATAAATAAATTAAACAATAAAAAGAAGACAGATTAAGAGAATCAAATTCTTGATTTTATTTCTTACCTTGTTTTCTATTTGTATTTTCGTTGTCTAAATAAATTAAAAAGTTATATATAGTTGAACATTAAAATGTGGTCATTAAATTATAGCTGCATTATTGCAACATGTGCATTTCTATGCAAGTTCGAAAAATACCGAAATACCAAAATACGCAACAGTCAAAAGTACTCGTGACAAATAATTTTTTGTGCAAGTACAATGTGGTGACTTGTGAAACTGCTTGTGACATTGCCCAGCACTGTTAGGAACAACTGATCTCTACATTGGCTCGTTACGCAAGTGAAGCAACAGGTCTAACTTGAATTTAATTAGATTCAGTTAATATTCTATTGACACGTTGAGTGATTGTGCCCTGTTCATCCAGTAAGTTGAATCTATCTAATCCTCTGCGATGTCCACCAACCTGTTGCAAGCTACTAGACGCCAGCTCTGCGCTCAGGCCCGTCGCTACAGTTCAAAGATCAACGATGTTGTTGTTGTTTCTGCTGCTCGTACACCCATTGGAAGCTTCCAGAGCCAGTTGGCCCCATTGTCGGCGACACAATTAGGCGCCACTGCCATTGAGGCGGCGATAGAACGCGCCGGCATTGGTAAAGGCGATGTCAATGAGGTAATCATGGGAAATGTGATATCGGCCGGTCTTGGACAGGCGCCTGCACGTCAGGCTGCGATCTTTGCGGGACTGCCCACAAATGTGTGCTGTACCACCGTCAACAAGGTGTGTTCCTCGGGCATGAAGTCGGTTATGCTGGGCGCCCAGTCACTGATGCTCGGCCAGGCCGATGTGGTTGTTGCCGGCGGCATGGAGTCCATGTCAAATGTGCCCTTCTACTTGAAGCGCGGTGCCACTCCTTACGGTGGAGTCAATCTCACTGATGGCATTGTCTGGGATGGTCTATGGGATGTCTACAACAAATTTCACATGGGCAATTGCGCTGAGAACACTGCCAAGAAGATGCAGATTTCGCGCCAGGATCAGGATGCCTTTGCCATCGAGTCATACAAGCGCTCAGCCAAGGCCTGGAGCGACAAGATCTTCGAAAAGGAAATTGCTCCTGTCAAGATTCAGCTGAAACGCAAGCCCGAACAGATCATCAGCGTCGACGAGGAGTTCACCCGTGTGAACTTTGACAAGTTCGGCCAGCTGGCAACCGTGTTCCAGCGTGAGAACGGAACAGTTACTGCCGGCAACGCCTCCACTCTGAATGATGGTGGTGCTGCTGTGGTCCTGATGACCGCCGAGGCGGCAAAACGTGCCGGCGTCAAGCCTCTGGCCCGCATTGTGTCCTTCCAAGATGCTGAAACAGATCCCATTGATTTCCCCATTGCGCCCGCACTGGCGGTGCCCAAGCTTCTGGAGCGGTCCGGTGTCCTCAAAGAGGATGTCGCGATGTGGGAAATTAATGAAGCCTTCTCTCTGGTGGTGCTGGCCAACATCCGCAAAATGGACGTCGATCCCGCCAAGGTAAATGTGCATGGCGGCGCCGTGTCCCTGGGCCATCCCATTGGCATGTCTGGTGCCCGTCTGGTCACCCATTTAACTCACGCCCTCAAATCCGGCGAGTTGGGATGTGCCTCCATTTGCAATGGCGGCGGTGGCGCTTCCTCCATTCTTCTGCAAAAGCTTTAAAGCTCAACAGCAGCATCCGGTCAATGACGAACAGGAAGAGCAACTGCAGCAGCAGTAAAATTTTAACCAGAAGTGCATTTAAATAACAAACGAGTGAAATTACAATCGATAACAGGATAAATTATCGATGTCCAAAATTCAACACTATCAACATAGTTTTAAGTGTTTTTTATTTTGAAATAGCATTTAATTGAATATTTGTGATTTGCATAATAAAATAATCGATCATCAAAATAAACGGATTGAACTAATTGGAGTATCGAGTGAAATTTCAATCGATAATTAAATGGGTTATCGATGTCAAAAATTCAAAAATATCAACACAATTTTTAGTGTTTTTATTATATATAGCATTTAATTGAATATTTGTGATTTGCATAATAAAATGATCGAGCATCAAAATTAACGGATTCAACTAATTGGAGTGGCGACTGAAAGTACAATCGATAATTTTATGGGTTATCGATGTCAACAATTCAAAACTTTCAACATAGTTTTTAGTGTTTTTATTTATATTTTTGTATGATTTGCATACCAAATTGATGGAGCATAAGAAATGAAATACGTATTGTAACTAATTGGAACGGCGCCAACGCGCTGAGTAGAGCTCCCAAAGGAACACGAGCGTTGCGAGTGCATAAAGGACGCCGGCAATGACATAGATGGCCCAGAGATCGGGCTGACGCAGTCGCCGGTCTCCGTACATGAACGTGCTGCTGAAGTATCTCTCGCTGCCCAACTGGCCCGCCCAATAATTGATGAGTCCTACGGCCTGTATAGACATTATCAGCTCATCGAACTGTTGCAGCAGATGCGAGTCCTTCTGCAAGAAGATGGCCAGCTGCTGGTCCACGACATGCTCGGGCAGGACGTAGTAGGCGCCCGGCTTGTGAGCTAGCTCTGTCACATGTAACAGCGTCTGACGCGACAGAATTCCAAATACGCGCTGAAAGTGACGCTCGTATTGATGTGAACGCAATTCCATATCCTCCAGGACATCACGTTCCAATTCGGTTGTAATGATAATTGTACGTGTATTGGTGAGGAGCCCCTGCAGGCTGCTCACCTCCCGCACATCCTGGGCAGTTATGCGATTCATCACCACCGTATAGGCGCCCTCCACAAGCTCCTCCAAGGTGCGCGGCAATCTCTGGTGGACTTGCTGGCGCAGCATATGATAGAATAAGGCCGAGTACATTGCTCGTATGAGAAGCGTGAAGCCAAGCCAGTTGACGAACATCATCTGCTGTGAGAGACGCGTGGTTGAGGCACCAATCGGCTGTCCACAGGCCACCGCCAGTATAGAGAGGAGCACAGTTGCCCTATCCGTCCGCTGGCGACTGTAGAGCAGGAGGCAGGATATGCTGAGAAATGTGGAGAGCACACACAGCCAGGTTATGGTCTGAAATGGAAATTGCAGTATATCAAAGCTGGTCAGATTATATGTATTGAGGAGCAGGCAGCTGACCAGCCGGCTGGAGTAATGTGGAAAGACAGAGGTCAGGTTTGCGGTGTGCTCGACCCGCTTGCGCATGTAACCAATGGCCAGGTGAGCTCTTTGCTGCTGTAGCTGCAGAGGAAACCATTTGATCAATTTGAATTTCAAAACTAATTTTAAGCATCTCACCAGCTGCAGCACCTGTTGTTCCGTCCAGATATCACTCTGGTTGTGCTGCTCCACAAAGCGTATAATGAAATTCATACGCCTGGCCAGCTCCTGCAGCAAACGATCCTCCAGGCCGGGCACACTGCCAGAGAGACTTAGAAAGGGCGACACGGGACGCAGCAGCACGTGGAGTGGACACTGATGCAGATTGTGGAGCTTGGCTGGAAAGTAAACGGGTTGTTGCCAGGTCCCGCCCAGAAACTTATTGATCTGCCTAAAAATAACAACGCCACACTGGTCTTCTTCATATGGGAAATAGGTGTGCATGATGACCTCCCCTTGGGAGCTCTGGGTCATCACATTGCAATTGATGATCTGATGGCGCCAGCAATAATCAAACACACCCTTCATATCACTCGGAATGTGGGCATCCCTCTGCTGCAGGAAGATGAAGTAATACTTGCTGGCGTCATTATGTGTCCTGTACGTGTGGATCTCAATATCCCTGCAAGTGTCCAATCAAATGGAAAGAAATCACTTAAGAATATTGGTCAACTTACAGCAATGCCTGCAGCGAGTCCACCAGAAGGAGATTGTGCAATTGTGATCCGGCCAGCCGTTGTGGTTGACTGTGATTGAAATGGACCAGCTGTAGGATCATTGTGTCGACGCTCTCGTACAGCAGCTGCATGATGTTGCGATAAAAGTTCATTGGACTGGGACGACGGCACGAGATGATTAACATGAACGATGGCGCAATGCGCTGATAGAAATCCTCAATGAACACACGCAGCGAATTGGCGACAAAACGATTGATGATCATCGACTGTGTCTGTGCTCCCTGATAATGCATCGACTCAAACTGCATCAGGCTGCTTATGTTCATCCTGGAAAGATCTGGTCAACTGGTCAACTCGATATCTGAACAGCTGGTTAAATGCTGACAAAGCTTATAAGCTTTTGACTTTGTCATGGCAGTCTGTAGAATATGGAGGACGAGGAGTGCCCACATCCATCGCAGCTGACCTTATGCCGACATCCCAAGGAAAGTCTCTCATTAGTCACCCGGCACTTACTCTAGTTGTATGCTCATTATGTCTAATTGGCCCAAAGTCAACAAAACTATTGGGACATCAGTCACAGCCGGAACTATTCTTTGACAAAGGATACGGGCATAATCAATATTTGGAGCTAAAGCGGTTTAGTCTTCAAATCACGCGACACGAGACGTGTTACCCTCGTTTCGCAGTGAAATAACATACATTTAATCTTTATTTTCACGAGAAGGTTTCAAAATTGAATCTTCCTGTTTTATATCTTTGTGGAGGATACTATAGTTTTGTCATTAAAAGTGCAATCTATTTCAGCAGTAGTAAAACTTTGAATCAATCAAAAATCTAAAACTAAAATTTTAAAAATGCAAACTAGCATAAAACGTTCAAGAGATATCTCAATCAAACTCGCAGGGCGCTACAAGGATATCAAATCTTCGGCGTGTCCAATATAACCCTCGTCTCGTCTAATTTGTTCCTGAGGAAGATTTATGTATGTCGTGGATTGAGCTAAACAAATACGCTAACGAAAACTTAATGCAATCTAATAAATTGATACTTTCAGGTATCCTGTATGAAATATATATTTTGAATTTTATGGACTAATAGAGTGTCTGTCGGACTATTTAAATTTTCAATTTCATAGTAAAATTTTACTTTTACCATTAAAACTTAAATTGTCAAAACTATATTAAGGTGTGTTCCACAAGTCTCTTGAGATTTTGAAAACAACCAGACGAACTAGTTTCAGAGATTTTTTTAAACTTTTTGAAATATTTTAACAAAATCTTTAAGCTTTGGTAAGCATTGGTTGTTTGATTCTACGAACATTTAGAGATTTTTGAACCTGCCCAATCAACTTTAATTTTATTTTTATTTTAATTGTTGAGTCGAGTTTTAATAGTTCGTAATAAATGAATAATTAGAAATAGAATTGGGATGTTCAACAGTGCGATTTTCCTCTGTTAATATATGTGTATGCATATATATATATATATTTATTAAATTCAACGACACCGTACCACAAGAGTGCGGATCAAGCACTTGACGAGCGAGAGAGCAATATAAAGCTTTTGGGGCGGAAAGAGACTGATAATTGGTATGGATCTCAATTAACATATATATGGCCAAATCTCGCGATTCACACGTAACATTCGTACGTTTTTTAGTTTTAAATATATTACAGTGTTTAGAGGAATTTAAATGTACTTTAGAATGGCATAAAATATAATTTCGTTACAGTTACTTTTTGCGAAATAATTGAGAATAACAGAATGCTGAAATAATATTTGCAGTCCAAAAAGTTTATGGTTTTTTAGCAAATGTTGTTTCCGTCTCCCTGTTTTAAATTGTATATATTGAAAACAGCTTGAAAAACTTGCTTTAAACTAATCAGTCAATATATTTCTATGTATTAAAATGGTTCATGCTACAATCTTACTATCTTACTTAGTGTATTCGTTAGAATACAAACAATCCATTTTGAAAGCCAATTTTTAAGAAAAGGGGCAAAAATACATAAAAAGTGAAATTATTCCAATGTAGATGCTTATCCTAGTGAAATAATTCTAGCAAATATAGCTTAAATAAATAACATGAATATATTTTTGAAGAAAATTTCACAAGATGTGAATTTTTGATAATTTTTAAGTTTTTGGTCGCGTGGACTGTTTCCGGGATTTGCCTATATGCAGAGCTGAAAAAAGGATATGTTGAGTCAAATCTGGAGACAAGGGGAGGAGCATCAGCGAGCCAATTCGCCAGCTAGTAAACCGGTCGAGGAATATGATAGAAGGAACAAGATTCCCTATACTCACGTGAATTTCGGTAAAAATAATGGGACGTTATAGCCCTGACAGCCGTAATTTGCCTTTGATTCAAATGGATGCAAATTACAATACAAATCACCGAGTAGATTTCATATAGGAAGAATGAAAATTTCAAAAGTGGTTGCTACGTACATTTTGAATATAATAATTTTGGTAATTATTTAGTGAAATCGACTAGTTGTTATCGCACATATGAGAGCATCTTGTGAAGAGAAATATTTCTTAGCTGGTCACACTTTTTACAGATATCGCTTTTAAATATCGCTTAGTTGCAGAGTTGCTTATCGTTTTTTAACGAAAAAAATAATTTTAGTCGCTCAATTTTTGATGAACGAAGGAGTCGGACATCCTATAATTTAATTGTTCAGTCATTTTTCTATTCATTACCTATGTCATACGATAGTTATCGCCTGACCGCCACAGTCTGCGAACGTTCGAGCGAACGAATGAACGAAACGAACGAATAAAACAATTGAGCAATTGAACAATATGACCTACAATTAGGGATTTAGTTCGTTCGCTCACTTTAGTGATTAGTTCAATCGAAATTAATCCAAACGATACAACTCTACTGAATTCGGGAGACAAATCAAACGGCGGTGAACAAGCGCGGACCGCAACGCAGCAGAGACACTAACAACAAATAATATAACTAACGCAAATGTTTGTCTAATACGCAGAGTGCATCGTTAACGAAAATCGCATTGTTAACGCATTTGCAACCAGAAGAACAATCAACCCTCGCGTCGCGTTGCTTGAAACAGTTGTTTGTGTTCTCAGCGGTGGTGGTGGCCTCAGAAATGCAGCTAATATGAAATCAAAATTAACCGTTTTCGTAGTGTTTTGCGCGTAAAAAACGTTTGGAAAATATAAAAGTCTGCAACGAAAAATAGCGCCAAGTAAGTGTGTAATGTACAGTGCACGATTAGTGATCCCATGTATTGTGCAAATGTAGAACAACAGTTCAACGGTTGAAGTTCATTTAAATATGCGTTCCTCTATTTTCTACTAGCTGTACATTGTATGCGAGAGAGCGTGCGTTTGTCTCTGCTGCATGCATGCCTGCATGTGTGTGCGTTTGTTAGTGTGTTGTTTGCTTGTATGCAGCTGGTCTTTCGCTCTCATATCTCTCTCCCCATAGCAGTGCGTGCGTTTCTACTGTGTTTGTGTGTGTCGGTGCACAATAGGAAAATCAACAACAAAACGCAATTACTGCGAATTGCTAAATTAAATATTTAGGCATAGACACAAACATAAGCAGTAATAACAGCCGCAGCCGCAGCAGCTATTTCTATCGCTGCCTCTTTTGGCCATTTGGAATCGCAAGTGTCCTTGACATGATTACGATTTTCGATATGCTTTTGCATTTCATTTGGGAGGGGGGCACATATGTCTATCGATTGCTGCCTGCCCGACGCTCCTGTTGGCCTCTCTTTCGCTCTTTCTAATTGTCATTTGTTCTCGCTCTCTCGACTGCTCATTATTTGCCAAAAAGGGTTTTCTTCTTTTTTTCTGTTGTCATCGCACAAGTGAATTGGGTTGTTGATGATGGTGTTGTTGTTGTTTTTGTTGCTGGTGTCAGTGCGTGTCTTATCATATTCCCACACATGGAAATATTTCTAGCTGATAAGACGACAAACAAAACAAAAAGTTAACCGCATCCGCAGCCAAAGCATAGATTCAGAGAGTCCCAGTTGATGATGGATGAGGTGTGCGGTTACCGCTTCCCGATATATGTACATATGTATGTAAATATGTAGATTGTACATGTACATATTTAGATTGTACATGTACATCTATACATATGTATGTAGACGTATGTATTTATAGCCGTCAAAGTTCAAGTGCAACGTCTATCGCTGTGGGAGCCCCACTTGGCAGCTGTGCGCCAGTTGGAGTCTCCGCCGTGATTATCTCCGCTTGGGACCATTATCTCAGTGTCTATAAATGTCGAGTAGCGGCTGACGGCTGCTCACTGCTGGCTGCTGGCGACTTTTCTTGACATTCAGTTCAAATGAAGCAGCAAACAGAGAGGATCGTCAACTTCAAAAGACATAACAGTGTTGAAAATTTTCCAAAAAAAACCCCACCACAAGTACAGTAATCCTCCGCTATGATAGATCATTTCCACAAGGAGGTATTGAAAGCATAAGCCATATTTAAATAAAGATTCATAAAATTTCATCTTTTAATTTATTCAATTAATAGTAAGAACTGAGAGATTGTTGTAAATGTATATTTTAAAAATTTAAATTTTTAGTGTTGATGGTTGATTCACTGTTCACTGCTCAAATTTGTAATTATAAAAATACAATTAGTATAATTAGTACACAGGAATCCACATGCCAAATTTTGTTGCCTTTAGCTCTTATAAGTTCTTATATGAAATCGATGCCCCCAATCGAGTCAGCTGTTAATGTAGATTAAGAATATGTTTGTACATTTTACATACAAACTTTGGTAAATACAGTCGAACTTTCATAAGTCGAACGTCTATAAGTCGAATTTTTCTCTATCTTGAACTAACAATAGCGATAACTTTACTTAAAAAAAGAACAATTCCAAAAGTTCAGAAGTCTCCATACTTCAAACTTTTTCTTTGGGTAATGGAGATTCGAGTTAGGGAAATTTGACTGTAGTTCACAATACATTTTGGAGATTGTTCTTTCAGATAAAAATAAATATTCCGACTTGCAATTCTATTTTAAGTGTTTTATTGAAAATTTAAAAAGAAATTCTAATCGAAACAAAAAAAGTAATTTATAGAAAATGTCAAATGTATCCTAATTACGCTTATGTACATTTAGCACTATGAATGTGTATAGTAGTTTCTGCGAATAAATTTGAGCGTGAACGTGCAAGCAATGCGGGTTGTACTAGGAATGTCTTAATCGTATCAAGTTTATGGATAAAATGAATCAATTTTCAAAGTGAAAAAAGTATTTGGATAATTCCCATGCTCCATTCCAGTTTGTGGTGATGCAACCTGTGCTTCCAGCGAAGCGCAAGTGTTTCTCTCTGACCCCACTTCTCAGTCCATTCAGTGTCAGCTCCCCATCAGAGTACAAACACACACACACACACTTGTTGCTTATCGAGTCTAGAGCCTGGGCGCGACATGTTCAAACATGCAAGCGGGAATTGACGATTGAGGCTTGAGTCACTTTGCCCGCATTACTTATACATATATGTACACATGTATATTTCTTTGCTGTTTGCTATGCGATAACGTTAACGTTAACGTTAACGTTGGCTTATCAGCACTTGGCATGGCTGGCTGTGGGTAACTTGAAAGCCCTTTGCCCAGAAAATTACCTGATGTCGTGGAACAAACGAACAATTGACTGACTGTCTGACTGACTGATTCTACCTGTGCGTAATTGTCAGCCCTAAAAGAAAAAGAAAAAGAAGAAAATAAAACAAGTCAATTTAATATTGTCGAAGTCAGTCTGTCGAGTCAATCGGTCGAGTCAGTTTATATTTGTCTACGTTTGTCATTTATTTGTTTTTAATATATATTTTCTATTTACAATTCTAATAATATTTGACCAGAAGTTGAAGATACTCTTGCCAAGTGTGTGTCAGGTTTGTATGTCTCTCTCTCTGGGCATGTGTGTGTGTGAGTGTGTATCTGTGTAAGAATTGCTTTGGATTGGCTAACGCGGAAGTGTTTTGTTTCAAGTTGAGTGCATTTCACGCTGCTCGGGGTATCTGCACCTCTTGCTGCCCACCTTGTGGAGTTGCAATTGTTTCGCTTCCTTATTTTTTTATAGCCAACAAGCAACAGTTAACGCCCATTAACTAATTACCACAAATCACGGCAAGTGTAACATGCCGCGTGCCAAGGGACTAGACGTGGCTCAAAGCCCTGGCTCATTAGCCATTTGCCATTAGCCATTATCCAGCATTGCCAGCAGCCAAGTTAAGCAAAGAGATCTGGACATCTTCTCAGTATGCGCGTCGCATTCCATGCGAATAACATTCGAACAACATGACAGGCGTTACAAATGGACAGACAGACGGACGGATGTGGGTGTGCGAGTATGTGTGTGTGTATGTGTGTGATTGATACGCCCACCAGCCTATTGCCCAACTGATTAGCCATGCAGCCAGCATGTAAGCGCCAAAAAATAGTCGCCCTCTTCTTTACTCACACTCTTTCTCACTCTTTTTTTTTTGGCCATATCTTTTGAGCCTAGAACCACGTTGACTGTGTTTGCACCATGCTGAAGACGTTGATTAATGAGCTGGGTTGCGAACTGTCGACAAAAATAAATTACAATTTTATTCAAATTCGAATAGTCACACAAATTGTCGAACCACAAATTGTGAGTAGCGACTTTCAAATACCCAGTAATCAGCTTTAAGATAGACAGCCGAATGTAATATATGCCTGATTGAGCATACCCTATGCGCACCCTCTGTAGGGTACAAGACATAAAAAAGAACAAGCGAAAAACATTCAAATCGATTCAAATTCACTCATTCCTCTTCTTCTCTTTACAGCACACGTTTACCGCCCGTATATATATATATATATATATCTCATATATGTGCAGAGAAGTAGAGAGATAAAGCATATATATATATATATTTTCTACAACAACACGGCAACAAAATTAACAACAACAAGTGTATTCATATATTTTGCTCTACGTTCATTAACCAAATTTGGTATCTTGGGAATTGCGTAAAGGAATTTTGTTATTGTTCTTGGATCATCACCATCATCATCATCAGCGTTGTTGCCATCCAAAGATCTTTAATTAACTGTTGGAACGTCGTTTAGTTCCTGTTCCCGTACCCACATCCACAACCACATCCACAATCCACTGGACGTGGCTCAAAAAAAGTAAAGTTCCAAACAAGCACATCGATCGTCAGTCAAGATGTTTAGTCCAGAGTATGAGAAGCGTATCTTGAAACACTGCAGTCCAGTTTCAAGAAATCTATTTGACAATATTGAATCATCGACGACGCCAACATCGTTGGATCGCTTCATACCCTGCAGGTGAGTAGAGTTCCACTGGCCAATGGCCACTGCGGCACATTGAACCCAACCCAATGTTGCCCCATCACCAGCAACAACTCTGCCGTTATTTCTGCTACGTCATCTTTTCCGCTTTCGAGCGTGTGCAGTAATAACAACAACAACAACGACGACAACAAACAGTTCTTTTTCCTACAATATTTGCCGCCTGGTTGCGCCTCGTTGAGCTAACGGAACCACAGAGCCCACAGACAACACAGACACCTTCCCTAGTTGCCTTCCCCTTCCCTTCCTTTCCTTTACTCCACAGATTCAGAGGAAACCAGTTGCCTGGGCTATTTCCCGCTGTTTGGAAGTACTTCCCATACCAACATGTATCTTGTAGCTCTCTAATTACACCTCCAGCTAAAACATTTGCACACCTTTTGCTTAACTTTTCTATCTGTGTTTTTCTGTTTTTTTCTTTTCTTCCTCAAGTTGTTCACTAAGTAACTCTACTTGTATTTAATTGCCTATTTATTTCATTTTGACAATTACAAGTACCCCAAGGGGGAAAATATATACATACATAGAAAATTGTGTACAAATTTCTTAAACTCCACTCGATCGGCGTTCAATTCCTCTTCAATCTACATCTGCTAAAAATAATTGAACTCATGAATTATTGATTTAAGAAATGCACCTCCTAGGAGAAATCTGATGGCTTTCAGCAAAGTTGTATTGGGAAAACTTAATTTTTGTTCAATTCGTTTATGAATTACGTTTTAAAACTCTATTCAGTTTAATCATAGGTTTTTTTTAAATTTGTCTTGAAATTGCTACTTTTTGTCTACTAAACAGAATGTACCAAATATAAAAAACAGAACTAGAAAACCTTTACCTGATTTCTTGCCACGATTTTTTAAAAGCAGTTCAAATTCTGCCGCCTATAATCTGTTAAACTCACTTAAGTATTTAACAAATATTAGAAAAAATAATAATAAAAAAAAAATTTACTGCATTTCCAGTTTTGATGATATTTCTTCTAAAATATTTGTTTTTAATTTAAAGAAGAATATATATACTTTGAACAATTTGTATAAATACACTTTTCTTCAATAAGATTTGTGACTCGGAAATGAATTCTCAGAGATTTCAGGAACACTTCGTTCGGTTGTTTTCAAAAAGATTTGTGGAACTTGGTCTACTCCTTGATGGATTTTTATGTTCAAACTTAGCATAGCTGTTAATGCTCTGTTAGCGGTTAACAGCTGCTGTTAAGAGCTTGCACCGTTTGTGTCTTTATCTTTCGATGTCAACAGCTGGCTTTCCCCTTTAGTTCAACGTCTTGTGGCATTGTGTCCGTGTCACCTGTTGCCTTTGATTGAATTGCTGTTGCCCCCATCCCTTTGCCCAAGCTTATGATTACCTTGTCCGTTTATGAAATTGATTTATTGTAGGTGGAAGTAAGTGCTTCAAATGCGTTTGTCAGATAAACGCCAAATTGAATGGGGCAGGCTAAGTCAGATGATTGGGACGGGGAAGGGGGTGCAGGCAAGGCGACGCATGTTGCATGCATAAACCGTTTTCAAATGTGTGCATGTGTGTGTGTGTGTGTGCAATACAATCTACAAACTTTGTTCCCTTCCCCGCAACAATCACGTTTGTTATTTGCATTTTTTTTATTATTGTAGTTCTCTCACACTTGGCTAAATTTCATGGTGATTTTGCCAAGTTAGCAAACATTTGTGAATTTTGCAAATTTCGCGAATTTGACATTCAATATTTTTGCACGTTGCACACGTTTTTTATGTTTTATGAGCAAAAATAATAACAATTGGCCGTCTTAATGTTTGCATTACGTGGCGGGCTACCAAGGTATCGATGATGGCTGTGCATGGAGAGGTGTCTACGGGATTGGTGGGTGGTGGGGTTTGGGGTTTGGTGTTTGGGGGGAGGTGCTGGACTGTAGCAGACACAAAGGGTGTTAAGAGTCATTGGGGTCCCCTTGTGCCAGACACATCGCACAATTGAATTTGAACGCGTTTGCATAAATTTATTTTGCAGTTGTTTAGCTGGTACGATTGCTATTGCTATCGTTGTTGTTGTTGATTGTATAAATAATTTATATTTGGCAAAACTTTTTTGCCATGTTTTGTGCCTGGTTTGCAAAAAAAAAAGAAGAAAAAACCCCGTGAGAGACAGAGAGAGAGAGAGGGAGATGGAGCAGAATCGCAGTCTTCCGTTTTGATTTACATTAATTGCAATTATTAACATATTTATTTAATCTCGTCTCCCACTCTCCACAGGGCAAACAACAATTGGCAGACGTGCTTCGCCTCCATTAACAAGTCCAATGATAACTCGCCACAGACGAGCAAAAAGCAAAGGGATTGCGGCGAAACAGCACGCGATAGCTTGGCCTATTCGTGCCTCTTGAAGAACGAGCTCCTTGGATCGGCCATTGATGATGTGAAGACGGCGGGGAGGAGCGCAATGAGAACTCATATACGCCGGCGGCCAAGCGCAGCCTCTTTAAATATCAATCACCCACCAAGCAGGTGAGTTTCTCATATCCAACTTATTCATACATATAACATTCCATATTCCCACTAAACTCCCTGCTCTGAGATCCCCCCCACCCTGCAAGCTGTGAGCAATTGAATGATATTTTTCTTTTTTGTTGCACTAATTGAATTTGCAGTCGGGGCGATCAATGTGTGAACTAATTGAGCCAACAGCTCCTTTTGTAAAATGCGACTGCGTCTGACACGGCTCGAGAGTTGAATGCACCACCGGGCACCACCAGGTCATGGACTCAGTTCCAGACCCTGGGAAAACTATGAGCATTCCCAATCAATTGACGCGCTAACTATCTCCCCATTTCTAAATGATTATCTCTCAATCCATATAATCAAATTGGTAAATCTGTCTATTTTTTAACTACCAAAATACTACTTCAACTCTTTCTTCTAATGTCTATTTCAGATTAATTGTATCTGCAGTATTTTTAATTATTTATATTTAATTGTACGTGTCAATACATCTCTTCAGATTTGAATAACTGGCGCCTTAAATTATATAGTTATTTCTTCTGGTTATAGATCTTACTATCTGTCTGCTTATTTTGTTTATCTATTAGGTGTGATCAGCTCCAAAAACAACGCAGATACAATTCTCTGTGTTTCTCAAAACCAACTTTGATAGCTTCGAAAAATATTTTTGTTATTTTTGAGAGTTTTGAGAAGATTTTTCTCAGTTCAAATATGTATCCCAATGATCTGACATCTATACTTCACCACATGTATCAATATTAAATATCTATTTGTGGATATTTCTGCTATTTGCTTCTATCTAACAATCAATCAGTTCAGTTCTTTTAGTTCAATATAACTAACTTTTGTCTGTCGTCTCACTATTTGTCTGACAATTAATCTGTAGCAACCGGTTTGAGAAAACTCTGACCATGGGAAGAGGGTGAATTAGCCTCTCTCTCACTCTCTTTCTCCCTCACACTCTTCCGCTCTCCATAATTTTATCTCTTTTGCTCGCCTCGGATGCTTACAGACCGGATCGGTTCAGCTCGATTTGGGGTTAACACACTTTGATTTGTCTACTTTTGATGTTGTTGTACCTATAAATATTGTTGTTGTTATTGTTATTGTTATTGGTACAGCCGGTTCTTAGTTGATTTGTTCAAGTGTTTTGCTCTGTTTGCACCTTCACATTTATACATTTCAACATTTTTCAGTTTTCTATTTTCTATTCAACTGTTGCCACTTGCCACTTGTCAATTGCCGCTGAAGAGGCAAGTGCTTTGGGCCAAATTGCATTTGTAATGGCGATCGTCATCATTTCAGCTGACATATTTGCGCGCTTATCAGATTTATGTTGCTTCAATTGCTCCGGCGACAGAGACACGTCTCACAGTTCCCCCTTATCCACAATTCCCTTTTCGCCGTTCGTTGTCATCGTGGTCCGCTTTGCTTTGACTAATTTTTGACAGTTGACACGTTGCCAGTGCCAAGTAAACAACAACAACAGCTACAACAGCAATAACAAAAGGCACATGCGTATTTCCAATCTGAGTGCCGCCAAGTGAGCAGCAATGAACAAAAGCTTCAAGTCCGAATCAGAGTCCGACTTTTTCTCACTTCAAAACTAGCGTTGAGTGCGTTTCGTGACACGATCAGACACGAGGCTATATATCGTGCATGAAACAATCATTTTTCCCCCTATAAATTTGTTGTTTTTTTTTCATTTCGTTTTTCTTTTAATATCACACTTGTTGTTTCGTTTTTTAATCAAACAAATACAATTTGGATAAGGACCAGATTCAGAACAGTATACAATAAATTGTTTTAATAAATAATAAAGTCAATAGTGTCACATACCATTGGTTATGGATTTCCATCCATCACAATAATTACGTAACTTCGTTCAGCCGATTATTTTCTATTTTAACTCGATATAATGTTTTTCTATATATCGATGTTCATTCAAAATCTTTGGCAATTTGAAATGATTGTAATATGTCAAAGTGTGCTGAAGTAGCGAATTAAAAAATATCAAAAGATTGATACAATTTTTTAAATAAATTTGACAAATTTGATATATATTTCTTAATTATCCAACTGTGATCTTCCTTCAATTCTCCCCTAAAGGTGCTTTTCATTTGTTTTATAACGTGCGATTGTTAATTGAATAGGCGACCATCTCTAAGTGAGACAGAAACTGAAAAATTGTCTGGTCCCAACTACTTCAGTGGTCTAAAACGACACTTGAGTCAATAAGCGCACGCAACGAATAACCAGACCCCAGATACAGATAAAGATACAAATTCAGATATAGAGAGACACATAGGAGAGTAGAGAAGTCGGATTGGATGCGGGAGTGGAGCGGGAGCGGAGTAAGGGGGCCATGTGTAATTGTTTATGGCCGCGGGCAACTTTAGCTCAAGCACTCCATTAACGTGCCATTCTGACCATATTCTTTTGATGGCCGAAAACTCACATTTGGCTATTTTGCTTTTGATTAATGGGCTCACATTTCTTGTGGGATACGGAAGGGGGCTGGGGAGCTTTGCCAAGGGGTAGCTTAGCTACCAGTGTGAACCATGAAATTGTCGCCTCAATCAGCGACCATTCATCTACATCACGCCCACACAATTAACACACAGAACTGGGGGACACTCCCCGCTCAGGCGGACCAAAGACTGCGGCTCAAAACTTTGACTCAGAGAGTTTTGGGCCTGGTCATAACAAAGCAGCAACATGACGAACAAATAGTAAATATAATTCAATAATGTGCGGCCGCAGTGTTTATGCCATAAATAATGGCCAATCCATCCATTGGCCCACACGTACGCACATAGAGTACAACATACAGTAGCCCCCATTCAGCCCCAAACTGCCAATCTGTCAGTCGGGTTATATATAGGTTCTATTAGCCAAAGTGAAGTAATTGTTAAAGCAATCAATTGAGGATCTTGTGAAAGAATGTCAATGGAAAAGTTTATCGCTTTTCTTAGTTTCCAATTATTTACCAATTATAAGATTATGAATTGATTTAATTTTATTATTTGATTTCTTTAAAGCTGAGATAAATATCGCCATCAAATATCCAAAATTCACATTCAAAGCATTAATCGATTATTCCTTACTTCTTCTTCTTTTATATTTATTTCATAATCAATTCGAGCCTAATTAAAAAAAAACAGATATTGTATTATATAGAACTTTTATTGAACGGTCAAGCAAGTACCAAGAACCTTTAAATTTGTAATGCTCAAAATCATCAACGCCTTTTACCTCCAGACCCCTTACTTAAAAAAGGTTTCGGTTAGAAAAAAATATGTTTACATAAATTTCATAAATTTTTTTATTTTTTATTTTACTATATGTATATTATTTGTATAAAGATTTAGAGTTATGATTCTCAAATCGATTTAAACTGAAGATTCTTTGAGCATTTAAATAGTTATAGGTAAATAAAATGTATAATTGTTGATTATTCAGATTGACAAAAAGCATAAATCATAGGTACAACATTATGTTTGTCAGCTTAGAAATCTCGGCTGTTTCGTTTTTCTCTCTCTCTGTTTCGGTGATATATCAATATTTTGGTCGACCGCTCACTGAGCCATCTTCAATGATGGCAAAAAGAAGAGAAAAAAGCCGTCGTCGCTGAACGTTTCGCTTTCATAGTCAGATCGTGCACCTGTTGGCTGCCCAACTTGGGCAGTCGAACATCCATTAAAGAATTGTAGGAATATATAAACCCCTTACCCTCTTCTCTCCTCTAATACCACTCTCCCAACACTCTTGGTTTGTTTGTTGTATTATTATTATTACCATTATTATTGGTATTAATTTATGCAGCAGACATTTGCATTAGCATAGCATTAACGTTAACTCGAAGCCGATGACGACTGCCAGCTTTGAAAGCCACTTGACCAGTTGGCCATTTGGCCACTTGAACACAACTAATTTAGTGATTCAGTGATTAACTCTGAGCAGAGTTTCGTCGCGACAGGTTCACACTAGCCCACCTATAAATACTACACCCATTCGTATACCCATACTTATACTCATATTTATATATATATATCCATATCCATATCCCATTCGCATGCTCATTCGCTTTCCCATTATCATGATCATTAACATTCTCGCCTCTACACCCATTCCATTGCGCTTTTGACTTGTTCCTCCTTCTCCCTCTCCCTCTTCTTCTTCTCTGCCGCTTTTGGTTGGCTGTCTGTTTGTTTAATTTATAGCTGGCTTTAAGCGCCTCCCCCAAGGAGCACTTGAAAACAACAACAACAATAACCAATGATTATTCCATTTCTTTCCATTCAATTGCAAACATCAATCCGATTGGACAACTTTCGAATCACATTTGGCTCTTGCGAATTCGAAACTTACTTGAACATTTCAAATTCATTGGATACATTCGCCATTTTGTCTATTCGGAGATCGAAGACCTCAAAGTCAGAGATCTACGTCGTAAGAGACTGTACTTTTTTACCCAGATTTTAGTTAAGAAAGCACTGTTAACTAGCTGTTATTGCTAGCGAAGTGTGCTCAATTGAGCGATACCCTGTACTAAGTGTTCAAGTAACTCATATTCCCATATGCATCTTCATTTTATACATACATATGAACAAATGTGAAATATGTATTCTACTCTGTCTTTTTATATCCTGTGATATAGAGGTATTGATCAGTGTCAATAGCCGAGTCGATTGAGCCCAGACCGACTATCTGTCCGTCCGTCTGATTTAGCGCAACGATCTCTGAGACTATAAGAGCTAGAGACTTCAAACTTGGTATGTAGGTTCCTGGATACTGAGCGCAGATCAAGATTGTTTTTAAATTTGGATCGGGCCACTATATCATATAGCTGCCATAGGAATGGTCAGTGGAAAATCAAGTTTTAGTAAGGAAAACTTATTTGTTATTAGAGAAATTTCAACAAATCGGACAGAATATTCATTTGGAGAAGTCCTATAAGTCCTATGTATGGAAACTTTTATTGTTTTTGAAGATTTCTAAGCCGAACTCACAGATTTGTATAGTCTTATACATCCTGACCAAATTTGGTTGAAATCGGACGACTATATCATATAGTTGTCATACGAAGAATTCTATCTAAGTAGTTGGGTATAGGGTTTCCTACAGTCGAGTACACTCGACTAGAGCCACACCTCGACGCGAGCGATCGAGGAATCATAGAACATTACATATTGAAGACTAGCAATAGTATATTGATACTATTGATAGCTTGTCGATAATCTTAAATAAACCAATAACAATTTATTTCAATTTGTTCACCACAACGTAAATACGTTAATAAAAAAATAAAAAATCATATTTAATCCGAATCACCATTATACAAAGAAAAAGTTTGATTTATGGAGACTTCGACTTTTGAAATTCTGTTCTTTTTAAGTTTGTTGCCACTCGATTTAGTTCGAGTTAGAGAAAATTTGAGTTATAGAAGTTCGACAGTATTTAAAAAGTAATCGAAATAACGAAGTTCCACTTTCCACTTTGTTCATAGTTTGCACTAAGATGTAGGCCACAAATTTTATATAGGTTTTGGCATTAGATTTTCTCGATACATGCGATCTATTGTTTTGCATCTCTAGTGAATGTTTTGAGCTCAGAGAATTTCGTAGATGTCAAAGAACTTGAGTGTGCCACTGTCTTAAGACATGTCGGGGGCTAAAGGGTACAATGAAAGACAAAGACAAAAAGAACAACAATGACAACTGATGACAATTCCAAATGACAACAACTACAGAGTACAACATAGCAACAACGACAAGAAGCAGTCAAAGGCCAAGAGATTTAATCGAAAAAAAAACAGCAACAAGCGCCGAAGAACGAGAATTTGGACTTGGATGTGGACTTGGATGTGGACGTGGATTTGGACTTGGACTTGGATTTGTTTTTTGCTATTGAATTTCCTCTCTTGGCATTTGTCAAAAGTGGTTGTCGCTGTCGCCGTTTTTAACAATTGAATTTCTAATAGGCATAGCTGGCACACACACAAACACGCACACAGATATACAGCCCGCACTTGGCATCGAAAAGCATTTAAATTTAATGGCAGTTGCTTGTACGCTTTATGGGCCCACGGACCAGTCCAGTCCAGTGACCAGAGCCCAGAGACCTGAGACTTGAGACCACATCGAGTCAGCTATTTAACTGCCATTTGACGGTATTCCCAGAAAGCAGAAGCAGAAACAGAGCCAACAGCAACAGACCAAACAGAGCCATTAAATTGATGGCCAAGTGCAAAGTGAGCATTAAGTTCAGCCACAGAACACACACACGATCGTCGTGCCCGTAGTGTCACTATATCTCAAATACTCTATGTCAGTGGTGGGCAGAAAGTGGCTCAATTTGCCAACAAAACTCGAGCCTCTAGCTTAACAGCTAACAAATAACATTAGGTAACAGACAGATTCTTTCACTAAACACTAAACCCATTTTATTTTATATGGTATAGTTTTTTAAAATTATAATTTGTTTTTAGCTTTTTCAGAGATTAGCTTGCATTTCTCATAATTTCTCTGAAAACTAGTGAATGCATTTTTAATTTATTCATACACAGTTTTAAATATCAACCAATAGTTTTGCAGATATTCATTTTGAAGTTAACAAAGTTGTGATTTTTTTTTTTTTGGTATTTCTACGATTAAAGTAAAAATACTTTAAATGAATTATAAATAAAATTAAATTCTTGTAATAATATAGTCTTCAAATAAAGTATATCTTCAAATTAAGTAAACATTAATTTGTGACTAGCACATTAAATAATACGTTTTTACTGTAGTGCTGGAAATACCAATAATGAAATAATAAAATAATAAAATTTTATAAAAGTTTATTATTAGTACAAAATTTGTCTGTTTGAGTAAAAAATACCAAAACACGTTTATGGCAATTATCTTATGCTGTATCCGAAATTCGCACATACATAGAGAGATATTCACTTGAAAGAATATCTCCCAGTGCCACTTTGGAATCATCGCAATCCTCAACAATTTAAGAGTCTTGCCTGGTAAATGTTATCAACGTTCCAAGTACTCTCCGCTCTCTAGTCGGCATTTCAGCTCTTAGCTTCCTCCACTCGCATGTTAATTGAATTAAATTTTAATTTGCTATGCGAATTAAATGCGCACACGACCAATCTCAAGCTAATGCTCAAGCGTCAAGTGGGTTGACCCGTATCCTCCCCTTCCACACCCACATTCATATCCCTGCCGCTACCCCTGTCCCTACTCCTAACATTCGAACCAATCTTATCTCAAGCAAATACCCAAAAAATAAACTGCTCTTGTCTTGGGGTTGTCTCTGTTTGCCGGGATGTTTGCTTGGTGAATCAGAATCGGAGAGGGGTGTGGACGACATAACATTTGTAGTCCAGCAATGACGAGTCGATGACAAATACAACTACTTGTAATGTGTGAACGTTCGCAACATTTGTTTTGATACTCAAAGATGTTCATTTGATTAACAGAAACTTCATTAATTGTTTTTTTTTTTGGTTTTAATTGGTTCTGATTAGTCGACATTTAAACTGTGAGATACTTTAAAATTCGATTGCTTATCTTATCATAGCTTAGCTATATTTAAATACCGGGTGCGCTTAGATATTTATTTTATTTCACTTAAGCTTCGTTGAGCCAACGCCTGCCAAACGCAAACGACAATCACTCAAAACTTAAAATAATATAAGAAAACCAGATTCGATTTAGAATTAGCTAATGGATTACTGATGAATTAGTAAATGTATTACTTAAATAATATAAGTATATTCTCTACTGTTATCGTCGAAATCTTCAGATTTCGTAATACGGTATATAATAAGTTATATATAATTTTTAATGGTTAATTAAAAATCATATTTTATCGAATATCGAATCTCATCCATAGAATTATCTCTTATCTGACCTGAATTTAAAGAGATGTAATGCAACCCAATATTACCCAAATTCTCTTGGCTGTGTTGCATGTAGTCAACTTTGCATAGGAAAGATACAATTGAGCTCATATCTTATAAGAATAGAAAATATACATATAAACAATGGAGTTAAGACTTGTCCAATAATTAACAGTATTAACTAACTTCAAATTAGGACTGACTTGACCTTTTTTTTTAAATCATTTTATTTAGAGATCTTTCCAGCGATCCAACTTAGTTGAACCTTTGCCAACTTTTCCATTCAGTGGGATTAATTGTCCCAACTGAATCTAAACGAAACTCATATAATCTCTTGAGATTTGAGGAAGTCAGCTCGCTATTTCTTCAACAATGACTTTATCTATAGATATATTTGTCCATCTATCTACCTATCAATTTACATCTTCGACTACCGTTTTGTTGAAGGTCTCACATTTTGCATGGGAATTTCGACCTGCATAGTTGGGCACGAACTGTTGTTGCTCGCGTCTTGGCTTACGCATTTGTAATGGCCCATTGCGTAAGGCATTGCCCCGCCCACCCTTCCCCTGCAGCAAAAGTGTAGGAGGCGGGGGCTACGCATACGTTTAACACACTTCTTCTGCACGCATTTTCAATGCAAGCAAATGAAGAGAGGCAACTGGTGGAGGGGAAGAGTGTGTGGAAGTGCGTGGCAATTGTGAATGCGGTGGAGGAGGCGGGATTGGCAGCGGGAAACGGGGTTGGGAGCTGGGGCCATTAGGTAGCGAATGTGAACGCGATTGCGGACGCGGTCGTAGCTTTTAGCACCGTGGCGTTAATTGCCAATCGCGTCAAGTACGCGGCGAGCAAACAAATTGCTTCCGTCCGCTTGGCCAAAGAACTGAAGATTTGCTTTGGCAATTTGTCGCTCAGCTGCAACTGGAACAAATCGCAATTGTATGACCAACCTAACCAATGTTCTTATTGCAGGACTACAATGGGGAATGCCCGTACTCGCTGTCGCCGGTTAGCGCAAAGAGCCAAAAACTGTTGCGATCACCGCGAAAGGCGACGCGCAAGATATCGAGAATACCATTCAAGGTGCTGGATGCACCGGAGCTGCAGGACGACTTCTATCTCAATCTGGTTGACTGGTCATCCCAGAACGTACTTGCTGTCGGCCTGGGGAGCTGTGTATATCTATGGAGCGCCTGTACAAGCCAGGTAAGTGACATCAGCAACGCTGACTATACTTATTTGAATTGTAGCCAAATAAAAAAACTTAACATTTATTTAAAAAAATATATTTATGTTCATATCACTTAAATTTAAATTTGAAAAGATAAAAGGAAATTGCAAATTTAGGTGCATTTTTGTAAATTGTATTTGATTCCACATTTATTGCAACAACAGTCAGATCAATAAAAATATTTAAATATGAATTATATTCTTATCAGATATTTTTAGTAGATATCTAGTAGATTTACCAGAGGCGACTAAAACTAGTTAGGATAGTAATTTATATCTCGAATTCGATCTTGATCCGGGATCGCAGCTAAGAGTAAAAATGTATTTGAGTAAATGGTTTACTTTTTCTTTATTATACAAATTAATTTTTGCTCATAGTTTGATCTAAATAAAACAATACTGAAATAATCAATTTTCAAATGTTATTTAAAATTGCTATTACTATTTTTCCAATTTGTATTTAAATAAATAATTGAAAATAAAATTAATATTTAATTTTATCAAAACTACTTAAAAAATGTTTTTAGACACTGACAATTAAAATTGAATATATTATATCAATTATGATTTATAAATATAAATTAGAATTAGATTATTTGTTTAGATAAAAAACAATTGTTTATTTTTTTCATTTTAACAATGTGAGTGCTGAGGACATCAGCGAGAAAAATATTTAAGTATAACAATAATTTAGTGTCATAAAGGTAGCCTATAGATTAGCCCTTTAACTATAGTTGAGATGTGAAGAATGCAACTGAAATGTCTTCTCAATTTGATACAGGTGACCCGCTTGTGTGATCTCAGTCCTGATTCCAACACGGTCACATCCGTGTCGTGGAACGAGCGGGGCAACACAGTTGCCGTGGGCACACATCACGGCTACGTAACCGTCTGGGATGTGGCTGCTAATAAGCAGGTGAGTGGCTAGAGTGACTAGAAATTAAAGACAGCATGGCTGATTCTATTGGCACTTCTTTGCAGATCAACAAACTCAATGGGCACTCGGCGCGTGTGGGCGCCTTGGCGTGGAATAGCGACATCCTGTCGAGTGGATCGAGAGATCGCTGGATCATACAACGCGACACACGCACACCGCAACTGCAGTCAGAGCGCCGGCTTGCAGGCCATCGTCAGGAGGTGTGTGGACTTAAATGGTCGCCGGACAATCAGTATTTGGCCAGTGGAGGCAACGACAATCGTCTGTATGTGTGGAATCAGCACTCGGTGAATCCTGTACAGTCGTACACGGAGCACATGGCTGCGGTGAAGGCGATTGCCTGGTCACCGCATCATCATGGACTTCTTGCCAGCGGCGGTGGAACTGCAGATCGCTGCATACGCTTCTGGAATACGCTGACGGGCCAGCCCATGCAGTGCGTGGACACGGGCTCTCAGGTGTGCAACTTGGCATGGTCCAAGCACTCATCGGAGCTGGTCTCCACACATGGCTACTCGCAGAACCAAATACTCGTGTGGAAGTACCCGTCCCTGACGCAGGTGGCCAAGCTAACCGGCCACTCCTACCGCGTTCTCTATCTGGCGCTCAGTCCCGATGGTGAGGCGATTGTCACTGGCGCTGGGGATGAAACGTTGCGCTTCTGGAATGTGTTTAGTAAGGCGCGCAGCCAGAAGGAGAACAAGTCTGTTCTGAACCTGTTTGCCAACATCAGGTAGATGCCCATCGCCATCCCCATGGGTGGGCGTATGGTACGCCTCCTAAGCTGGGGCGTGCGTTGACTGAGCGAGGCGCCAAAGGCAAGCAACTAATCAACCAACCAATTAAGAAATCAACCAATCATTATGTGGGGCTTACTACGCATTCACATATATTGTATGAGTTTGTGTGCTTACTAATAACAATTTTACTAAATTTATGTTAACATTGTCATCAAATGTTCACCAACTGCTTTTTGCTATTTGGTAAGCAAAAAATGTAGTTCGACTTTAAAAATACATTTAAATCCGTTCACTGCAGCTCTAAAACAGATACAAAGTTAACAATTTAGTCACCCCCTTCCCCTTACTTCGCTTATTTATGGTTGCTCAATTTTGCAATAACCCAAATTGTATATGTTTAAGTATGTATAGTGATTATTTAGCAGATATAACGAGCAGCCGCATATTCTATTCAAAAAGATCTAAGTGTAACTCTATCTATAATCCAAGAACCAGAACTGAAAACGGTTTAAGTTAAGCTTATCACAAAAATTTACATAAACTTAACTAATTTCATTTTTTTCTCTTTGTATACTAAATCACCCAATACTTTTTTTGTGCTTAGCTCGTAAGGTCTAATTATTTGCAATTGCAATATATTATATTATAATTATAATTATAATTGTTTTTTTTTTGTATACAAATGTATATTTAATAAATTTATACAATTTCAAACAAAAATAAATAAAAATTTAATTTCTGATTAGAGTTTTATCCAAAGTGAACGAACAAACTGCATCCCTAATTGTAGGTCAATAGTTCACTTTGTCTTGGACGCTGGTTCGTGCCTTTGAATTCCATTTATTGTATGTGCTGCCCTTTTTGCCATTTTAGCCCTTTCTGAATAGATCTGTTCTTTTTAAAACTATTTTGGCCGGGTAAAATATCAAACATCCCCTATCCAGAGTTCTAAGATTTTTATCAAATTTCAAAATTGATCCTGTCCGTGCATACTTGGTCACAAAATGTACTCGCAGAATGCATTTCTCTCCAACAAATAAAATTAATTTTTTGTCATTTCAAAAAGTGTATTGAAACAAATATATAAGTGCTTCAAATGTTATACAAGAAGATATCCAAGATATCCATCGCTACGAATGTAGCACACATGCCTAAAATCAACAATCAAGTCTAGAACCATTTCTCTTATTCAACATTTTATTTTTCATCCTTTTTATAACCGTGACCATAGAAAATGGTCAAAATGGGTATAATGGTTTTGTGCAATGTATGTAACAGGCTGAAGGAAGCATCTCCGACCCTATAAAGTATATATATTCTTGATCAGCGTCAATAGCCGAGTCGATTGAGCCATGTCCGTCTGTCTGTCCGTCTGTTTGAGTCAAAGAATCTCAGAGACTATAAAAGCTAGAGACTTCAAATTTGGTATGAAGGTTGCTGGATAGCGGGCGCAGATCAAGTTTGTTTTAAATTTTAGATGCCACGCCTCTTTCGCCTGCCAATCGCAAAAAACGATTATCAGACGCGATCTTTAATAAAAACACTTCTTATTAAACAGGAAGATAAGAAGTAAGCCAATTTAATGACCCTGAAAGTTTCAAAGCGATTGACTATTAAATAGAGAAGATATTTCAAATTTGCTTTTAATTCACATAAATCAAAATCATAGACATAGACAAGTGCGAGCGAGATAGCATATGCACATTTGCTTGTGCAAAAACATAGGCAAAATTATCGATATTTGGTTAAAATTTCTATCCTATTTTAATATATTAACACGGTTTAAGTTAATACATATTTAAGATTGTGTTAAAATATATGTATGTAGATATTAGTATGCATTGCAAAAAGCGATATGTATAAATGCCACTTTATAATTTTGCACCTCGACGACAGATCATTTTACAACACTGAAATCTCTGAATTTATAATAATTATTATGTTGAATAATAAGCTAGTAAGCTCGCACATATGTTCAATAGGTTTTCATTTATTATCATTGTATTTATATGCTTAACAAATTCTGCAAAAAGAATCACAAATATTAAAGCATAGCACTTATATTTAAATTGCGCGCGCAATGCAGCAGCCTTTAACAGCTGATATCGATGAATAAGAAGAGTGGGAGAGATTATGGTGTTGCCGGACTTCAACAAGCTGAGCAAATTTTAGTTGATGGCTACTATTGGCATGAGCAACATCGATTTCAGCGATTACGATTACGATTTACGATTTACTATTGTAATTAAATTAAATACAATTTATTCAATCATAAGAAAGATCAGTCGAAAATAAAATTTTAAGAGAAAGTACGAAAATTATTGTTGTTTTTAGAGATAAGTCAACCAAACTCACAGATTCAAAATTTGTAATTTGGTTTAAATCGGTTCACTAGATCACATATGTAGATGTAATACGAGCAATTAGCCAAAAAGTTAATGTCGCATCACACGTAGCGCACCTGCGTATGACCTATCGGAGAGCTAGGGCACAGGGTATTATACAGTCGAGCACACTCGACTGTAGCCGGCGCCCACTTGTTGTCGTTCTTTTTTGTTGGTTGGCTTGTCCAGTTTTTGTGACGGGTAGCTGTCGAACGAGTGGCAACCTTAGCTCCCAGAGTATGGTACATTTTAGATACTATCTCTATATTCGAGATTTAACAAGTATTGCATAAGTAATTCCAATTCGAAATCAGCATTCAACATTTGTTAAAATTATCACCTTTATTGAATCAAATATAAAATATGCAATTGATTATATCTCATTGCAAAATTAAACAATTGTGAAAAGATTTAATTTTTTATTTAAATTGCGCGCCATAGACCGAATTGTTGACAGATTGTGGCGGTTGCTCGATAAGCTTTGTATTTAGCGGTGACACAAACGGCACAGAAACTTAGCATCCACAGCAAGGTTCACTGAAGCTGCTAGCTTTGCTAAAAAAGTTAAACTATTGCAATGAAAAAAGCATAGCAAAAGTTGAAAAGCTTTTTAAGCTTTCTGCCGTGTAAATGCAATTAACAGTGATTCCATTTTCTATTCGTCGGCATGCTACAGCTTCCGACGGACACGACGTACACACACACTCACATGTAGATAGACTCCCCCGCCTGCGACCATGCACACACACACACATACACACACGGATACATCAAGCTTCTAGCCGCGTCTGCTTCTGCATGTGTGTGTGTGTGTATGTGTGTGTTTGTGTTGTAGCCGTTGCTGCTATCGACGGTTGCTTTTCAATTTGGCCAAGTCCAAGTTTAACAGCGCTTAGAGCGCCAGAATCAAGTTCAGTCGCGCCGCAATCGCGTTGCGGAAATGTTTTGTTGTGAGCATCGTCGGCAACAGCTGCAGAAGAAGAAACGCACGCACTCAGCAGAAGTACAAATCCTGGACAAAGTTCCGGTCGCAACTCCACGGCTCAATCAATCACATCCACGACAATTGATCAAGAATACCAAAGGAATATCGTTTAATACTCCCAGGTAAACGGAGCCGGGCAAAACGGTTAAACGGTCAACGGTTAATGCCGAAATATATTTACGTGTGTGTGTGCGTGTGTGTGTGCGTGTGTGTGTGAGAGCGTAGCTGCAATTCAAGGATTCGCGTATTTATCATTATTTTCTGAATTTTTTTGTAACTGTGTAACTGTGAACCCAGCACGTGATTTCGGCAATGTCCTTGCTGTTGTTGCTGCTGCTCCTGGTGTTGTTTTTACTGTAGCCGTTGATGTTGTTGTTGCTGTTGCTGGTGCCTCTGACTGTCTTTTGAAGGTCATTACGCAGGAGGACTGAAGGCCACAACTGTTAAAGCGACAGAATGAGACGAAAAGTGTTTGCAAATAAATGAAAAAAAGAGGGAGACGAGTCGGTGTCGACCAAATGTCATGAGGTGTTGAGGGTGGCAGCCTTGACTGGGAAAGGGGGTGGGGGAAGGGGGGGGGTGGATAGTCTATCTATGTGTATGTGTGAGTGTGCTTGCAAGTGGAAAAATGTTTTGTCCTCGCTAACAAAATAGTGAAAGTGCAAAATGAGAATAGAACAAATTACAAATTACGAATGAGGTGGAAAGAAGAAATATTCAACTGTCAATTGCGATTCAATTAAGTTTCGATCCAATTTTAATTTTGATAACTGACAACTAAACTACGGCGTTCATGATATTATTATCAACCACATAGTAAATAGTCGAATACATAAATAAGTATAAGAATAATAAATACATACATATGTATATGTAAGTAGTAAGTAGTTTAGATGCATTTAAGCTTAGCTTCTTTAGCATAATTTTTCAAATCTCAAATCTATATATGCAAATTGAACGGTTACAATTTTACCAACAATGCGTTTTTAGGATTTGTTTTTGAAATGCAATTTTGAGTGTAACGAGAGAACCACAGGAGCAAAAGTTGACCCTACTCGAATTAAATTTGATCAGTTATATTTGTTAGATATAGCTCAAAGATAATTAAAAGAAATCTGAACAAGTACAATGTCAAATCTTATAATCGATTAATTTAACGTATTTGAATTAAATATTAAAATAAATATAGGGAATAACCAAGAATTGTCAGAATATGTGACCCAGAGACACTAAATTTTGATATGTGGGTTTCTGTATAGCCTAAGCAAATCAGGTGTATTTTATCCCAAAAGTCTAGAAAAAAACACTATTTATTTATGTTGCAAGATTTTTCTGCAATTTCATTACAATCGGATTAAAAACTGGAAAGTTATTTAAAAAAAAAAAAACATTTTACGCAGCTTCATGGCGAAGTACAGGGTCTTTGAATGTCGGACTTACTCCAATGTAGCATTTTCTACCAGTTATATTGATACTTTATAGTCGATGTTTTTCGTAATGTCATAGGTAACTTTTTAAGTCTGTGAACCGGTGCAAATATGTTTTTAATCTGATTGAAAGCGGCTTAATCTAGAAACTACATATTTAATATTTAATGCTCAAATTTGGTGTGCAGTCTATTGATAAGTCAGACCTATATAATTCTAAGTAAAACAGGAAAAGACTTTACAAAATCACTTAGAAGATAATTTAACTGCCAACCAGGCACAGTAAAAACATATTTCGCAAGGTAGAACTCTTGTCATCGTGAGTACAACAAAACCAATATTGAATATTTGAATAAACGATAAGTTTGGCCTCGAGTATGACCCGACTTCCCAGTGCCTCCCCGACTTCCCGTCTCTCCCCGTCGCGTCGCTGCGTTGTCTTTGCCAACTGATTCCCAGTCTTGGTAAGCACAATTCGCATGTTTTCACACCTGTCACACAGAGCGACATTGAGAATTGGCATTTGTTAAATCTGCTGGACTTCTCGACAAGTTGTGAAATTTACTCAGTGATTAGCACAGCTCATGGAGGTGGAGGTGGAGATGGAGGCGGAGACGGAGACGGAGAAGGTCGCGCCCGTTACCAGATTGAATGCAAGTTCTGATAGCGTTGTCTTAACAATGGCTAAGACTGACTGGTTGACTTAAAGCCTCTTTGTATCCTCACATCGAACTCACTTCCGAATGCCACTCACAATTAGCGTAGCAATGAAATTCAAATCCATATCCAAATCGAAATCCAAATTGAAAACAACCCGCTAACACCCCCAAAGAGCAGGCAAACGGACAGACACTGCTTGGCTTTTGTCTTATGGCTAAGGTTTTGGGTTGACCTTCACCTGGCCAGCGAGAAACGTTCAATGACCGACGCTGTCATTGCCATTGTCCATTACAAAGCTGACGCTCTGTTGTCGCATTCGAGAGTTAAGCTTCGATCCTAATCCCCCTTTCGTCTTCCCCTCCCCCCTTCCCCCTTACCCCTTAGCGTCTTCCCGACGGACTGCTCTTCAACTTGACCCCATTTCTGGCTTCTTCAATTTCTGGTTTTTGTTTTGGGGCAAGGACCAGACCGATTTGGACACGCCCAGATCGCTCGAAACTAAAGTTGGACTTGTAGCTGCAGCTGGAACTGAAACTTAAACTGAAACTGAAACTGGAACTGCAACTGGACGGTAACTTGGACTTGAAGAGTCAGCACGTAGTTGCGGTGGCCTTTGGCAAGGCGATTAAGATCATTTTGAGAGACAAGCAGACGGGTTGGATTGAGGGAGCAATTACACGTCCAAAGGTAACAACTTGCTAACTGGCTTCAAAGTGGATGTCGGTCAGCTCTTGAACTTGTCATTGTTGTCTGAGCGGGGGAAAAGGGAAGTGTAGCAGAGCTAAGTGGACTAAGACGGTAGTTTCTTGTAGCTGGCCTTTATAATTTGGCTACCCAGCAGCGGGTATTATAGTTTTGTCACACATTTGAGACCTCATAAATGGAATGATATTTTTTAAATAGTTAAGCCCAATGGGTCTTTTTTATTTATTAGTTGAATTCGTTCTAAACAAGAATAACTTGAGAAAAGAAGACAAAGAAAAGTTTGTTTGTTTTTGACTTACTGAGTATAGTCAAGTCTGTTGTCCGTTTTCTTCAGATAATATCTCAGATGGTGTATTTGATAATGTCTTATAGATAGCAAACAAATTGGTTTGAAATTGGATAGCTTATTGCCATCGATTATTCGGTCGAAAATTAAGGTCTTAGTAGTTCAAAAATCGTTGTTGTTCCCTGAAATATTTCGCAGTTCTTTAGTTTTAGTATTGTCCCGTAAGTTCTGAAAAAATTTGGTTCAAGTCGGACAGGTTTGGCATATAGCTGTCATATATGAACGATCAGTCGGTAAGAGTATCACATCGTCTGTGTGTTCAAGATAATCATTCTTTCATGTTTTCATTTGTATTGTTGTTATGTTTTCCAGTTTTCTTGCTTGTTTGTTTTCGATGTGCCTCAGAATCAGACACTCAAAATGCAAAGGGAACAATGTATCAAAGCAACAGCAACAATTATAATAATAAATAATAAAAAAAACCAGTTGAAATGCGCTTCGCTGCTGAAGGCAAGTGAAGGGTAAGGCAGAGGCAGTGGCAGAGGGAGGGGGAAGGGGGACCTGGTGGAGGGGGATAGAGTTCACCGCAGTTTCGAGTCTGTTTTTAGTGTCTTGGTTCAGTTTGGTTAAGGAGCAACAACAGTAGCTGCGTTTGCTGTGATTGATGATCCAAGCGACACGCCCACCTCAACGCCCCGCGACCTTTAGCGACCTAGGGCTTCCTCCCCTTCTTCTCTCCTTCCGAAATCCCCCCTCGAGGCATTTAATTGCAAGCTGAACAAGTTTATTGGGGCTAACAGTAGCTGACAGCTTTAAGATGATAATGCCAACTTACAAGCGGATTTAACAGATAGGGCTCGGCCCATGGCTATTGACCCCTCCTCCCTCTCCACTCGCCCGTCAGACGCGGCTGCTGCTGCTGCTGCTGCTGCTGCTGCTGCTGCTCAGCTTAACGGACTATGCTCCAAATGTGGTCAAGTGTCAGGCAAACGATTTGGCGGCTGTTGATCCGCTGTAGATTCAAAAAAGCTGACGCACTTTCTCAAATGGAATATAAAACACAGATACGAGTATACATACACATGTATACAGTCCATAACTCGAACTTCTATACCTCAATTTATCTCGAACTAAATCGAGTGGCAATAGCGCTAATAAATCTAACACAACATAAACTTGATAAGTCAAAGTCTCCGTAATTCGAACTTTTTCTTTGGATAATGGTGGTCAAGCTAGGGAAGTTCGACTTCGAATTTGTAAATATTCGTATTTGGCACTGTTACCACTTTATGGTTGCCAGATTGTTGGGACAAAGTTTTTTCTTTCGAAAAAAGTGTTTTTTGATGATTGTAAAGTAAATATTCGAAGGTTTAACTTTCATATTTGTTTTCTCGCGCTAAAACTCTTTTTACGAACCTATTAAATGGATAGTTTTTTATAATAAATTAGCTTTTTATTCCATACAAATACTAAATAATATTTAATATACTGAACTCAAGACAATATCATAAAAATACATAGAATATGACAAAAACTTTTTAAATACAATTAGAATGCAGCAAAGTACTATTTTGAAAAATTGTGATCCAAGAAATATGTATGTATGTACATATGTATGAATGACTGTACATTATGTAGATCTATTGACACTTTGGCGCCGCGGTCATTGTACTTGACGTAGTCAGAGTCAGAGTCAGAGTCAAAATCAAAGCCAAATGCGATCCGAGTACAACAATCATACGATACAACGAACAAATATATCGAATGTTGATTTCGTTTTCGTTTTCTTTCGCCTCTTTGTTGACGTCGAAAAGACAAACAAAGAGAAGACCAAGACAACATCAAATATAATGATAAAGTAAAAAAAAAAAAGACAAGCGAGCCAACTGTGTTTTTTTGGCTGGACACTAAGCTAGACCAAGACGAGATCGACCCGGGCCGGCTTGATGCCTATTTATGCCATCAAATTAAAAAGCATTGACATTGAAAATTATGCGAACGGACGGAGATGCTGATCTGATCCGTTTATCGCGGCGACGATCGGACATGGCGAATGTATGGACAGAGAGTTCGACAGATCGAACAGAATTGAATACAAGTATACATATGTATGTACATATGTATGTTTCGATTCACTTATAGACATAGATCATGCAACTCGCTAAACTGTAGCGAAAGATCAAGATCAACATTGCGATCAGCGATTTCAATCAGTCGCCACTTGGCTTTGTTATTGTTCCAAATTCTCGATTTCGAATTCCTACTGACAATTCGCGAATTAAGATTGATCGATGCTTTGTCTGTCTGTCAATCTTTGTATACTCGTAGTTAGCTTGACTGATCGCCCACCAAAACCAAGAGCGACACTTTTTAACGATCGTTTATTGTTAGAGTATCGATTCATTCATTTGTCTAACGTCAACTAAAAGCAGTCGACAAATTATGAATTTTAATTGAAAACTACGGCTTTAAGTAAACAATTGAATGATAATTTTATATACAAGTACATAACTTTTAACTAAAGTAACTGAAAGGTAGAAAAGTCGAAAAAGTATCTACATCTCGCCCATGGCAAGTCAGCTTGTACAACAATGCAACATGAACTTGCTCGTAAATAATACGAGTATACTACATACATATGAACGTATATTTATAATACCATACATATTCAGTAATAATCCGCTCTGAAAATATGCCATCATTAATTATTTTCATTTTGCGACATGCCGTAAAGTGTACCAACTATACGCCTTGGAATTCATTGTCCCTCCCAAAGAAACTTCAACTGAGAGAACAGTCGGATTTACTTGTTGCTTTATGAAGTTTCTCCAAAGACTTGCACTTCAATGGCATTTCAGATGCTGGCCTAAGAAGAAATATGAAGAAAAAAAATGTTAAATTGATTTGTGCCCATTCAATGAACCAACAATACAAAATGCCAAAGTCGCTGTCACAACTAAAACAAGGGGGCTCCGGCTACAGGCGAGTGTGCTCGACTGTTGAATACCCTGTGCCCTGGCTCTCCGATAGGTCATACGTATGTGGGCTACGTTAGGCATGCCGAAGGTGTGATGATGTGGCATTAACTTTTTGACTAATTGTTCGTATTACATCTACATATGTGATCTAGTGAACCGATTTAAACCAAATTACAAATTCTGAATCCGTGAGTTTGGTTGACTTATCTCTAAAAACAACAATAATTTTCGTACTTTATCTTAAAATTCGTTCCTATGGCAGCTATTTGATATCAGATTTCAACCAAACTTGTTCAGGATGTAGAATGCCATCCCAAATGCGTATTCTGTTAGTTTGGTTGAGATACCTCAAACAACAAAAAAGTTTATCATACTAAAACTTGATTTTGGACTGATCGTTCCTATGGCTGCTATATGATATAGTAGTCCGATTTCAACCAAATTTTATCAGGATATATAGGACCATCCCAAATGCATATCCTATTAGTTTGGTCGAGATCTTTCAAACAACAAAAAAGTTTATTTTAGTCTGATCGTTCCTATGACAGCAATATGATATAGTGGTCCGATTGAATAAATTGTATTTAATTTAATTACAATAGTAAATCGTAAATCGTAATCGTAATCGCTGAAATCGATGTTGCTCATGCCAAGAGTAGCCATCAACTAAAATTTGCTCAGCTTGTTGAAGTCCGGCAACACCATAATCTCTCCCACTCTTCTTATTCATCGATATCAGCTGTTAAAGGCTGCTGCATTGCGCGCGCAATTTAAATATAAGTGCTATGCTTTAATATTTGTGATTCTTTTTGCAGTATTTGTTAAGCATATAAATACAATGATAATAAATGAAAACCTATTGAACATATGTGCGAGCTTACTAGCTTATTATTCAACATAATAATTATTATAAATTCAGAGATTTCAGTGTTGTAAAATGATCTGTCGTCTCTCTTGCAGGAGAACGCATAACACTCAGCTTTTGTCGAGGTGCAAAATTATAAGGTGGCACTTCGTACACGTGCTCACTGTTATGTTTTTGCACAAGCAAATGTGCATATGCTATCTCGCTCGCACTTGCCTATGTCTATGATTTTGATTTATGTGAATTAAAAGCAAATTTGAAATATTTTCTCTATTTAATAGTCAATCGCTTTGAAACTTTCAGGGTCATTAAATTGGCTTACTTCTTATCTTCCTGTTTAATTAAGAAGTGTTTTATTAAAGATCGCGTCTGATAATCGTTTTTTGCGATTGGCGGGCGAAAGAGGCGTGGCATCTAAAATTTAAAACAAACTTGACTTGACTCAGACGTACATGTCTCAATCGTCTCGGCTATTGATGCTGATCAAGAATATATATACTTTATAGGGTCGGAGATGCTTCTTTCTGCCTGTTACATACATTGCACAAAACCATTATACCCTTTTCGACCATTTTCAATGGGCACGGGTATAAACAGCTGAAAAAAAATTGAAAATAACTTTTCGAGTGGATTCCACAATAATGGACATAAACATGCTCGCACCTAATATACTCTAAATCTTGTCGGTTAAGAGTTAAATTTCAGTTATGTCAAGGTTAACAATTTTGTTGCCCAACTCGAGCTCAGTTAGCCGTGTTCTTGTTGTAGCCAAACTGCCAATTAATTGTATTTCCACATTTGTAGCTGCTAAATTCTGATTTAATTGCACTCTTGCCATCTGGCAGCACTGCCAGATTGTGAGCAGCATACATATTTTAGAACTTATTTACCGCGCTGTCAGCTTGCGAATAACAACACGGATCAAATCTAGATAAGCTGCAGTATCAACTGATAATATAATTAATATATGGTAACACATCAGATTCCTCGGCGTCTTGTACAAAATTCGAACTTAGCAAGTCATGCTTTGCTACTCGCACTTGACCTTAACAGAGCATCATGGTATGCAAAATAATGGTGGCGTGCGAGTTATCAATTTTCAACTGCGAATCAAACAAAACAGCCTTGTCGTCTTGTTTCATGGCATATTCGTAACATCAGACTGTTATATGACGCTATCTCATTGTATTACACCAGGATTGATGCTCAAATTTTCGCTTTCTCTTTCATTCTTTGAGCTTTAACGGCAGGAGATTATTAATTATACTTAAACTAATAAGAACAACTACAATCTTTGCACTTTCGCCTTGGAATTCCTAATACTCTTCGCTGGGGAAGGGTATACATAAATACATATGTATTGTTGACTGGCCAAACATAACACAGTGAGTGGCGCAAAGTTGTTGACATTTGTGTCGGTGGCCGTTTAATAGGGGGCGTGGCAGTGCGTAATATGACCTTCACCTATTGGCAAGCAATTGGTCCGAATTGGGCAACCCGATAATTGGCCAACAAGAATTGGTAACAAGCTAATGCTTAATTGTGGCTCACACTTCTGCTCATCCATCAGATTTCCCCGAGCCCCTTCCCCAACGCCCAGCAATTATCGCTGAGCTCGCCTTAAAGCTAACGTAATTAGTTTCCGTTTTACAGTTGTTGTCGTTATTGTTGTTGTCTCCATCAACGCCTTTGCATTTGGTTTTTGCAAATTGTTTTGTTATTTCTTTCATTGACTTTGTTTTGATCGCCATATTTGGCGCCGCTCGCCGATCGCCGCGTCGATATTTTACTCGTTTACTCGCACAGTGGCAACAGCTCAACGAACAGTTGTTCCAGCAGCGGCTTACAATTTTCGCTGACCTGTGGCCCACTGTGCCATGTGTCGCAGAGGTCAACTGTGCGCTGGCCGGACCATAGAAATGCTAAAATCAAAAATGCGGGTGAGCTACAGACTCCATTCAGCTGCTAATTAACGTGACTGTGACGCGCTGCTAATGATGGCCCACTTTTTGGCTTACCAGTCCTTCAAATCTCTGTGGTTCGCTCTACCTGAGCACCTACTCTCAAGGGCGTAGCCAGGATGAACACTTTGGGGGGACAGACATGCACTTTGTTAATAAACATAGTACATACATACATATACATATATTTATGTAGGGCTTCTTACTAAAATTCCCAACTTATTATTTTATTGGTAAAATTAAATTCTTTTTCATTAGTGATCGATATTTATTAAATGAAATATAACACACTCATAGTTCTTCTTGAATTTGAGTCAAATATCGATTAGTTTCAAATTTGGTAGAAGCAGAACAGAGTAGCATAATTGCACTTTATACTCTTCTTCTGAGGGTCAAAAGAATTCTATGTTTGCTGCAAATTGTTTTCAACTCGTTTTTCACGAAATGAGTTTGAGTTATGACAGTCTTGCAGTGAATGAGCGATACGTACATACATATGTATGTGTAAATTATCAATGTTTCAAGAAAAAAACTGTTTCATAATTAATTTAATTGATATTTTATATTGATATTAAAATAAATCAAATTAAACAAGTGGGCGCCGACTACAGTCGAGTGTGCTCGACTGTATAATACCCTGTGCCCTAGCTCTCCGATAGGTCATACGTAGGTGCGCTACGATAGGCATGCCGAAGGTGTGATGATGCGGCATTAACTTTTTGGCTAATTGTTCGTATTACATCTACATATGTGATCTAGTGAACCGATTTAAACCAAATTACAAATTCTCAATCTGTGAGTTTGGTTGACTTATCTCTAAAAACAACAATAATTTTCGTACTTTATCTTAAAATTCGTTCCTATGGCAGCTATTTGATATCAGATTTTAACCAAATTTGTTCAGGATGTAGAATACCATCCCAAATGCGTATTCTGTTAGTTTGGTTGAGATACCTCAAACAACAAAAAAGTTTATCATACTAAAACTTGATTTTGGACTGATCGTTCCTATGGCAGCTATATGATATAGTGTTCCGATTTCAACCAAATTTTATCAGGATATATAGGACTATTTCAAATGCATATCCTATTAGTTTGGTCGAGATCTTTCAAACAACCAAAAAGTTTATTTTCGACTGATCTTCCTTATGGCAGCAATATGATATTGTGGTCCGATTGAATAAATTGTATTTAATTTAATTAAAATAGTAAATCGTAAATCGTAATCGTAATCGTAGTCGCTGAAATCGATGTTGTTCATGCCAAGAGTAGCCATTGTCTAAAATTTGCTCAGCATGCTGAAGTCCGGCAACTCCAAATAATCTCTCCCACTCTTCTTAATCATCGAAATCAGCTGTTTAAGGCTGCTGCATTGCGCGCGCAATTTAATTTTAAGTGCTATGCTTTAATATTTGATTCTTTTTGCAGAATTTGTTAAGCATTTGAATACAATAATAATAATTGAAAACCTATTGAGCATATGTGCGAGCTTACTAGCTTATTATTAACATAATAATTATTATAAATTCAGAGATTTCAGTGTTGTAAAACGATCTGTCGTCGAGGTGCAAAATTATAAAGTGGCATTTATACATATCGCTTTTTGCAATGCATACTAATATCTACATACATATATTTTAACACAATCGTAAATATGTATTAACTTAAACCATGTATATATATATTAAAATAGGATAGAAATTGTAGCCAAATATCGATAACTTTGCCTATCGCTCGTATTTGCGTTCGCACTCTGCGTACACGTGCTCACTGTTATGTTTTTGCACAAGCAAATGTGCATATGCTATCTCGCTCGCACTTGCCTATGTCTTAATTTTGATTTATGTGAATTAAAAGCAAATTTGAAATATCTTCTCTATTTAATAGTCAATCGCTTTGAAACTTTCAGGGTCACTAACTTAGCTTACTTCTTATCTTCCTGTTTAATAAGAAGTGTTTATATTAAAGATCACGTCTGTTAATCGTTTTTTGCGATTGGCGGGCGAAAGAGGCGTGGCATCTAAAATTTAAAACAAACTTGATCTGCGCCCGCTATCCAGCAACCTTCATACCAAATTTGAAGTCTCTAGCTTTTATAGTTTCTGAGATCCTTTGACTCAAACAGACGGACAGACGGACAGACAGACGGACATGGCTCAATCGACTCGGCTATTGATGCTGATCAAGAATATATATACTTTATAGGGTCGGAGATGCTTCCTTCTGCCTGTTACATACATTGCACAAAACCATTATATCCTTTTGACCATTTTCAATGGGCACGGGTATAAAAATAACGCGTATCACGTTCGAGCCATTCGCTGCCACAAACTGAGGGACACATGATTCTCTTGCTTTAGATCTGAAAATAATTTGAAAACGGAAGTTTTGCACGTTTGCAATCCGTAAAACTATCATTTACGATATTATCAATGAAATTTCGGTCCCCTGTATACCTTTGCAAATAGTCAGTTCGTTTCTAGCATTTTTTGGGCTCTGGTTGCTTTAGCTTACGAGTATTATTGACGGAGCACACTATTTTGATTTATCCTCTTGGAATAAAATACTCAATAATTTTCTACAAAAGGGTAGTGAGGGGGGAGGGGGTGCAGCTACCCCCTGCCTATACCTGGCTACGTTCTTGCCAATTCTTATTATCTCTCATCTCTCCATCTCCGTCTCTGTGTCTCTTTGTTTTAGTGAAGGCCTCTCTCTGCTGTCGCAATGAAGCCGCTGGCGCTGCCGTTGAAGTCGCTGTTACTGGCGCTGCTGCTGAGCGAGACGTTGCCGCCGAGCACTGGCTCCGCGGTGCTCATCTCCGACATGACAATGACCATGATGGTGGAGCTATCGTCACGACATCCCTTCTGCAAGATGCACACGGATCGGTGAGTTGACAAACGTCTGTTTCTCATTGGGCTTGGCCTTAAGTCTCGTGATGTGGACTCTCTCGCCAGGGGTGACATCCAACGAATGCTGTTGCAATCGGATCCGCGTCGGATTCGCCAGGTGCCGCGCGAGTCGGTGGTGGAGTTGGAGGAGGTGTGTCGCCGCCAAGGCTCCTATGGTCATGAGTTTCGTGGTGGTCTGGGATTCATCTATCCGGGCACCAAGTGGTGCGGACCCGGCACCTCAGCCTCTAACTATGATGACTTGGGACCGCATGTTCGCGAGGATCGATGCTGTCGCGAGCACGACATGTGCCCCGATGTGCTCAACGTGGGCGATTGCCGGCGCGGATTATGCAACCGGGGCACCTTCACCCGCTCCCATTGCGATTGCGATGCACGCTTCCGACGCTGTCTGCAGGCGGCCAACACGGAGACGGCCAACACGCTGGGCGCCATTTTCTACAATGTGGTGCAGGTTACCTGCTTCCAGGAGCGCAGTCCTTGCTCTGCGCACCAGAGGTTCGAGGATTACTTTTACTCCAGTAACCACTGTCTAGCCGAATATCGGCAGGCGGATCTCTACGTGCCACCGCATGCCGACAATCTCATTGCCAAAATCCTTGCCCATCCCCAGGGCCGTGCTCTGCCCGCTCCTGTAGCTCCGTTCAAGCACAATGCCCGCCGCTTTGGCGTCAAACTGGCCAGTGTCGGCCTGGCGGCTGTCAACATTCTGCGCGAGGTGGTCCAAAGACCACGACTGCTCTGGGACAGCCTGCACTCGCCTGTCAGTCGCGATCTGCCGCCAGGACGACCGTCCGCTCCAGGCTACTTCTACGAACGTCCAGGGCCACCCTATGGTTACGGCAATGGCTATAACAATGGCTATAACAATGACTATGACAATGGTTATGGCTATGGCTGGAGCTGAGAGGACAGACTGAGCGAAGACTGTGCTCGTTTAGTATTAGTAGATGTAGAACAGAATCACGCATCATAGTCATAGTTAGTCATCGATAAGCAATCTCGTCCAAAGCATGTGCATGTTTATACTTATGTATATTAAGTTTTGTTTTTGTTTTGTTTGCTCAAATAAATTAAGCCATTTGTCACACAAGTTCCTTGTTGCCTTCCACTTGTCACCTGTCATCTGTCACATGTCAACTGCGTCTGCGCATTGGGCAACGCCAAGCTTAACTATCTTTCTCTCTTTCACTCTGCCAGAGCCGGCTACAATGAAACGGAGCAGGAGGCCATCTGCGCCCAGTGGCAATACCAGCCGTCGGAGAAGTATGTGCCCAGTCAACCGCGCACGTCGTAAATGTCCAATGTCCATGACGACTTGGAACTGTGCAAGTGACCCAACCTGGAAACGGATACAAATCTACAATATCACTTAGCAATAACTACTATAGTATTAACTACTCTTATTCTTCCCTGCACCCCTCATTCTGGAGCTAAAGCCAGTGCCAAAAAGTGCAATACAGCGAACATTGCTGGTAAATGGCAAATATATTTTCATATACAAAACAAAATATATTAAACAGAAAATAATAAATATATATACATACATTCATACTCATAAAAACATATATTTACTGAGATATGAGAGCGAATAAAACTTCAAGCAAACAATCAAAAAATCGTTGTTTTTTAATCAGTCCAAGCCCAAAAGTATGCTTCAATTTATTTACGTTCCACAGTATACTCTCACTGCAGTACCCTTTAAGCTTGCACGAAACCCCAGACACAAACCGTAACCGACGCCCTTAACCGGTATTAACCGATTCAAATTGGCAACCGCAACTAGTGTACCACTAGGTATTTTATTTATTTATTTAAAATTGCAATGAAAATTTAATGAAATTCTGTTAGCTACAAATCACTCAATTTTATAAAATCTATGTAAATTTGCAGATATGGACTTCATAGAAGTGGAACGTGTTGTTTCAACTACACATTGCAAAAAAAAAGTGTATATAAATGATTTCAGAATCCGAAAAATATAAGGGTTTTGTCGAGGACATAATCGATATCAAAGAAATATGATTGTTGCTGGACTTAAATAAGTTAAAAGAACATTTTATGTTTTATTTACTTATCTTTAATCTGCTCATACATTCGTATTACATATATCCGTTATCTAGGACTGTTCAAAGCATAAAAATTTTAGTTTAACGCTTGGTTACCGAGTCGTGTTAGTTTAGATTTAAACATTAATTACAATCAAGTTTTTAAGGTGAAATCTTTGTTCATAATAGCAGCCCAAATATTTTGTTTTGCCGAAATAGTGCGATTTAAATAAGAAAATGTTTGCCTGCCACTTCTCGCGTACTCAATCTTCTCCAGCTCCCAGGATTCTCTAGTAGAGGCACACATAACAAAAAGCACAAAAAAAAATTTCGCACTTTAAATCAAACAATTACAGTTTTTAGCTTTCTCTTTTCAAGAAACTTTTTGATATAATTTGCATTCTTTAATTTAAGCACTTTGTTAATTACAAATTACAAAAGTTGTCATTTAATGTTGTTCTGCATGTGTGTGTGTGCTTGTGTGTGTGTAATTGTTTTGTGTCTTTGTGTGTGTGTATGACTTGTTGGGTAGATGTGGGCTGCTTGAAATGGCCCTTAATATTTAAAGCATGTACTTGTATGCATGTTACAAAAACTTAAAACTGAACTAAGGCGCAGGCTAAAGTGAAGCTGGCTGACTGCTCCATGTACCATTAACTGACCAAGTGCCAAGTTGACCTTTTGCTGCTGTTGTTAGACGTCTTCATCTTGCTCCAAGGGCCAATACTTAGCCAGAGCCCTTGGAACGTTCCTTTGTTGTGGGTTATTAGGCGCGCAGTGCAACAAACTGTTGGAATACCTCCAGTATGTGCGTGTCCAGATCAGATGTAAAAAGCAGCGTCTCCAGAGTGCTGCTGTACTTTTGCACCTGCTCGTGATGCTGTTGGGAATGCATTTAAACAGAGGATTAGCTCTCGCGTATTACACACAAAGTAACTCGGCAAATTTACCATGAGGAAGACCTGCTGCAGGCGGCCAATGGTCCAGCGATACCAGTCCGTATCCGGATCGCGACCATCTGTATCGGAGCGTAGCAGATGCTCGGAAAGTATCATTATGAAACGCTGAAAGACGATGAGGAACAGACGCTTCTGATTCACATTGGCTGCCTCCAATTTCTCCTCCATGCGCTCCACCACCTAACGAGAAGGAAATTCATGAATAGAGCTGATGGAATTGATGCTACAATGGTTGAGTTACCTCCTCGGATGGCTTGTCCGCGTGAGTGATTGGCTTCTTGCGTTTATGCGGTGTGTCCTCATCTGTGTCGCTAGAGGAGGAGTCTGCCTTGGACAGCTTCTCCTTGGCGTCACTCAGCTCAATGTCTATAATGAAGGGGAGAATTTGTTTAAGAACTAGTAATGTCAACTTGATTGGTGTACTTACTTAGCTTGATGACATGCTTGTTCATCTTCTTGATGGTCAGATGGAGAATCTCCCAGAGATACATTTTGGTGAACTCGCCGGTCATCTCCTTGGAGAATATCCATGTGGCCACCGCCGAGCAATCAACGATTTGTAGCTTCAGCAGCTTATCGATCAGAACGACCATCATTTGCTGATGGGATGACCAGAGCTCAAAGATGTTGTGCAATATGCAGATTTGTGCCTCCTCCGTCTCGGCCAAGGCGCGGAACACCACATGGAACTTGGAGATGGCCGCAAAGCTGTGCGAAAACGACTTGGAGCCCAGATTGAGCAGCGTCTGTACAAACACATCGATCTTGAGTGCATTAAAGCTGCCATCGGACATCTCCTCGCCACTGTAACCACTGCTGGGTATATCCTTCAGGATGTTGACCACTTCCTCTGGTGTGCACTTCTGTCTAATGGCCACCACCAGCTGATGAGCCACCGCGGTGCCCGGCAGGTTGGCTAATGAAACGAGAAACGAAACGAAGGGAAGGGAAACGTGAATATGTAGCAAGTTGAATGTATCTTCATTAGATTGGATAGTGGGGGAAGCAGGTGGAATCTTGAATTGGTTGACACTTTCGCTTTTTGTGCTTTGCCGCGTGGAACCAAGCGCCGCATAACAGCAAGCTACTGAATCCCGCAGTCAACTGCATTGCCTGGTGCGTTACTAATGATGTGCGCCTCCCAGCTCCCTCCCCACATTCCGATCCCCCCTCCCCCTCTCAACACATGCCCAACATGACAAAAGCTATTACATGCAATTTATTGGCACTTGAGTCGATTATGTCAATGAAATGCGCGTTAAGCAGAGCAGATGGGGGAACAGGTGATGGATTAATGCGTCCAAATTGCAAAGGCAGCTCTCGAGCGAATGCGGAACTGCAGCTCGACCTCATTGGGAGTCGAAGAAGACGCCAAGTCTATGTGAGTGCCAGCAAAGAAACAAAGACCGAATTCTTCACACTGGAGCGTGTCAAGATCAGATAAGCTGTACAATTTTTAATTTTGATCAACTCACTCCAAGTGAAGTTTAGAATTTACAAAAAGTGTATTTCATTTGTTTTTTCCCCGCCTTTCAGTACAACTTAAACCACTATGTGAGTATTTACTCTCAGTTATAACAAGTTAATTCTAGCCAAGTCCTGTTTGAAGCCTGCATATGCCCTCTAGTAACCCTAAGATTATAGGGTATAAGCCTTTTATTAGCTTTATTAGCATTTGCTTTACTTGATGCCGAATATTTTTACGGATCTTTGATTTTCAGCGCAAATTGAGCGTGTCCAAGGCACGTAGTTTAAAGATCAGGGCACTGCTCCATGATGCGTACCATGTCCAGCAACTCTCTGTCTCCCTCTCTCTCGCTCTCGCGCTGTCTCTTTCTCGCTAACTGTCAATGATATGTGTCTCAGTTAGAGATGCGTGCGTGACACGACATGATAGATCTGTTCAGTTTCAAAGCAAAACCAGACAAGTGCCAACGTTTACGAATGCTGCACAAAGCAGAATGGAAAAAACTTACGCTCACAAAAGACCAAGCTGTTTGTGTGTATTAGATACGTTTTATGAGCAATTAACCAGCGTGACAGCTCTGAGAATCGGCACAGCCGCAAAGCAAATCTACAATTCAGTTTAACAAAAGTTTCTTTAATATTTCGTGCCTCATCTTTAGTGGGCTCTATCTCCTCCTTTGACCCCCTTCCAAAATTCAGTTCCATCTCAATATCCACATCTTCAGGTCAAGTCAGACGAAACTCTGAAATCTATGGCTTGATCTTTACCCCCAAAAAGAATGTGAGCAAGGTGAACTGATTGCAATGAGAACGACAATCAGATGGTATGAAAATATATATGTATATAGGGTCAGAAGGGGAAACGGAGTTCCACTATTGAACTTCAACGAAGCGAGCAGTATATCTCACATAGGGAATCTCTTGAAGAGTCGAGTGGCACCAAAAGATTCGAACCGAAGAAACTAGCTCGTTGCCAAGAAAAAAAAAAAAAAAAACACAAGCAGCAAACACAGCGGGAGGAGGCGTGGTCGTTGGTCGACCACGGTAAGGGTAATATGGAGGCTTTAAGGGGGTTTAAACATCCGCAAATGTTGCATAAATGCGCGTTGCTGTCCCCGCTGCCCCTCCCGCTCTCCACACCATCCGCCGTCGACTGCCACCTGCCACAAAACGCGGCCGTTGTGGCGTCTGACGCGCAAAGATTGCGAAATCTGCGCCGTTGGCGATGCGCCGCTTGGCTGATCCAATAAAAGCAGCACTGGCAGAGACAGTGAAGGTGGAGGAGGCAGGAGGAAGGGGGAGCAGAGGCAGCAGCCACAACGTCAGCCACAGCTGACAGTGCACTATGGGAACTTTGCGCACTTTTCTAGCACTAGTTCATTTTCCACAAGTATCCAGATTAATCAATGTTAGGTGCAAATGCAAAATTATAATTCTCCGAAAATTAAGAATACAATTGAAAAAACAAAGTATTTTTGACTTATAAAATTGAGTTTTGGAAACCCTTCAGTTGATGGTTCACATTTTGAGTTCTTTTGTTGAAAAAGTGTCAAAAAACAGGAGTTCTATAATTTTAAGAAAATATCAGTGGAAATATATTTATTATAAATTGGCATAGTCAACAATTAACAATAACCATTTTTAAATACAAGAATTCTTTTTTCGACCGATTGATCCCATGGCAACTATTTGCTATAGTCGTTAGATCTTGATTATTTAAGCTATTATGACAGGAGCACACAAACACACCCAAATCTGGTGAGTTTGGTTCGGATATCTTGGAAACCTACAAAATTTTTCAGACAATACGATTTATTTTAAGCAATTGCTCCTATGCTTACTATGTGATTTAATCGTTCGATTTAAATTGTTATTGGCCAAAGATGTCTTGGACAAAAATAAAAATGCCACGCTCACATTAACCAGTCCCACTTGCTATATAGCCAAATCTCAAAAACAGTAGACCGTGACCAAAAACTTGAAGTTGACATCTTGTAAAATTTTCTTCTAGAACAATTTATAAATTATCTATTTAAGTGTTATATGCTAGAAGAATTTCACTAGGCTCAGCGTAACGTTCTACATTACAATAAATTCACATTTTGTTAAAAATTAACTTTCATAGTGGACCATTTTATTCCAACGATTACACTAAGTAAGATAGTAAGATTGTAACATGAACCATTTTAATGCACAGAAATATATTAAATGTTTAATTTAAAACAAGTCTAATTTAAAAGGGCGACGGAAACAAGATAAATATATTATGGACCAAAATGTCGCGTGCGCTACGTAACGTGCGTCACATGGGCTCACGGCGTTTGCTAAAACACCATAAACTTATTTAACTCCAAATAAGTTATTTCTGCATTCTTTTATTCTCAGCGGTATATCTTTCGAAACCCCAAAAAAATTTTATATTTTAATCCAAAAAAACGTACGAATGTTACGTGTGACACGCGAGATTTGTCGGTATGTCCAATACCAAAAGCTAGACCAACAAAATCTTGTTTTTTCTTGAGTTATTAATTAACTTCAAATAAATGGGCAAAGTGCCCATAGTGCGGTGGTTGGTAGTTGGGTGGTTGCTTGGTGGGTGTTTGTTTATTATTAGCGGTGCGCACGTCGCAGACGCGTTTCAGTCGAGTGTTAAAGCGCGCTGCACAAACGTCGTGTGTCTCAAAGACTTGGCCAAGAGCTGCTCGAGAATCATCACTGTTTTTTTGTTGATATTTCTATTTGAATTGTTTTCTAATTTTTTTAATGTGAAAATGGGGAAATTCTGTTGCCTTAGCATTCTGTTGGCAATCGTAAGTCGAAGATGCAGTCGTGGAAGCTGGAGAGGATTTCGAATTGTGATTTGTTGTTTGTTGCCGCTTTGCAGCTGCATCAGGTGACGGCCATTGTTGGTGCTGGAAGGGATCTGGTGCTGACGCCCAAGCAAGCACTGCAGGTGTCCGGCAAGCGTCTCTACTACGTGGAGCAGCCCGCAGGAGCAGCAGACAGATCGTGGGAGCAAACCCTTAAGCATGTCACCTATGTGACGCTTTTTACGGATGCCGCCGTGGGAGCTGCTTCCGGCAATCTCAGGTAGGTGATGAGGAGGAGGCGATATCAGCTCCTCAACTAAGAGCTTCTGCGGCAGTCAGCTGCACGATTATCACGACTTCCTACAGACGCCCTATATCCCAGCTGATGCCCAAGCTCAGTCGGTGCAATCCCGCTTTGGGGACATCGTGACCTTGGCCAACGGACGACTGGAACAGCTGTCGACCAATGGAAGCTATCGCTTTGTTGAAGGCTCCGCCGATCTCAACCAGGCTGAGCAGGGCGTACAGACGCGAGCTTTGTGGCGGGTGCAGCGCATCCGACATCGGGACGGCGATGCCCAGAGGTTGACCCATCGCTATCACTACGAAATTAAGTTCAGCGTGTCGCCTTTGGCGTCTACTGTTGGCTGGCCGCCACAGAGTTTTATCCAGAAGGAGGCTGACTATCCGCAGAGCTTCGGCAGAGTCGCCTACGAAGAGAAGCGCGACCAGACCCTTGCCCAGCGTCGTCAGGACCGACAGCCCCAAGCGACATTTGTCCGTGGCATCTTTCAGCCTCCCCCGCCGCCGCCGACACCGCCGCCTCTGGCCAACCTTAACATTGGTGAGTATCTGAAGGGAGTGTCCGAGGGTCATAAGGGATCACCCAAAGTCGAATTGTTTCCGGGTGCATACAATCTGGGCTTGCGGCCCAATTATATTTCGGCCACGACGTTTCGACCCAGCTATCCAATCAAATTTGGCCCACATCCAGAGTTGCCAAAGCCTCTAGAGCGTTATCCTCCGCCTAATGAACAGAGTGGCGGCCCTTCAGGGGATGTGGGAGCCGTGGCCGGAACACCAGTCACCCATCACTTTCATCATCACTTCTACATGACGACTGGTGGGCTTAACGAGGGCAAGAATCAACCAGAGCACGGATATCATTCGGCAGCATACGTTCCACAGTTGACCACTCTACCACCTCCAACTCCACCTCCGCCATATCATCATCAATATGAGCACAAACATCACCAGGCGGTGCAGCTCGCAACGAATCAAGCATCAGGTTCAGCGGAGTCCTTAGAAATTGGCGAGGATCTCTATCACAGTCAGGATCAGCATCCAGTTGTGCGTCCACCTCAACTCTACACGGGTGAGTAAATATTTGATGTGACAATTGAGATAGTACGACCGATTAAATTATTGAAGTTGAATTGGGTAAAATTAGGCAATATATGGCTAAGGAGTATGCAGGAGAGTCAAGTGTAAAGATACCATGAACGATTTAAACACATCAAAAGTCAATAAATTGGGTGAAAGTAGTCAAAATGTACCCATGGAGGTTACGGGGCAGAGGAAGCTATAAAGTGATTATCGAGGAATAAATTAAATAATGAGAGCATTAACAAAATGTAGTGGAATTAGGCAAAAGCTGGCAAAATGTGGGAAAAGGCAAAGGTGGATGCAGGAGAATAAAAAATTAAAAGTTATTATGAAGGAATAAAGGTAATGAGACCATGGAGGAGATGTAGCTTATTAGAGCCATAATTTTACCAAGTAGGGCGAATTGGAATGGGAACCATAAAAAAGACATTTTAATATATGGAACATCGATTTCAAAGTGCCAATCATTGACTAAGCTGGGAATTATTTCGTAGGGAATCATATTTATCGGGGGGATTCCCTCATTTAAGTAGACTAAATTGTTATTCTTTTTTTGGTTTTAAACAATTTGTGATCTGCTGACTAGCTTATAATCAAGCGTCTAAGTACCAGACGTCGAAGCTGAAACCGCTGCTCATCTATGCAGCCGGTGGTCCAGAGGCTGGCGAGGATCAGATGTCGTTTGTACAGAGCGAGCCACTGGAGGAAACCGTCTATCGTTACTCGGAACCGGATCCGCTGTATGTGCACCAAAATCCGGTGGATGTGCTTCATCTGGAGAGCCCACACAGTTATGATTCCGATTCGGAAGAGCCACAGCGGTATCAACATCCCGCCCAAGTCCACGAGACAACGAGTGAGGAAATTGCCCAGGTGGAAGATGTGCAAGAGGATCAGCATCTGGAATCCGCGAGAGAGCCAGAGCAGCGACCCGCTGGAAGTCAAAAACAGAACAAGGTTGCATCCACACCAGCGCCAGCAGTCAGTACAACGCCACCAGGCAGAACAGCAACCTCAGAGGGAAATGTATCCACAACCGTAGCACCTAACCCTACAGCAGCGTCTTCGAGTAAAAGAAGCTTCGTGTCCACCTCGACCAGCATCACACCGCTGCGTGCGTTGGGTCGCTATCGGACCACAACTCGAATTACAGCGGGCAGATCGACAACAACGACAACGACATCCACCGAGGCGCCATCGTTTTCCAAGTGGAAGCATCGGCGCAAGGAGAATGCCACCAGCCTGGACAGCAGGGCGAAGAGTAGTCATCGACACGAGTCCAAGATAGCCTTTATTCCGACAACAACAACCACATCATCGACAACAATGCTGGCCCCACTGGCCACAATCCACAGCAACCAATCCAGGACCACTGAGATGCCAGCAACCACAGCAACTGTGCCGAAAGCGGGACCGTTGGCAGTTCCAACACGGGAAGTCATCGAGGTGCTCACCCAGAAGTCGGTAAGCAAATCCGTAAGCATCAAGGTGGGCGAGAATGGCGAGGAGATACCCATCATTGTGGACGATGAGGAGAATGAAGTGAAGCGAAGCTAAGTGTCAATCCAACAGCTAATCCTAATCTTAAGCGATGCGAAGTTGCCCTCGATGTTAAGTTGCTCAGATTACAAAGGATATCACTCTCCTTCTGAAGGTTCACATTCACTTATTTTAAAATATTCCTAAGCTAATTAAGAGTTGCATATACATAAGTGCTTATTTCAAATCAAATATATATAATAAATCTACGATTTGGAAATGCTGCTTACATTATATTGCTATACTTGAACTAACGACTCAAATTGCACTTCATTTTTTTTTATAAACAATAATTGATTTAGTCGGATTCGAAATTATGTTAAGACTGCTGTCGGTTTGACGTTTTTAAAATAAATTTTAACTCAACTTTAGATTGGGATATAAACTGATTCCAACTCTTCACTTGGTGGATGCTCATTGTAAAACAGTTCCATTTGGGACTTCCAAATCACAACTGGTCTCAGTCTTTGTATTATAAATTGTAAATATTATGCAAATATTTTGTGACCGTTTTAAAAATACCAACAGCCCCGATTCATAACAATATGTACATTGTATATATATATTTATCATTTTATATCAGTACCAATTGGGGAAAATCGAATCCCAACCGGTCCTAGGCTTCTTATTATAAATTGTGAATTTTTTTTATAAACATAAATATATTCACTTTTGTCATCTTTTAAAATTAATGATAACTATAAAAACACACAAAATAGAACTCAATTAAAGTCCAGTTCGATTTGTGTTAAGTTCAATGAGTGTTTTGGACATTTCATTTTTTAAGTAAAACCTTTGTCTTATATTTGATATATACTGATTCCAATTTTTTAATTGGTGCGTAAGCATTGAACAGTTTCACTTCCGAATAACCGAAGCACGTATGAACCTAGTCTACATATATTTTTATAAATATAGAGACGAAATCATGACTTGTTAAAGTCTAAAACCCAACTGATTCTATTTTAGCCAAAGAGGAGGGTAAGACTTACCTGCCTCCTCGTTGGAGTACTTGTAGTTAGGCACAGGAGTCACCGGAATAAGCTTCGCATATGTTGTGGGCATCATTTCGGTTATGCGCTGATGGTACGACAATCTGTAGTGGATAAATCGAGGTGAGTTGCGGCTGTGAGGAGGTTGGCGCCCGTTATTTCTTACCGTAGGCACTTCTGGAGCACCTCCTGTATGAACTTGGGACGAGGATGCTCGGCATCGAGCAGAAGGCAGCTGTCCCACTCGTCCCATGACCAGGTGAACTTAAAGTTACTCAAATGATAGCTGAACCAGTTGACAAAACGATCAAAGCACGACGTATTCATTGAATCGATGCGCATGAACAGAATCTCGGTGGCCTGGGCTAGCACCTGGGGCAGAGTTCCTGGCTGCAGTTTACATAGCTCGATCAGAATGGAGCCGTAACAGATGTCTAAATAGCGAGGCGTTGGCATGTGAAAGAGCTCCGCAAATATCATCTCCACGATACAATATTCCAATGGGATCTTGTGCTTGAATGGAAAGTTAAGCAACTGTGCGGCGCAATCCTTACGCTCGTGATGATGCGTCTCAATGATGTGATGCAAATGCTCCTCAATTAAGAAGCGTTCAATTGAATGCGCACCAGGCAAATTAGGTCCATCCGGGCAGTCGGTGTAGTCAAACATGCGATACACCACCCACGGCATGGGATACTCAAATGAGTCGTGGTGTGGCGGCGGCGTTATCTGTGGCAGATTGTGCTGAAGTGCCTCACACAAAATGGAGTCAAAAACAAGATAGGGACGAGGTATGTGCTTTTCGGCCCAGTTATCCTGTCGTAGCTTGCGTATTTGTGCCCACAGACAGTCGAGGTACTCCTCCTGCGGATGGGGCGCATCTGATGACCAGACGCGCAACGCATTGTGATGCTTTTTGGAGCGCTTATTTAAATACACCTCAATGCGCAGCAGCAATGATTCCAGCGCCGACTCCTTTTTCTCGTAGAGATCACGTCCCACCCAGGGCAGTGTGGAAAGGACGGCAAACACAAACCAATCACGACGCACCTGTGGCACTGTGTCCTCGTTGGACACATCTATCATTGTGTCGAGCAACTGCAGCAGACTTGTGGCCGAGATGACGTGACAATTAACCAGATCAGCAAGGAAACGTAGCGAGTAACGTGCCGCGTCCCACCGGCATAGTTTTAATGACTCCTTGAACGTTTTAACCATATGGTCGACGAATTCACCACCAAACTTGTAGTTCTTGGCATTGAGTAGCCCAACCAACGTCGTGTACACTGTGCATTTCTCGGGCATACGTACTGCACAGTCGGAGAGGATGCGTAAGATCTTTAAACGAAATGTCCCTAAATCAGCCTCTAGCACTGAAACAAGGCCTTCGAGATTCGACTCCACCGATGAGGTGCTGCGCTCGCCCACGCGTAGAATCAGCGACTCCAGACGATCTTCAATCTCTTGGTTCTCGGAGACGCGACGGCGTTTGTTACGTCTATGGTCTGCAAACATAATTGTATTATTATGAGAATGAATATTTAATCAGAGTCTTACTCACCATAGCCCTCGTCCTCAGTATCGTGAGCGCGTCGACGACTCATATTGGAAGGAATATCAACAACTACAACAAATCAAATCAACAGCACGTAGACAAGTAAAGCGGCGTTTTTTTATTGGCAACCGGCACAAACGTAAGCTGTCAGTTGCGGGTGCTGCGAATGCAAATTTATATGAACACAGAGACTTGTTGCGCGTCAAGCTTAGATGTGCGACGAAATTTACGCCAAATTAATCAAATTGAAAGGTAAACGTGCAAACTATAACGAAAAAAAAGTATTTTCGAACATGAGCTTCTGCATTTCACGGTGCCAATGCGCAATGTGACCAAACGTAGCATACTTAAAATTACACCAATTATAAAAATACTAAATACTAGCATGTCGGCGATTGTAGGCTGTTCTCATTATGAAACATTCGAACATTTCTCCAATTTTTTCCATTGCTCTTCCTTTTTGAGATTCGTCAAAAATGTAAAATATTTTTCACCCCAAATATTTTCAGTATTTTTTTTATAAAATGCTCTATAGCTTATCTTTCAGTTGAGCAGAGCAACACCATCGTTAAAATTGTCAAATTGTCGCTGATATTAAGAAAAGGTTTAATTTAAAATATGTGGTGAAAAATTAAATTTTATTACTAAATTGTTGTTTAGATGAGTAAGCCAAAAAGATGTCTATCAAATGGAAATTTTTAAAGGGTAAACTACGACTGAAATATGTCAGGAAAATATACGTTCTAAGATCTGCTAAAAAAAAAAACGCCATCATTTTCAAAGCGTGACATTTTGTGGACTGTCGAGTCGGTCGCTATATCATTGCGGACGGCAGTCCGCGCTAGTTACGAAAGCATCACGAAGGGTGCGAAGGGCGACTAGCAATATATACAGGAAAAACGGAAAATTTGCTAGGACTGTCCGATCGGTCGACTTATATACCGATCGAAAGGAATAGTTATAACAAACAAAAGTGCTTACTTAGACTTTTGGAAACTTACCTGATTCGTGAGAAAGGCAGGTGGAAGTTGGAGGTGCAAAATTTAAATGATTGGAGCAAATGGGCCGTCGAATGACATCACGAAAATCCGACTGCTGGTTTAAAAGATAATTAAATCTGAACTTTTTCATGGCCTTCCCAAAATGAGATGAAAAGTCAGTTTGTTTGCTGGTCTGTTTGTTTGTATCAAATCGTTGATATAGCTTAAATGTGCGAATGTAGACTTATTCCCGATCATAAAACTAGAAACGTTTGTTCTACAACTTTTTGAAAAATACCGCTAGTTTAGTGGAAAGTCGCTAAATACCCGCCAGAATTGACACAGCCACATATCCAAACGATAAAAGCTACTTTAAAAAAAGGTTTGGCATTCGGCGCATTGCTCCATAAGGTGCCGATTCTTTTTACCAAGTAAAAATAACTTTTTTGCGCAGTGCCAAACTTTTTTGTTTAAGTATAAGTAATGTATACAATTTAATTTTATTCGTCACAAACTAAAGCATTGAAATGTCTTCGTCACTAGACTTTTACCTCCTAAATATCAGATTTAGACGACACATTTAATAAGCTTTAATATAAAGCCAAAATGGGCAGGATCGTAAATACTACATTTATTCTTGTACTTAGACAAAGTACAGACTTGTTCCGGACAACTTTTAGACTTTTAATCTTTTTGAGCTTCCATTGCCGCGGCATCCCGCATATTTGAATTGTCTTATTTAACATTTTAGATAAGCGGCATAGATTCGTCTAAAGATTTTAAAGGCATTCTCATGAGCATTTTACAAATTGGTTTTGTGTTTTTGGGCTGTGATCACACATTGACAAGCTCTAAAAAAGCATCAGAAATTCAAGTATTGCGACAGTTAAGCTGTTGTGTAAACTGCGAAAAACTATTTTGTTTGACTGATGCATTTACAAGGCTAGTAACAGTGTCTGTCTTGGGATTTCGAGCACCACAGATCTGAGCCTGCCAGCATATTCAAAGTCTATAATGAATTAGTCTAGCTGGAACCCCTAACATATCAAGGTTGATCATAGGTCATGCGTAAGTTTTTTTTCTCAGAATTATATGAATTTTAAAATTTCGTATTTGATTGTTTCGTTATTTGGTTTTTTTCTGTTAAAAATATATTGTATATTAAAGTTATATATAAATCTGGAAAAGAAGCCCAAACACATCTCATATTTTCTAGCTAAAAATAAAATGACGACACTGTAACGTCAAATTGACTCTATCGATAATTTACGCAATGAAAGTGGCCGATTTTAGGAAAAAAGAAAGCAATGGAAATAAAATACTGTCGATTAAATGCATAAAATCGGTATTGATATCGAAGTGAATTGCTGCCAATTGTTGAGGCTTGCCTTTGGATAATTTTTTTTTTTTAATTGAATTTATGCCAATGCATATGCAATAGTTTAATGAAACGTAATTAAACCAAGGTGTGCTGGCGCAATGGATCAGTTCTCGCACGACTTGACCCTCGCCCTGGAGGAGACCTCGCTCATGGACAGGGCGTGCGGCGTTGGTAGGTGGGGCTCGCGTCGAAGAACTCGATCAACGGGTAATTTGCGTAAGTATTTGAGCCGAGATTTTTTAAATATTCAACCCGCCCCTCCACCTGACTGCTGGGCGGACTGATTGCGAAAACTATTTAAACTTCTCATCTGCTGCAGCTTGTGCGCCGCAGCCAACGGAAGATTCGTCGAGCAGCCCTACAGACACATTAAATGCACATGGACATGGCCACCATCCCAGTGCAAATGTGAATAGTCTGGACACCCACACACACAATACAATGCTGCCGGCTAGTGACTCGGACGAGAAAGCTGAGGCTATGCTGCCCCTCCGCTTGCCTGGTAAGACTCTAAACGCGACAGCAGCTGTTCGCATGGGAATGGGAGCCCTCGAGTCGGACTCTTTAAACGAGACTAATTTGAGTCCAGCACGGTGAGTAAAAGCTTTGATTAGCCCTAGGCTTGGCGACAATTTCACATTTGTTTCATTTTTAGGTTCTACAAACCAAACTCGCGTCGGAAACGAAAGATTAAACGCATGTCAATGGAGTTCGAATTCAGCAAGGACACTAATTTGGCAGTGTCACCGCACAGTTTCATGGAGTCGCCACTGTATCCGGGTATGCTTGGCGGTGGAACTGGCAACGCCGGGTGTGGCTCCGCCACGAGCACAGTTCGAAAACGTGTGCTGAAGACGGATAGTGGCAATCGATCGAATTTATTTTTCTGTGGCAAGCGTAAGCGTTCAAACCGTGATCGCTATAATGAGCACGATCAGGGAGCAGCAGGTACTGGTACATGCAGTGGCTCCAGTAAGCTGCACTCTTCGAGCATGCCGCGCTATACGCACATGGAGGAATATCATCGCATGCGCCCAAGAAGCTATTCTTCGACATCAAAGCCACACAGCGACCGACTGCTGCCGCTCAACAAGGGGCTGCTATCCAAGATAAATCGCATTGCGCAATCGCAACAATCTCAAAAGACTGACAATACATCAAACATGGAGCAGGGTCTGGAACAATGCCAAGCGCTGCCCGATTCAGCCGAGCTGCAGCAGGAGCTAAATGAGTGTGCGGCAGCTGACGTTGTTGGCGACTTTAGCATGGAAACGCTTGTGCCTGTCAGTGACATTGAGTCGCTGCTAAATACGCCGAGCAACGCGCTACAACAGCTGCCACTTGAAAATGCGGGTGCGGATTATCATGTTCATCGCAACAAGTCTCACCAATGTAGCATCCACGGACACGGCCTCGGCGCCTCGAAGGTACACCGCAGACGCCGTTTTTGCCAGACACCGCAGCCGTTGCAGGTGCAGTCCATGGACTGCAGCGAGCTGTACGATTTCTTCAGCTCAAGCTCGCTGAGCTCTTCATCGGACAGCGAGGACGGCCATCGACGGCATGACACTGACCGTGAGGGCGACGACGAGCTTACCGATTGGCCGGGCAATGAGTTTGGGCCCGGCGGCAAATACGATCCCAAGCGTAAGCTGACCAAGAAATCGTTGTTGCCACAAATACGTTCTGACGACACAATTGGCGAGGATGATACGCTCATGTCTGGCACTGAAGCAACAGCTACTTCCACATTCATTGAGAGCTGCGCTGGAGGCACCTCACAATCGCCCACGCAGCAGGATGCACTCCAGGACTTGTCACGCTTTCAGCCGACTGCCTGTTCAGAGCCGATTGAGATTTGTGGTGGAGGCGCTAATCGTATCAATCGCAGTGCTGGCCTCATTGACATTAACGTCTGCCAGGACATGGAGAGCAATGTAAACGACATGCCGCCCCTTAAGCAGATCGAAAGCGAAATGTCCGGTGAGACGTCGAATCCATTCCTCTCCTCGTCACCGCCCCTGCAAGTGCTGGAGGTGCGTGAGATACGCGCCGGCTGTAGACGTATTAACGGCGACCGTCCAGGATTCAGCATCAAGCTGAGCGTTAACGAGCGCCTGGCGCGCTTCCTCCAGGATCCGCGACAGACACAAATCCGGCTTCCGGACATTGAGATCTATGAGCACGATAGCCTCCTAAATCTGTCCACCCTCTATTCCCTCAACATGGTCGTGGAGCACGGCTGCACGGTGCTAACTAAGACGAGGTAAGTCCAATCGACCCACTTTCTCCCAAAAGTCTCAACTAAGTTGTGTCTCCTGTGGCAGAAACACAACGCAGTCAGTCCACGTTGATCCACAACGCAGTCTGCAGCAGCGCCATAATCTCTTCAGTGACTTTAAACGGCGCTGCTACGGTGACACTGGAGAGGACGCTATGCCCGATATACCCGTCGTTAATGTTGTCCATGCACCTACTGCTACTGCCGCTGCCGCCACCGCTGCCTCCGAGCTGCTGTCCAAGAAATGAAATGAATTTAATCCAATCCGGCGCAATCACGCGGCAAACATCACTCGGAAATTTTAGGAGCTTCCTCGGGTTAATTTGTGCAAATTTAAGCCTATTAATTAAGCTGAGTTTAATGCGTTTGTATAGTGTCGCTTTTTACATGATTTTGTAAGTACGTCGGTCTATGTATATAGTATCTACTATATTGTATCTGGATGAAGAGCCAGCGAGCCAGCATTCGAGTCACCCATCAGAATCAATATCTTCCCTCTTGCCTTGATATTGATATATTTGTATTAATATCTTAAGGCACTGCTCTCTTTCTGGCCTATGATACAGACAGAGACAGATGGAGAGAAAACGAGATGGACAAGGATGGATTTAGAGATAGGGTTGAAAATGTTTCTCGCCATGCTCTTGTCCCACTGTACAAATATTATTTTTATTTGAAAATTGTTCCACTAAAGGAACTACGGAAATGCATATAATTGACTAAGTGCATATAATAATAATAATTGTTTTATATAAAACCCTAACATAAACATACTTGTAATTGGTGTAATTGTAATTATACTCCAGGAAGTAAAGTCAAGTACGTGTAATAATCTGCATAATATATATTATGATGCCGAACCAGTCATTGATTGACTTTTAAATCCATTTTGATATTAAAATATAATACTGGTTACATAAGCCTCAGTTAAGGACTAACTTCATTTTACATGCATCGCAGTTTTATAGTCTATATATTAATTTTATTCAGATTCAATGTTTCCTCACAGCTATATCTAAGATATATCTCTGAACCACTTCTGAATAGCCTTACAGACTTCTAAGACTCTAATAATTGCGGATAAGCAATGGACATTTATTGATATTTTGTTTATCACCTAAAATTCCATATTTAAAGCTCATAACTCAAACCTAAGCTGAGTTACCACTGAATCACAATCGAATCACTTTATGGATATCGACTCTTAAAAGATTAACCATTCAATATTTATGGAGAAACAATATTACCAACTGCAATTGCTTATTTAATTACTAGCCGAATACCCTTCCGTTCCGATATAGATGTAAGAATGGGAACTTTTGGAACTTAATCCATAAATCAATTGTTTCCATGAAGCCATTTAATGCAGCAGTTTAATTTGAATACAATTTTGTCAGACTGTATGGTGCTAAACCAAATGCACATTCATTGGGTTTAGTTGAGATACATCAAAAAACCGTAGTAAAGTTTTTCTTTCTAAAGGTTTATATCTGACCATTGGACCCGAATTATCTTAAAAGCCGACACTCACCTACGCAATGGAACGTAACTATTGCTAAAATTTCAGCCTTATTGCCCATTGGGCTCTAAGATGATGGCCAAGCTCGAGAGAAAGAGATAGCATTGAAACTGAAATAACTGCCTGAACCAGGTGTTAACTGGCCCATCGAGTCTGAAATGTACAAAAGCAACATATGAACATGAATAATTGCACTCAAAAGGTTGGTGAACAGATCAATAGGGTGATTAGAATAAATTAATCGTTGATTTCTACTTTGCGATGTCTCCGATTAATGTTAATCGATACAGCGCGTTATTCGAAAATGGAACAACCTCCAGAGAGCCGAATTCGATTTGTCGGCGTCGATGTCGATGGGAATCAGGCGCATGCGCATTTCTCCACCACCTGGTGCCCCACTGGGTTGCCAGGCTTGGCTGCATGCGGCGACGGTGCAAAATTGGCTTGGCAACCCTCGACACAGCATTGTCTCTCTATTGGGGGTCAAATCCACGACAGAAACGCGCTGCCCAGTGTCGTTGTATATCGTGTCGTCCGTGTCTTGTGCTCGCTGTCATCCACGTCCATCGGTCTCTTGTGGAGCTTTGGCATAGCTGGTGTTCTGATTTCTTGGTGTGTGGATGACCTGCTGTCTTGCCGGAGGGAGATCGAATCGGAGCAATTCTCTGGCCACAACGATATGCATGCTAATCGCATACGGAATCCAACAAATTGACTTAAGGCCAACTATTCTGGAATTAACTGAGAAACTAACGGTAATCTATTATTGTGTATAAAACGTTGCGATTACTCCACGTGAGACGGCGGCGTCTCCAGGCGAGAGATTTCTGCTCCGCGCGTCGTTTGCTTATTGATTTTTCTATGCTGCACACACACAACACACATAGAATCGTTCTTACTCACTGCGCACTCACATACAGTAAGTTAACTAATTGTTTTGGCAAGGAAATAAAAATTCACAAATTTAATTTAAAAAAAGGAAACTTTTTTTTTATTTCTAATAATTATTATATGTTTTAATCAGGCTTAAAAAAAGTACATCCTTTCGGTTGAACCAGGAAATCAAACCGGTTCCGGTTGTAGTCGCCGATTGCAACAAACTTCTAGTTTTGGTTTTTACCGGTATGATTTAGCATTCAAAAATGTGCTACAAATTGTTTAAAGCTCTTTCTTTACTCTGTCTTTTATTATCACATTTAATTTTATTATAGTTTTTTTTAAGTGCAGAAGTGTTGTGTAGTTGAACTGTCGTTTAACTGTTAAGTACCCTACTGGGTGACTAACGAAAACCTAGGGCATTAGTGATGGGTACTAGGGATACTCAGAACACCACCATAGCGATTTTCTAACGAATTTTTTTACTACATGTCCGCCGAATGTACCGAGCGGTACGGCGCTGTATTACCGGTATTGACTGGCCTAGCTCAAAGAGGTTTGAAACATCATTAGGTCGAGGTAGATGGGTACTTCACTAGTATAAAGGAGTTAGTAAAATAGGCTTATAATTAAAATATTTTTGTTACTTTATATACATCTTAAATACATTTATGTACATACATGTATGCATATTTTCTGGCTTAAGTTTATTTGTATTCCTAAATGTTTTAATTTAAAAAAAAAAAAATATTACTTTTTACACTGCTTACTTACTTATCAATGAGGAAAAAGAAACTGCTCCATTGCTTTCACATGAAAATATAATTCTGAAAAAAATAAAATGAGAATCAGGATAAAATATAAAAGCATTTAATCTTTGACTTGTATATAATTAGGTTCTTAAAAGACTATACTTACAAGAATTTGTTTAAATTTACAAGCGCTTAATTAAATTTAAACGCGCTGAGTGAAACGTCCACAAACCGATGAACGGTTTGAATCTCTAAATGTTAAATACAAAATTTAATTATACTAATCAAAGTCAAATTTGTGAAATTTGTTCATTGTCAAACCATTTACTTGACTCACTGTATGCAATGTCTGCTTGCGTGCGCGCATGTACATCTGCGTATTTGTATGTATGCATGTGTGTGTGAGCTAATCTCTTATCAACGTATAGAAATTTGTGAACTTGTTTTCGTTGTTTTCATCAACTGCAAAGGGCGCTGCGATGGAGGAGCGTGCACCTAGTCGTAGTCTGTAGTGCTGCTGCATGCGCCGGGAGCATGTGCAGCGGGAGCAGCAGCGGCAGCGGCACAAACAAGAGCAGCGTTTGAATCCCTGCCGACGGCAGTCGGAAAATGAGCGCGTGCGAAGCGGCGGATGAGGCAGTCGCCGAGTCGCCAGGTGGGCAGACAGGTGCAGGTGCAGGAGCAGTTGAGGTGCCGAAGCCAACGACTGAGTTGCTTAAATCCAATGGCCATGATCAGGATTCGAAGCCAAAGTTGAAGGAGCAACAGTCGGAGGGCAACAGCAAGGAGTTGGAAAAAAATGAAAAGGTGGAGCATGAAATGGAGCCGGTCCCGGATCCGGAACCGGAAGTGGTGCAGGCCAGCACACGGAGTGTACTCAATGATGTGACAATGGAGGGTGCCTCCATTGAGGCATTGGTCAGCTGCAAGGAAGTACTCCTGGCGCAGAAGATCTTTGCCAGCGGCGGCACTGGCCCCAAGGAGCTGCTCAAGCTCAAGGAGCCAATGCGTGTGGGATTCTATGATATTGAGCGAACCATTGGCAAGGGTAACTTTGCTGTGGTGAAGCTGGCCAGGCATCGCATCACCAAGAACGAGGTGGCCGTCAAGATCATTGATAAATCTCAGCTGGATCACACTAATCTGCAGAAGGTCTATCGCGAGGTGGAGATCATGAAAAAGCTCAAGCATCCCCACATCATCAAACTTTACCAGGTACGTACATAGCTGTCCCAATCTCCAGTCACTGGGTCAGTCCAACTAATCTTGCCTTCCTCGCCGCAGGTGATGGAAACAAAGAACATGATCTACATAGTCTCGGAGTATGCCAGTCAGGGCGAGATATTCGGTGAGTTGGGATCCTCTTGTACTCCAGGATTCGACTCCTAACTAGTGTTCCTCTTCTACTCCAGATTATATTGCCAAGTACGGGCGCATGTCGGAGTCGGCGGCCAGGTTCAAGTTCTGGCAAATCATCTCGGCCGTGGAGTACTGCCACAAGAAGGGCATTGTGCATCGGGATCTGAAGGCGGAGAATCTTCTGCTCGACTTTAGCATGAACATTAAGATAGCCGACTTTGGTTTCTCCAATCATTTCAAGCCCGGCGAGCTACTAGCCACATGGTGCGGCTCTCCACCCTATGCCGCCCCAGAGGTGTTCGAGGGCAAGCAGTACACGGGTCCCGAGATCGACATCTGGGTAGGCTAATGCCAGATAATCTGCTGCTCTGCTGCTCCTAATCTTACGCTTCTTTGCAGTCACTGGGTGTTGTGCTCTATGTTCTGGTCTGCGGAGCGTTGCCCTTTGACGGCTCCACGCTCCAAAGCCTGAGGGATCGGGTACTCTCGGGTCGCTTTCGGATACCGTTCTTCATGAGCTCCGAGTGTGAGCATCTCATCCGTCGTATGCTGGTGCTGGAGCCCACACGTCGCTATACAATTGAGCAGATCAAGCGTCACCGCTGGATGTGCCCGGAGCTGCTGGAGCACGCGCTAATTGCCAAGTACAATCTGAACATGGAGAGGCAGGCGGTGCTCGAGCCCAGCGAGGATATACTCCGCATCATGGCCGAGTATGTGGGCATTGGGCCGGACAAGACTCGTGCTAGCCTGAAGAAGAACACCTACGACCATGTGGCTGCCATCTATCTGCTGCTTCAGGATCGCGTCTCGCACAAGAAAGAGCAGACGAAGCCCAGCGAGTCCGGCAGTAGTCGGATGCTCTTCAAGAGCTGCAAGCAGGCTCTAGTGTTGGACCAGTTGCCCACGCAGCAGCTCCTACAGCTGCATCAACAGCAGCAGCAGCTCCAACTCCAGCAGCAACAACAACAACAACAGCAGCAACAATCAAAGACAATATCCACCACGATCCTGGCCAAGGATCCGATACACAAAAGACTTAGCCGCCACCAGACTGTTTTAATGAGTGAGCGCTCCACTGCCGATCCCTACTATGCGGTCAAGCAGCAAGCCCATCCCCATGCCCATGTCCGTTACATGAACGGTGACGACGGCCACGGACAGGGTCAGAGTCAGGTTCAGGGCATCGCATTGCCCACAAGGTATACCCCACTGCCGGGCAGTAGCTGCACTGCCTCATCCCGGGTTAGCCACCACAGCCTAAGCTCTCCCCGAAGCGTTGCCGCCGGCCAGCGTCCCGTCGGCATCTCGTTGAGCATTGACAATACCAACAGTGAACAAATGCCCTCGCTGGCCAACCTGCGGTGTCGGGAGCTGCTGCTTAATGCCAGTCAACAGCTGGAGCAGGGAGCAGGACATATGCATCTGACATCGCCGGCGCCAAAGCAGCTGCATCAGACTATTAGCGAGTACATTATAAAGCAGAGCACCGAGGATTGTCGCCAACTGCTGCAGCAGGTGAGTTTCAACAGCCACCAGCCACAATTGGAGTGAGCTTCATCTCATCCTTATTGCATCTTACAGTCCACTGCCATTTCCGAGGCGAAGAAAGAGCCAAAGAGGGAACGGGAAAGGGAGAAGGAGGAGGAACAGCTACCAGATCATCTGACTGCCTCGACGCCTAGTGTCGATCACAACAAGACAATAAAACCCATGTCCAGCTCTAACAGTTTCGATTCTACCACAAATCTCAACCAAAGCTTTCGCTTTAAGATGTCCGCCGAAGCTAGCCGATTATTTCAAACTCTGCAGGAGAGTCCATTGCCCATTGAGGTACGTGAATCTTTCTAAATTTTTAGTACATATTTCCTTGGCAGTGCATGTGTCCTCCTCCATTTACTGTGTAGTTTATTATTCGTACACCAAGTCCTTCGTGGTCAAATAACGCTCTTTTAATTAGTTAACTTTTATGTGCGTCTCCCATTGTCCACTTCATCATCAGGACGCCATTCATCCACCCTCATTTAGATTTACATCCATGTGCCTACTAATTTCTTTTTAATCCACATCAGAAACCCAAGCGCAAGGGAGCAACCACAAATGGGAATAGCAATGGCATTGCCAACGATCCCAGAAAAGCAGCTGACGAGTCTGAGCATGAATCCAAACCAAATGGAGACGGGTGAGTGAGATGATCATGTTAAAACATGGGATGGGTATCGATATGCTGATGAAAATATTGTATCGATATCAGTTCAAAAACGATACCAAAATTAATCGATTTATTTCGGGCCCATTTGCATAAAAAGAGACAGCTTTTTTGGATTGATTACACTAAGTGGAAACATCGCTTTCAAATTTTAACTGCACATTATTATTAAATTCGCCATTAAAATAATATCGAACGATAATAAATATCGATGTCCGTAGTCAATATCGATATCGATATATATTTATGTAAATATTTTTTGCCAATACCCATCCCTAGTTGAGGCTAAGAATCCCATTTAAATGTTTATTGTTGCAGGCGCGAGAAGAAGACTTTTGAGAAGAAGGTGCTTGCTCAGGGTAGCTCCAGCACCGACGAGGGCTGCGAAACGGACCAGGGCAATGAGGGTGCCAAGGAGGGATCCCAGTCTTCGACGGATTTGACCAGTGTCCAGGCAACACGAACACGCTCCTATGCAAGCAGCAGCAGCTCCAGCGGCGTCCTCGCCGGCAGCTATTCAAAGAGCCTCAGCCAGAATCTAAGTCGCGGTTCCTCCAAGAGCAACTGCAGCGCCTACGAGAGCCTTGACTTTGTGCTCCCCTCCGTGCCGGATATTGCCGGCAGTCTCCCCTCGTGCATGAGCAACTCGATGCTGGCCGCCACCGCCGCATCTGCAGCTGCCGCTTCTGTTGCTACCTCTGCCTCCATCTCCGTGTCCAGCGAGCACTCTTCGGAGCGTTCCCTGTATAGCAGCCATAACTCGTGCATCCATATGCCCAGTTCGGTGAATATGCTGGCCACGCCGAAAGCAACACCGCCTCCATCAAAGGCTCAAGCTCAAGCTCTGGCGCAGGGACAGCCAACCAACCAGTCGCCGGCGCCGCCGCCCTTTATGGATAAGCGTTCTCCCATCCACTTTCGGGAGGGTCGCCGCGCCAGCGACGGTCTGGTGGCCCAGGGATTGCTCAGCTCCAGCTCGCTGCTGGGTGCCAGCCGCGTCTACGGCAGCTATCGATACGAGCAGGCCAAACGCCACGGCTGGTTGGAGATCCAGCAGCTGCAGCAGGAGGCAGCTGTCTATGCGCCCGGACATGCTCACGGTCATAGTCATGGTCATGGCCATGGTCATGGGCACGGTCATGGCCATGGTCATCTCCCACTGGAGGAGCTCAGCCTTGCCAATTGTCAATTTTCACACGGTCAATTTTATGCTATGCCCGTGAAGCAACAGCACCAGCAACTGCATCATCTGCAGCAGCACCAGCAACTGTCCTATGTGCCACCACCGCCGTTGCTACTAGACACGGGCAGTGATCTTTATGCCAGCCATGGTCACGCCTGCTATGCACCACCGCCGCCTCCGCCTGGCTTGTATCCGCATCCGCAGCAGCATTTGGTGGGCGTCAGCGGCGGCGTGGCCATGTCGCCCATGCAGAAACCACCGCTGCAACAGCAGCTAATGCAGCATCGACTGCTCCAGCAGAAGCGACAGCTCTTCCAGAAGCAGTACGCTCTGGAGGCACAGCTGGCGGGTCGGCATCACCATGCGCACGTCCAGTACAATCACAGCCATATGCACGCCGTAGTGGCACCTGCACCCGAACAGCATCTCTCCGACGATCTCTACGAGCTGGCCATGCTCGACCGGCCAAGGAGTGGGCCACCTCGACTGCAACACTCGCTGACCATGCCGGGAGCGCATGCATTCAGTCAAATGAACCTGAAGACGTCCTACATTAGCCAACCAGCAAGTGAATCTCTTCCAGGTGTCGGCCAGCAGGTCAGTGTGCCAGCCACAGGAGGATCGGGAGCAACATCGGCGCCACCGCCGTCCACGACGCCAGCAACGCCACCTTCAACTCCGCCACAGGCGCTGCTCAACAGCCATGGCCATGTCCATGGGCATGGGCACGGGCAAGGGCATGTGCATCATGGACTTGGCGAGGCCGAGTATCATATGAGATCACAGACAACGACGCCGGTGCTCAGCCTGTTCACGCCCAGTTGGCAAACGCTGGTGAAGCCTCTCAGCGAGAGTCCCATTCTGGAGATCTCCGAGCATCTGGAGTCGGTGTGAGAGGCATCACAGGCCAGCAGAGTGGGGAAAATACCATTTTATTACGCTCGCAATCGCAATTAAAATTAAAAATAATTTTATCCATTTACATGCATACAATAGTACTATATATAATATACGATATACTATATACGATATACTATATATATACATATACATATTATACACATTTATAGGCATACATATACATACATACATACCGTTAGCGATCCGAACTAAACGAATGTACGATTCAAACGTCGATATACATACATATGTATGTAGGTATGTATGAAATCGATATGGATATGGATATACTGGATCATTTAGTTGTGTTACTAGCCTTAAGTAGTACAAGTTTCGTACGCATTAACACTGGCATATACAATATGTATATTGATAATAATTATATTAAGAGAGAGAGGAGAGGAGAGGAGCTCTACTTGTATTGATCTGGTACTATAAAAATATTCTAAATTTCGATTACGATAAAGAATTGGCGAGATGAAAGAAATCAACGTTAACTACTTACATACATATATCAATTATTCGAAGCATTTATTGAACGGTGCATTGGATATATGCAACCTAAGCATATATATACATACCTTCTGAATATACTATATTCATATTCTGTTATAGATATGTATGTATGTATAAATTGGTACAATAATTAGCGGCAAGCAGCAAAACATCGATTGTTCTTAAACATGAAATTCAAATGTAAGACCCAGATATTAAAAACTTCATTTGGTACATACATATAAATATAAGATGCAATACATTTTTTTCGATCCCAAGCAACGTTGTCGACTTAGCGATTCTTGTTTGGAATTCGCTAAGCGAGGGACGGGAGGAATGGGCGGTAGGAACACGGCGACTCCAAACTTGATATAAAAGTGTGTGTATAGCTACATAAATATACATATTTAGGGATCGTAAGCTACGATTTGATGAAGATCGTTAACTAGCCCTTCATTTTTGAATCCAACAAATAACTCAAACTTAACAAATTGAAAAAAACTCTGTAAAAGATCAAAAATACTTGTCTAACAATAAAATAAATAATATTTTCTGATCGAAAAGATTAACGATCGTTACGATCCCTATATATCGATAAGTATGTTCACTTGGGGCTCTCTACAATATTTAAAGGTTCGGAAACAGATATGGCTATGGATTTGAATTCGGTACGATGATTGACGTTTGGGACGGAAGTCGGAGAGCGGATTCTCTGAGCACCCGGATCAGGTTTTGGGCGCCCGATTCGACTCGAGATGCTTCTTCATGGCCCGTTGATGCTGTTGCTGTTGCTCCGATTGATGACATCGCAGAAGGTTCCAATAGGCACGTCTATACTCGGAGCTCATTAGCACATATATCAACGGATTGATGCAGGTGGTCAGATAGATCAGCAGATAGCCCATTATGTTGAAAACGTGCACGTGGTTGGCACTCTTCCAGATCTTGGCAACCGTTATCGGCAGATAACAGATTACAAACCACACGAATATCACGAGTATCATCTTCAGCAACCGACGATCCTTTACGCTCATCCGTCCCGGATAGATCGACGACGCATTCGACGTATTCCCCATGGAAACATAGTGCGATTTACGGGGACTGAAGCGCGTGAACGACGTGCGCAGTGAAGTTGTAATCGGATTTTTTCTGAAAAGTGAAATGGCATTATAAAATATGTATTTATTATCTGTCACTTATTTGAAAATGTTCAAAGACGAATCATTACTTAAGATTAGAGCATCATGTGTTATTTGTTTGAATAGAAAAAGTAGTTTATCATTTACATATTAAAAGTTTAATTTACACTCTTTAAGGGATCATTCAGATCATGCTGATAAAATGACTACATAATTTTTCTAATATATAGGATTAGTTTTTTGAATATCTGAATAAAACCTTTATAAAGGAATAAAGTTCAATTTAATACAAATTTTAGCTCAATTGCTATTCATATTTTTTTTATTTAAACCAACAGTAAGATCATCAGATTATGCTGATAAAAGAAATACCAATTTTCAAATAAATGATTTGAATGATGATTCGTTTTTCAAATATCTGATTAAGTGAATAAAATTCAATTTAATAAAAATTTAATTTCAAATTCAAGTTAGATTATCAGATTATGCTGATAAAAGAATTACCAATTTTCTAATAAATGATTTGAATGTTGATTCGTTTTTCAAATATCTGAATAAAATCATTATAAAGTGATAAAGTTCAATTAAATAAAAAGTTAAATTCAATTGCTGGCTCATAATGTTTTTATTTAAACCAACAGTAAGATTATCTGATTATGCTGATAAAAGAATTAACAATTATCTTATAAATGATTAGAATGATGATTAATTTTTTCAATATCTAAATAAAATCTAGTTCAATTTAAAAAAAAAATATATTTAATTGCTATTTCATAAAGTTTTTATTCAGACCAACAGTAAGAGTTAAAATAAATGTTTGTAATAAAATTGGAATAGTAAAGTGTGGCATGTTTGCCAAATACTTCATCCAAAAATATAATATCTAAGATCTGCCATTCACCCAGATAATTTTTATTTAGGTGTAATTTTGTTTCAAGCCCTATATCTTTTTTGACATCCCTAATTTAATACTTTATCAGATATTGGTATGATCTGATGAAAAACTATCCGCAGATCGGATTAATAATATTATTAAGATTAATATAGGAATGAACTTTCCAATTCATTAATGATTCACTTATCGAATAGATCTTTCCACTTTCAAGTACTTTCTTGGAATACTCACGAGTTTCTGCCCTGCTCGACTAAAGTCTGAGATCTGCTGGTGTTAGTGTCGTTTGGTGAGGATCCCGTTGCCGTTGCCGCTACCGATCCCGATCGCGTATCCTTGTTGCTGGCCAGGCTTTTATCCTGCAGCACGACGTTGGCGTCGATGGGGGAGTCCTTCTTGGTGCTGTAGGAGATGGGAAAGCTCTCCGATGAGACGTTGTCGTCGATAAAGGCGAGGCTTTCGCTCACCACGAAGGGACGGATTATCTCTTGACTTGCGGAGTCAATGCTCGTGCTCTTATCCTTGTCCTTATCCCTGCTTTTAGCCTTGGCCTTGTCCTTGTCAGACACCTTCTTTGCCAGTGTCTGGAGCTGTGGTGTCGGTTGGATTGACGGCGTTGTCGCTATCTCCGAATTCTTGGCTGCATTGGCGCCCGCCCGAATGGCCGCCTGGCGGACGAGGAGAAAGATCCGGGCATAGCAGATGACAATGCAAATGCAGGGCAGCATGAAGGCGGTCATGAAGAGGAACTCCTTGGGCGAGCGATCGTTCTTGTCATGGAGTATGGAGCAGGAGCCAATGCTGGTGTCCAGGCCGAAGCGTCCCCAGATCCCTCGCCACGTGGGTATCATGATCGAGAACGTGATCAGCCAGGTGCTGGCCACCATTATCGCCAGATAGCGTCGCTGATAGATTCTGGAGGAGATCAGTGAGGAGAAGATCAATTGCGACTATGAATTCAGTTTAACCAAGTGAATCAATTACCGTGGATACAATCGCGGATGGGCAATGATGATGTAGCGATTGATGGTGATTAGCGAGACGGAGAGCAGGGAGACGGCCATCAGGCCATATCGGAGCAGGGGGAAGAGACGACATAGCAGATCACTGTGCGTCCACGCACGCTCCTTGAATGTGGATGTGGCCAGTGGCAGATTAAAGCATCCGAACAACAGATCCGAGCACGACAGGTTTATGATAAAGATCGCCGTCGAGTTGCGTGTCTGCTTGCCCCGCGAGAGAGCGATGATGGTTAACAGATTGCCGGGCACACCGACAATGATGAACACAATGCACGCGATCCACGCAAACGTGAGCAGCTCATCTGAGTATCCCTCGAACAGCTGGTTCTCCTGCTCCCCCAGATGATCCACACTGCTCCTGTTGACGCCCGTCTTTCTGGCCAATCCCAGCGGCAGCTGCGTCCCTGGCACACTGAGCAGCTGGACCTGATTATCCAACTGGCGTAACATGCTCCACCCACACCACAGTCGACTGTGGGCCACTGCTGCTAGATCCTCTGCGCTGAGGGAAGTGCACGGAGTTGATGGACGGATGGCCAGATGGACGGACGGATGGAGATGTGATGTGATGTGGTGCGTGCTCTTAAGGAATGCGGCGTTTGGAACTATGACGCGTTCGTTCCTGCGCCGATTTTGTACTAAACTAAATTCTATACATTCACACTAGCCCGAATAGCCCCAACCATCCAGCTTGAAACACACCAAAAAAAACACACTCATCCAGAGAGTTTTAATGGGCAATGCTCGACTTGCAAATACCTCGTCTCATCCCTTATCGTAAAAACATTTCGTTGTAATTGATCAATTTCAATTGGAAGACACACTTTTGGGGGAATATCTGAGAGTTCTAATGCCCTAGCAATTGAAATCCACATTATAAATTGAAAACTGAATTCTTTTAGTTCCTGAGGTTGATGGATTGTTGACGATGAAGCTACGTTTTATGTTAATTCAAATGTGGATTCAGATTGGACAACAACATATATATCTATATGAAGTATTCTATTTACTTAGCAGACCAACATTTTCGACATTTGAACAGTTACAGGGTATTGAAAATAAAACGAAACGAATCGAAACGAACTTTCGAAAAGGAAAACAACACAATTTTTATTGTATACAACAATTGACTTCATCATCGGGTAATTTGAAATGAGCGGACCGCTTTGTTTACATTGTTCTTATACATTGGCAGCTTTTGTTTTTGGTATTGTTTCTTTTTTGGAATTTTCAAATACAATACACTACCAGGGCTACATCCTCGGCCATCTGAAGAGATTCCAGCCCAGCTAATATCATTAACTGTTCGCCTAATGCCCTAGCGACCGATCTCCCTCGGTTTCAAAATTCAATTCCCCAATTCTTTCGAGTTCAAGCAGTGATCAGATCATGCCCACAAAGTAGTACGAGTACTTTCTTCCGCCTGACTGCCGATAATATTGTACACACACACAAGCATGATATGGTCAGAAAACCAAAAAAAAGAAAGGGAAACAGAAAAAGAGAGCATAACATTTGTCGGAATTACTCACATAGAGAATATTTCTCATGGGGTACCCAGAATCGAATACTTAGTTAGAATGGACAATAGGGGAATTAAATACAGAGGGGGCACTTATAAGGTGTACACGATATTATGTACCAAGACTTATTGCAGACAAATTCTAATTACTTGCGGAGAATAAGACTTGGTGAAATGAGTGTGATAAAAATACAACTACACTAAAGTACAGGGTAGAGTAAAGTATCGAGAGTTGTTGTATTATACTCCAACTATTATCTGGCCGATAAAACAATACTTTGACTTATGGACTAATAACTCTCAGAATACCAGGAATAATATTAAAAAATGCTAGGTAATACGAATCATACGATGCATACTTAAGGATAAAATGAAGAATTTAATATACATATATTTTAAGATGGCAAATTGGGATAAGTTGAGTTGAGACACACAATACCCAAGAAATTATTAGACTGTAAAATATACATCAAATTCTAATTAAAGTAAATGTGATGAATATCTGATAAGTATAGACTGGACTTGACTCTATACAAGTAGAGTACTACATATGCATGTAGTTATTTTTCGGTATGCCGACTGTATGATCAGGAGTACTATCTTCCTAAGTGAACTTCATGTCGAGCCGTGTTCCAATTGTTGATGTCGGGACAACGAATAGTTGGATCACGATAGTCTCGTGGTATTCAGCGTCATTGAAATGGAAGTCTTAATTGATTAACCAAGCAAACAGCAACCAAAGATATATACAATTCACATATGTTCATACATATTTACATATGTATATAAAGCAACAGCAACTGAACAATCGAGTGATGGGTGCGGGTCCGACTCCGAGTTCATTGTGCAGAGAGCGCAGAGAATGGGAATGGGAATGAGAATGGGAATGGGAATGGGAATGGGAATGGGAAATGAAAATGGGACTGCAAATGAGAGTGAGAGTGTCAAAGTTAATAAGTATGTATGAGTGTGTGTGTGTGTGTGTGTGTGTGTGTGTGTCTGTATGTGTGTGTGTGCGTGTGTTCTACTCAAAAGAACTGAGTCAGAAGAAAAACTCTTTAGCAACAATTGAAAATTGACCGCGTCGTCGTCTTGAACTCTCCCCAGTGCATTTCAAGTGTGAAATGTTTGATTTTATGCAGACACACACACACGCAAACACAATATATACATATACATAGATGTATGTATATACACACACATTCATATGTATACAAACAATATATATTTATGTATCTATAATATTGTGGCATGCGATTGAAATCGATTCCAAGCTGACCACTAATCAGATGCACTTTCAATGGGAACACACACACACACACACACACACACACACACACACACACACACACTCAAGAATTGATTGGAAATCAAAAGATACGAGTATGATATACGATTTCCATCGGCATTTACACAGACCATTTTAAATGTACGACTATTTGGATATCTAAAGGCGATCGTGTTCTTGGCACAATAAACAGAGAAACACAGACATCGTCGCTTCGAGTTGAGTAAATATTTAGGGGAAGAATTCGAACCCGAAATGTCGAGCCCGTGATCGAGTCTTAGCCATGTCAATATCAATATCAACATCAATATCAACATCAATATCAACATCAATATCAACATCAATATCAATTCAAGCGATCTATGTATTTCTAGGGTATTTAACAAATCTACGTCTCGAGTGAAAGCTAACTAATGGATCTAAGCAATTCATAAATTTATTTCATTTCTTTTTATTTATGTTACCAAGTATTACAAGATCTGAATTGTCATTTAACCATCGGATATAACTGTGCAATCCAGAAAGCATGGCTCACCATCGGGTGTATAGAGAACTAATTTAATGAATCCATTCAAATCCACAGTTTTCGGTATTATTTCATTCGATCCAGTGCTCTGACTTTTACTTACATCCAGAGAAGCCGACTCCTGATCAAGATCACAAACCTCATTATTTTCGGCCCCAGATGACAAATCACCGTCAAAATCATTTGTGAAATTTACTTCCGGTTCTTGAATTTCTAAATTAGTTTCCCTCTTTGCTGAAAATCCACTGAACATCATTAAGTCATCTTGCTCAGAGCCGCAAGTTGCATCAAAATATTCAGTGTCGGGTTGACTATTAAATTCATCAGTATTTTGTGAGTATCCACTGTTAGTCGAAGTATCTTCTGATTTTAATTCCAATTCTTCATCAAGAGTGACAACGTCAGTTTTTGTTAGATTTGCAATCTCTTCGCCATATTGTACATCCTTATTCCTCTGCATTATATTTTCAAGTTCCGTCTGCAGATGATCTTCGAAAACTTCATCATGCTCAGCTCCTAGATCACATGAGTCGGCTTGATAGTCCAGTTTATCACCATCTTGAAAGTCTTCAATGCTCGACATATATTCTGATTGAGTTTCTGACCCTTCAATCAAAGTATCAAACTCCAGAGAGGTTGTCGGATCTGTAATCCCTACTGCTTCATGCTTCGTTTGCAGCTCTCCGCTTTCTTGATCGGATGAAGATGTATCTAAATCATCATCTTGCTCAGCTTGCATATATTCTTCGGTTTTTTTGTGTAGAGAAGATAAAATATCTTTTACGCTTGGATACATAGTTTGCAAGTATTCTTCAGCTTCCCGATTAATTGCAGATGGTACGAAAAGAGCTACACGATCTTCACTTGTATAGTCTGCGGCCTCTTCTAAGTCTCCAACAGCACGGTCAGCAATATTCTCAGATTCGGGTTGTAGATGTACTTCGATCGAGTCCCGATCGCTTACAGATGACCCAGTAAGCGGTGCAGACTTATCCGACACTTCTGTCGGGTCTTTAATCTCAAAGCTATACTGATGTTCTTCACTACTCTGCATTATATCTTCATGCTCGGTATTCCGTTGTTCTCCGAATTCTTGATCGAGTGGCAATGATTCTTGGCAATCCATAAACTCTTCTGAAGTGGAATCATCCGCATCGTTTTGTTGGATTATAAATCTACAGTATTCGGTTAGCAAAAATTCTTCTTCTTCTTGATCTAGGTCAATACTTTCCGGCATAGCATTTTCTGACCCAACTTGAAGGTTCAAACTCCTCTTGTAGTTATACAGGGATTTTAAAAAAGCCAGTCCAGCAATGCATAAAGTGAACTGTATTGAGAACAGCATAGTCCCGAAATTCAGGACATTCAAGAGTCCCCTTGGTCTATCCTTAGTCAAGTTGCGTCGAGCTATCCCATTCTGCCATCTCGGTAGAGGCAACTCTGCATTTGTCCTCTCTCCAAACAATTTCCACTCTTCATTTTTACCTTCATAAAGTGTTAGACTGCAAGTATCACTCTCCCTTGTTCGATTTGCTGATATTACCGTCTGTTTATACTGATTGATTATCGGGAATATTTGGTTCTTCCGCATATTTTTGGGATGGACACCGTAATATATTCCAACTTCAATGGCGGGGACCAGAGGCTTTTCCGAAGGTCCGTGAATTCTCGACACGAAATTGATAAACGGGTGATGGTAATAGGAAAATAGCCAAACGAAAAGTGTGAATATAAGAAACAATTGCATTTTTGAAGAAATAACAATTCAAAATACAAAGAACAAATATTTAAGCACACTTTAGGCAAATGCTAGTATAACCCAACTATCATTTTGACACTAATCTAAAATGATACAATGTTCCAAAGCATTGAAATAACAACACGTAAAACGCTATGCGGAAAGGGCACAACTACAAGATACCCTCTACCCAAGATATCCTAAAACATTTTTGCACACACATGTGAAATTTTTCTGGAATAATTTCCAAGCTGGAATCGAATCGGCTTTTGATACTGATTAAGATTATATAAAGATTATAGCAGGGATTGGCACGTTAAGATCTCACTGAGCTCTGTCCGTTATTAAAAATGAGAAAACGATCGAGGTTTACTGATAAAGAGGACTTTAGTTTTATTCAATGAGATTTTTTTTTTATATTGAAACTCAAACATATATCACTAAGACCTAATTCGCACTGCGGCCGAAATTAGATCAATCTAGAATTACAATTTTTGATCGAAGTTTCTTATTATTGAAAAGAACATTGGCTACGATACTACAACCTCCTATAACCTTTTTAAAATACGAATATTTTATGATTAACGGTCGCTAGAAAGGGCTTCAGAAATTGTAAATATAGGGTTTTCTTGGTTTAATACATTTATAGATGGCTGTCCCTTATGATATTCTTGTTTTGCTCAGTGTACAAATTTGCATGTTACTATAATTTTTGACCACTGTATCAAATCGAAATGAATATCGGTTCAGATTCGGCTGTGTTCGTGATTTGGTTTTCGGTTATCTGTTACACAAAATCATTGTAGATCGGTTTCGTAACGGTTACGTAATGGTTTTTTGTATTTTTCGGTTATAAAAAAAGATTAAGTGTTAAAATGGTTAATATTCTTTGATTTCAAGAAAAAAAAAAATTAAATGATATAAATTTTCAAACTGTAAATAAAAATCATAATTGGCTTGAAACAAGATGATAGGAGCTCAGCAATAAGGTTTAATTTAATGCTTAATTCAACCTAAATTAGCTGTTATACATGAATCGGTTACTATACGGTTATTTCAGTCTAAACAATTGCGGTTATTCGGTTTTGGTATACAGTTTTTGTCTAAGTTTATCTTCAATAAAGTTATAAAAGTTTCATTTAGGTTATGATTTCAGTAACGGTTATCAATTTCAATCGGTTATTACCGGTTAACGATTAACGGTTTAATTTTAATTAAAGTTACTCGCGGTTCTTAAACAATTAATTTTAATAATAATAAAATACAAATATTAGATTTTTTTTTTTAAATGACTACTACAACTTCAAACAGTTTGCATTTTTGTAATTGTGTAGTAGTTGCATTCGTATCTTCCGATGGCTTCGGACCGAAGCTTGTCGTGCGTGTCGTTGTTTATCGACAATTATTCAATACACACGCAATACGCTACTACTCGTATAATGCAAAGCCATTCAATACTCACAGTACCTAACGCCATCGCGAATCGTTGTCTGCCCGACGACGCATTCCAATGTTGCTTAACAAATATGTACTATGTACATACATACGCACATACATACATAAGTAAGTACAATAACAATAAGAGCAGCAATTAAAAGCGAACGACCCACAACGCTGGTTGCTCTGGCTCTAATATAGCTAAATTGATCAACATTTTAAAAAAGTTATCGAATGCTTGCAATGACAGAAATAAAGAAAAGTAAAATTATATCGTACATTGATATACATAGATGTTAAAATTTTGTGATGTTGTCAGTAGTTTAGTGAAAAAGAAAATAAAACCGTTTTAACTTTTATACATGTATGTAGCTAAAATATCCACCAGACGCTGTTTCAAAGCTGGCAGGAAAATATCTGAGTTGGCAGCACTGTCAACAACGAGAGCGAACGCGATTCAGAAGAAGAGAGAGGACGAAAGAGAGCGCGCGTGCGGCCATTTAGTCGAGCGCTTGAGAGTAAAAATTGTCAATATCATTTGAAAGCAGTGAATGTGACATTAACTACGACGGCGACGGCGACTGTGACGGAGACAGAGACAGGGACGTCGACTGCGATGCTCCGCGAAATGAGCATTCCCGATAACGTGCAGTCGTTGTAGACAAACGCAAGCGCGAAGGCGACGAAAGCAAATTGTCCGTTATCCGTTACAGTTCATTTAGTGTTAGCCGTTTGTTTTGATCGCGTTCGCCGTTCCGTGTCCGATGTTGAAGGTGGCAGTTGTTGATAACATGAGCCATGCCTGATTTTCGTTGCAACATCTGTACCTGGCCGAACGCACAAAACCGAAGAGGTCTGAAAGTCTGCTGTGCTTGAACCGCATGTGTATTAGTCATGATCGTGATGATCGTCGGTGCGGCATTTGAATCACCCGACAGGCCCCTGCCCCCAGCCTCAGCCCCAGCGACAGTCAGAGCAACAGTCACAACCACAGCCGTTGAGTATTCATGAATAACCAACATCAATGGCAACAGAGAGCGCACGACAACTGTTTACATTGCTCTGCTGAGCTCAGTTCAGTTCAGCTCAGCTCAGATCTGATGATTTCAGTTATTACTCATAGCATCTGAACGCGCTTTGAGCCCGACTTGAATTCGGGCCGCTAAACCTTAAGATTCTCCTCCCTGCAATATCACTTTAGTTGCCATTACGTGAACAACGATCGGCAAATAACAAACTATTTAAAAACAAATAACACATAAAGAAAAGTGCTGTGCTCAGCTGCGCTGTCACCGAACTGATAACAAGTACCCCAAAAGCACTGAGTGCTAGTGATCCGTGAATCTGTGGCCTGAGATTGGCGATCTGTGATTGCTGATTGGTGATCAGAGTGTGTCGCAATCGGAGCATGTAAGTCAATACAGCTGTCAGAAATCGAATACGTCTAATAACAACCGCATTTGCCACACACCACTAAACCCAGGTGAGTTCTACTCGCTGATAAGATATGGCATACAAACACACACACTTTTCTACATATGAAAGTACTTACTGTTCAGAAACAATCTACCTAGAGTGAGCAGTTGTAGTTCCAAACGATCAATAGCTGTTAAACATCGCGTATACGCAACAAACGATCTGAAGATTTAAAGAACGGTAGTAGTATACCCTTAAAGATCTATCTTAGTGGGAATATGGATCGTGCCATCTTAACCATTATTTTAAGTGATATCTTTCGACCTGGCGTATTTGCTACGTTCAGCCAGTAAAATAATTTCTGGATCTAAATTTACATAGATTCAACAGCGATATGTCGATCGTCCGATCGAAATAAATTGAAGTGAATATGAATATACATATAACCAATGCTGCAAACGTTCAACATTTTGGAGAATGTTCGGTTTGTTAGTCCAAACCATGCACCAAGAAATCGTTTCGATTTGCGTTTCTCAATTGATATAATTTTTTTCTTAATTTCTTAAGTTTATAAAATTATTTATTAATAAGATGACTAACTTTGTCAAGAAACTAACCAAAGATGTTGATTCATTTCAAAATAAAATTATTAGTATTCTTTTTTTGTCGAATGAAGTTTATGTCTTGGATTGAAAATACAAAAGCTTTTGACAGCACACTAATTCGAATGGTTTAAAATTACAATTGTTTTAATAAATTATTTTTGAAATAATAGAAAATATTTCAAGCAAAACGATTTGCAGTCTTCTTTAAACATATCTCAATAATCTAAGAAACTTAATATCCAAGTTAGTTAATTTTGATGGTCATTAATTGGGCGTCAACATGTCAGAAATAGAATTACATATGTACGAGTAAATATTAAAGTGTTCCGGCATTCTGTACGTGTCACACTTGTACAAGTACGAGTATTGAAACAGACTCGAGAACACTCAATTAATTAAGGTTCGGCGTTGATCTTTGCACCCGGAGCTAAAGAGATGGTGCATGGTATGGGCATGGGTAGGTTCTCAGTGCGCCGAGTGTGTTTGACCTCTTTAAATTATTTAATTGACACTAATTTACTGTAGTCTAAAGGAACGGCCAATGCGATGCGAGCGCAAAACAAAAGAAGAGGGCCCTCATGTAAGACGGAATCCGGGTGCCGCCCCGGGTTAGCGCATCACTTGATGCTAGGCAATATCAAAGTTTAGTTGTCAGTTGCCAGTTGGCAGTGGACGGTTGTCGGTGGTCGTTTCTCTTCTCTCGTTGCGATCGATCGGTGCTTAGGCTGTGCATAGGGACAAATAACGGATAAGCTTATCAAGTATTTCCATTCACTGTTTATGCGCCAAGCCTGCCTCAAGCACAAACCTCATGTGTCTGTCCTTTCTTTCCGTTTAATTCCAATAGCATGAGTGACGACACAACCGCAGGCCTGACATATGGCGACGATATGGGACCGGGACCAACGATGGCTCTGGATGCTGCGGATGAAAGCGGGTAGGTTTCTGCTTGCCCTCGACCCTATCAGTGCCTGCTGGGTAATTATAGCGCAGTGTGAAAGGTCTGATAACAGATCGTTAATATTACGCGGACCATTTCAAGCGCCTCTCACTGCACATGCAACAGATTGTGGCTCTCAGCATTGATCGTCTGAGAGAGTCAGTCTGAATTCGAACTCGAGATCGAGCTTGAATATGTATGTACATGAGAATGTGTTGAAAGAGGGACTCTCTCGGAGTCAACAATGGATGGCGATTCTTAGCTAGCGGAAACACTCCAGATATGATATACTCAGCAGGCCAAAGGTCATTACGATCGCATTAAGGATCACAGATTGATCGTTGAAGAACCCTTAAAGACCCTTTCAAAAGATCACATCACGCTTCTATTCTCTTCCCAAACTTCAGCTTTTCTCAGTCGTTGCTGACCTTTGCCGCGATCATGACATTTCTGATCATGATCGTGGGCATCTGTGGCAATTTTCTCACCGTTGTGGCTCTGCTCAAGTGCCCCAAGGTGCGCAATGTGGCGGCTGCCTTCATTATCAGGTGAGATCTCTCCCATTTTGATTGATCTTTTATTAATCGAATGCTGCTCTTTCATGTGCAGCCTTTGCATTGCCGATCTGTTGTTCTGTGCATTGGTGCTACCCTTCCAAGGATTGCGCTTCGTTCAGGGCACCTGGCGACATGGCGCCATTCTCTGCCGTCTGATCCCGTTCATCCAGTATGGAAACATTGGCGTCTCCCTGCTCTGCATCGCGATGATCACGATCAATCGGTATGTGATGATCACCCACCATGGCTTTTATGCCCGCATCTATAAGCGGCACTGGATCGCCATCATGATCGCTGCCTGCTGGCTCGTCTCCTACGGAATGCAGCTGCCCACTCTATTGGGAGCTTGGGGTCGCTTTGGTTACGATGCCCGCCTGCAGACGTGCTCCATAATGAGCGACGAGCATGGACACAGCAGCAAGACAACGCTGTTTATTACGGCTTTCGTGATACCTTGCCTTGTTATCATTGCCTGCTATGCCAAGATCTTCTGGGTGGTCCACAAGTCCGAGCAGCGGCTCAAGCGTCATGCCAACAAACAGAATTCCATTCCCAACAATCTGCGACCCGTTGCCACAGCCACTTCGTTGCCATCTGGCGCGGATGCCCAGACTCCGACGGCTGCCTCATTGCCACCCAGCCGAGTGTCCTCCGACAGCAGCAGCAGCTATTCCACGGATATGCCAGAGGCAGTCAGCGCTGGTGGCAAGCTGCCTCCGACGCGAGTCAAGGATCAGCGCGAGGTGCGGGCGAAGCGCAACGAGTGGCGCATCACCAAAATGGTTCTGGCCATATTCTTGTCCTTTGTCATCTGCTATCTGCCGATAACGATTGTCAAGGTCGCCGACAAGGATGTGGAGCATCCGAGCCTGCACATCTTCAGCTACATTATGCTGTACCTATCCGCCTGCATCAACCCAATCATCTACGTCATCATGAACAAGCAGTACCGCAAGGCCTACAAGACGGTCGTCCTCTGCCAGCCGGCACGTCTCCTCCTGTCCTTCGGGAAGACGAATGGAGCCAGCAGTGCGGCAGGTATGTAACTTGATATGGTTGTAACCGCATGCGAACTGCGTCGACTAAGTCACGGTCACAAATCGTTTCAGAGAAATGGAAAGATACCGGGTTGAGCAACAACCACAGCCGAACCCTCGTCTCCCAGATGTCGGCAGGTGCAACAGCGGCGGCGGCGGCAGCGTCGGCGTCGGCATCGGGTGCGGGACCGACATTAGACTTTCACCTCGGTCTATCTGTGGCAGCGCCAGCTTCACCAAAGTCGACACAATCGCTGGAGCTAATGTCCAGGAGACCCGACCTGATAAACAAATCGAATGTAGCGCCATTGGTTACGCCCCCACCGCCATCAGTAACATCGGTGGCAACAACGGGGGGCGGGGTCAACGGGAACAGCCGCCTGCCGCTCAAGAAGAACAATCACTCCTACACCAACAACGGATTCAACAGCAGCGGGAACAGCCTGAGCAGCGCCATCTACCGTCCAGGAGCTGGATCAATGGGCAGCGGCTCAGCGCCATTGCGCCGCATCACCATGGTGGGGGACGACATCATACTGGAGGAGGAGGAATTGCCCGCAACGCCAAGTCCGACGGGGACGTTCCTCCCACCACCAGCCTCACAGGTGGCAACACCAACGACAATTGCCTCAAAAGTAACGAAATCGCCCATTTACATGAACGTCAACAGTCCGAAGAGAATGCTGTCTTATAGCGCCAACATTCCGGACAAGGACAAGGATGCACCGCAGCAGCAGCAGCGCCAGGACCAAGGCCGGGATGATGCTGGCAAAGTGCCAACACAGTTTCCAGATCCAAAAGACTAACGAAATGCTTTAATTCCAAATATCGTAAATGTTACATCCCCACATCGTGAGCACTCGATATGATAGCACGAGCATAACATTCATATATCGTAAATGCTATTTCGTGCACTCAATATCGATGCCACTAATCGTAATCGTAATCATACCTATTTATGGATATTTATCGTTCATCACTAGTATTAACTAGTCTATTTTACCATATACCGCATCCAATTTGCAGTATTTAACAGCCCTGTTATGTTATGAAATCTATCGCAAGCTGTTAACTGTTACAGCATTGAGTGCCAGGTATCTCATGTCGCTTACACTCGACTGTGCCTTTAATTTTTAAATATTACTTACATTTATATATATGTATTTATTTATTTAAATAAATACTCAATTTTTTTTTTTTTTAAGTTTAAGTTTTTACATCAGATACGCTTAGATCTGATTGGCAGGGGTCTGTCCTGGACCTTAACCTCAATTGATAGTTAGATTGTTGTACGCGTATGTCATAAAAACATTCCATATTATTTATGCTTATGTGTATTTTTTAATGCTAATTATGTATGCTTGTACCTACTTATTTTATGTAAGTAGATCGCACGTAATATATTTTAAAACGAAAAAAAAGAGATGCACTCTGAGTATGTTAATCGAATATACAATAATGTAAACATATGTACATAAATATTAAAGAAAATAAAAATAATTTCATACTTATTAAGTGTGCATGTATTTGTCGGGTTATCTCAATTGAGTGGACATTATTCAAAATACTCACGCCAAGCGATCAGCTGTCAGTTGACCTGCTTCTTGGTGAGACACAACTATATTCGCCCTTTATCTGTTTATCCGTTTCGCCTCGTACTACTCGAATTTTATACATACAATACATACATATGTATGTATGTGTGTGAGTAGTCGTACAATGGTAGTGCCAATTGATGCTGATAATGAGCAAGCAGCGATGCGCTGTAATGCCTTGCAATAGAAGTTCATTATTACAATGTGTGCCAATTGGAACAGCAGCAGACACAAAAGTGGCGACATCGGCAGCACTCCTGCAATAAGTACTCGTAATTTACACGGAAATTCCAGTGCTAACAGGATCAACAGCCATGTGAGTTGTGTCATCTGCTTGGAGCAGTACAAGACTGCGGATAATATATATGCTGGAACTTGCGGGCACGTGTTCCACTGGACATGCCTGCTGCGCTGGTGGGAGGAGTAAGTTTACTTCATGCTCTGCATAGTTTCTAGCTAACTGTACTCAACTGTTTGCAGGTCAAAAAAATGTCCCATTTGCCGCAGTACGAGTGCCGACTATTTTCAAATCTTTCTGGATTTTGAAGAAACACCTCCGTGCCAAAATCAAAGCCGAAACCACGACATCGGAGATGCAAGCGAACATGAGAATCTGCTTTACGAAGCGGAGCTCTTCCGAAATGAGATTGAGTATTTAAACGCCCGTATCAGGCATTTAAAGTTCAAGTGTGCACAGTTTTCATGCATGTTTGACGATTCGGACTAGTCTGTATGGTATAAACCTACGTTTATAAATATAAAAGGACTAACAAGATATTCCATTACGTACACACATATGTACATATTTATTTAAATTAAATTAAAAGCTCCCCCAAATTTAACTCAGAGCTGTATTTGTTTGTCGGAGAATTTTCGTTGAAGTTTTTTATCGATACACACCTTTGTATAATCGTTTTATTTTAAATTGGGCAAATTAAGTGCTTTATCTATTTATGGGTATTATATGTGCAGTGCGTTTGAATTGGACGGCAGATCAGTTAAACATACATATGTAAATAATAACAAACGTTGTAGCTTTTATTATTATTATATAAAGATAGATAACTATAAAAACCAGCATTTCAACAGCACTTGTAAGTATGTACAAGTACAAATGATTTTTATGAGCACGGCAATAGATTTATCGATAATATTGTGATATCGATATAGAACTTATGCACCCAATCGAATTTTCAAGAATGCAAATTTAGTACCTTTTCTTACATTTTTATTATCAATTGTTATCAATATTGTTGTAAAGCGACACAAGATCGCAAAACTAAATAAGAGATTATGTACTGTGTTACGCCGCTTAAATTTACTCACATATCAGATCGACAAAAGTAATAAGAAAAATGGGACTTTGATATTTTCCTCATACATATGTATTTACATACATATATGTACGTATATATAGAACTTGCACAGATATGCGTTGGTTTGTTTACATTTTGAATGATGATAATAAAGAGAACATGAAAGATATTTCGGAAACAATATAAACGCGACCAACTCATGTACGCATACCCATGCATATGCGAGCTTAGAATCTACGGACATATACATATGTACATTCATATATACAGTATGGCAAATAACTGTTTGCAAACTGAAAAAAATCACACAAATGCAACTTTAACTCAAAAATTAATCAACAGTGGAACTTTTTTCAATAGAAAAGAATTCAATCAATTTTTATGATTTTTAGAAAATATGCTAAAAGAATCGTAAGCTTGGCAGAATTATGTATGTACATCTGAAATCAAAATATCACCAGATGCCAATAATTAAAAACAAATGGGAAAAACTAAAAAAATTTAAGTTTTTTATTTATATAGTAACAGCCTTAGTGAATCTAGAATAATATGGCCTTTGGTGGCAATAAAAACTGCAAATCGAATCGCCATTGACGCCACAAAAACTTCACATATTGCTTCGGGAGTTTCGCGTCATGTTTCTCGATCGGGCTAAGATCTGAAAACAAAGCCACTTCACGATCGTTCTTCTGTTCGAATATCTACAATAAGGACAACTCCCCTTTATATACATTTTCTAACATTTACACATTGTGTTAACAACATTATTTGATTTTTTCTACAATTGATTTCTTTTACTCACTTAGTACAGGGCCTCTGAAAGTTGAGCACATTTGAGTATTGGAATAAGTGAATTTATTCTTTATTAAACCCAAGTACTAAAACCATTATCAAAGAAGTTACATTTAACCTTTTAAACATAATTGAACTCGAATAGAAACAAAATTAGTTAATCTTACCGGAAATATTTTTACCGAAATAAACGTTTAGGAACCGATTAAAGTAACTTATAATAACTTCGGTATGATAGCCCGATCAAAACAATTATTGGACTAACTGTATATGTACATATGTATATTATAAACAAGTAGAATGTTTATATTGATACGACAACAAAGATTTGGCGACTGCAAGCGGAACGGGTGACAAATGGTGCTGATAAGCCCTGCACTTTAGGATGTATGAGTAGACAGCTGCTACGGCGCACTAAAATCTCATTATTAGAATGTGTGGCAGTTGGAATAGCACGATGAGCAGTGACAACAGTAGCAGAAGAAGCAGCACCAATAGCAGCATCAACGTCAGTGAAGCAAGTTATTTCGAGGAATCGTCTACGAGTGCTAATGACAGTAACATCAGTCAAGTTCACTGTATCATCTGCTTGGAGTCTTATAAGTCAGTGGACTACATCTGTGGCGGCACCTGCGGTCACGTCTTTCACTGGAAGTGTCTAAAACGCTGGAAGAAGAAGTAAGTGGATGTGTTGAATCATAAATGTATCATTCAATCCAATTATTGATTCTTAAACCCTGTGTGCAGCTCAGAACAATGTCCCATTTGTCGAAGTACAAGTGCCGAATATATTCCAATCTACTTGAACTTTGGAGAATCAGGTCAATGTCAAAATCCGACTCAAAGCCAAAGCCAAAGCCAATTGAGCGAGTACGAGAACATGCTCTATGAGGCAGCCCTTTACCGCGACGAGATTAAGTATTTAAACGAGCGTATCAATGAATTAACGTTGAAGACCAATCTGTTTAATGGTTCATCAAGCGATTCGGATTAATGCATTAATGTACATTGGGCTATTCATAGCCATTTTTATTTTGTACAGGAGTGTGAACTCATTGACTAAAAGTTACAAAACCCATAGTTATATATACGTATATATACATTTTACATATACATTTACTTTGGTTAAATAAACCTATTGATATTCGAATTTAGTTGATCAGTAAATAGTTTTTAACTCAGACCTCGAGCCAACAAAAACTCAACTTCAGTTTTTAACTAAAGTAGCACAAATTTCATGCACTAGTCTAGAATTAAATTAAAAATTTCAACAATTAAATTGCTTATTAGGAGGATGAGCTTATAGAAGTAAATATGTGTTAAGCATAAAATTCCCATTTATTTAAGCTATACTTTTTTTGCGGGCACTATTTCCGATATTTCGATAACGATATGTAATTTAAGTCAACAATCGTATTTTAAAAAAGGCAAATTTAGTGCTTTTAGTATTTTTGTGTATTTTGTTTGCAGTGCGTTTGAATTGGACGGCAGATCAGTTCGGTAAAGATAATTACAATTAAACGCTTCTACCAATTGTTTTTTTTATTAATTTGTGTATGTGTGAATGTGCGTGTGCGAAAGATAGTGCCAAAACTAATAAACACAAACGTAGCGTCGTTGAGTGAAATCAAACAAGTGCGCATGCAAGTAAGTTGCATTGTGCATTCACCATTCATTAATATCAGATATTATGTTAATTCGACTTTAATTTAAATGTCGACTAAATAAGTTGCTTGTTATTATTTAAGGCCTCGTACATAGTATTTGTTGTTTGTTGTTGGTTTGTTGTCTTGTCGATTATTTGGGACAAGGCCGAAGTCGGAGAATTGGCGCTTTGTCCATATGTAAGCATTTGTACATACAGACATATGTTTACATGTATTCGTATTTTTGCATATGCCGTACATACATAATTGCAAGGAGGGTCGTTGTTGTCTCTGTGTGTGTTTGCGTCTGGCTCGGCGCGCTTTGGTATATGTGTGTTTGCAAATACAACAAAAATTGTATTGCGACAGACAGAGTTGCCTTGTGTTGTGCTTGTGGTGAGAACTGTGTTGGTGGTAGTCTGCTCTACACAGGGTTGTTGCACTCGAAAAATGCAAATCCTGCATATTTAATTAACATGCGTTAAACAAAACGCAGCTGATGCAACAACAATCAATCAATTGCTGTTGTCAATGCTTAGTGCTTTCTTGTGTTTGCGTGCATCAAAAGCAACAGCTAAAATTTAAGAGCACTGGGCAACACTGGCCGGTCGCTGGTGAATTGAAGTTGATGTGGTGAACTTTGTCTTTGTTGAGAAAAAATGTCGACGCGAAAAGTATTTAATCATTAGTCAGAAAGCCTGTCTATACTAATTCTTGTTTTTTTTTTTGTGGAGAAGAGCAAATAAGAATTTTGGCAAAGAGCAGCCCAAGAAAGAAGGAAAACAATAGCAAAGTTATGTAAATGTTGCATCTGCAATTTATGCAGCTAGCAATTTTGTATTGTAAGTTTACCAGACTTCGCTCCGACTCAGACACGGTGGCGTTCCTGTTGACGACAAAGTGAAATTGCAGTGGGGAAAGTCGGCAAGACATACATATACACATACGCGCACAGCCGTATTGTGGCAACAACAATAAGAAGAATAAGAACAACATCGAGAGCGCCAACACCAACGCGATGGATAATTGTGATCAGGACGCTGGATTCCGTTTGGGGTCTATTAAAGAGGAGGTCAAGCCGGATATATCTCAGTTGAATGACAGCAACAACAGCAGCTTCTCTCCCAAGGCCGAGAGCCCCGGCCCCTTTCTGCAAGCGATGAACATGGTTAATGTACTGCCAGGCGGTGGCGGTGGCAATAACAACAATCAGAACCAGAACCAGATGGCGCAGGCGCCGGCAGCACAACAATATCCGCCAAATCATCCGTTGAGCGGGTCAAAGCATTTGTGCTCCATCTGTGGAGATCGTGCCAGTGGAAAGCATTATGGCGTTTACAGCTGCGAGGGCTGCAAGGGCTTCTTCAAGCGCACTGTGCGCAAGGATCTCACATATGCCTGCCGCGAGAATCGCAACTGCATCATTGACAAGCGGCAGCGTAATCGCTGCCAATACTGTCGTTACCAGAAGTGTCTTTCCTGCGGTATGAAACGCGAGGCAGTCCAAGAAGAGCGACAGCGCGGTGCACGCACGTCCACTGGCCGTTTAAATGCAGCTGGCGGTGGTGCGGCTGGTGGTGTGAGTGGGGCCGGTGGCGGCAACGTTGGCGTCAACAGTGCATCCGATGATTTTATGCCCAACAGCGTGTCCCGCGATTTTACCATTGAGCGGCTCCTGGATGCCGAGCAGCGGGCGGAGGCGCATAGCGGAGACAGGTCACTGTCATTTCTGCGCGTTGGCCCAAACTCAACGGTGCAACCAGATTACAAGGGCGCCGTATCTGCACTCTGTCAGGTGGTGAACAAACAGCTCTACCAGATGGTCGAGTATGCACGCTTGATGCCCCATTTCGCACAGCTACCGCTAGATGATCAGGTGATATTGCTGAAGGCCGCTTGGAACGAGCTGCTCATCGCGAACGTGGCCTGGTGCAGCATTGTCTCACTGGACGATGCGCTGTCTGGGATGGGACATGACAGCGCCTTTGAGCGTCGATCACCGGTGCTGCAGCCACAGCAGTTGTTTCTCAATCAGAGCTTCTCATATCATCGCAACAGCGCCATCAAGGCCGGCGTTCATGCTATCTTTGATCGCATCCTGTCGGAGTTGAGCGTTAAGATGAAGCGTCTGAATCTGGACAGGCGCGAGCTGTCCTGCCTGAAGGCGATCATACTGTACAATCCAGACATACGCGGTATCAAGAACCGTGCCGACATCGAACTGTGCCGAGAGAAGGTCTACGCCTGCCTCGACGAGCACTGCCGAGTGGAGCATCCCGGCGATGATGGTCGCTTTGCTCAGCTGCTGCTACGATTGCCCGCACTGCGCTCCATCAGTCTGAAGTGTCTGGACCACCTGTTCTTCTTCCGCATAATCAGCGATCGGCCGCTGGAAGAGCTGTTCATTGAGCAGCTGGAGTCGCAGCCACCGCCGGGCTTGACGCTAAAACCCGAATAAGTCTCAGGACGAGCACTAGAGTTGTTAAATATATCGATCGATATAATGATCGATTGGATCCGGATCGATTGATTGTTTCATTGTGATTGAGTTTATTTGCATTTCTCCTCGAACACCCCTTTCCTTGTCACCACCACCTTTCCTTTTAATTTGTAACATGTATACTATTTAATATGATAATACTACATTATAAATATGTAACTGTTTTTTATATACATATATATATTTTTTTTTAAATAATTGCGATCTAGAAAATGTTTTCCTTAAGATGATGCACCCTCTGCGTTTATTCCTATGTAAACGATAAAAATAAAAGTAATAATACCAACATAGTTATATGTATGTAGAGCCGTAGCATACATACATACGTAGATGTATATATATTAATAACTAAATATGTAATAAACAAAAATTGTAATTATTTCCTAAAATAATTGTATCCACAACAAGTTATAAAATACATGCGAATTAATATACATATGAACGTATCTGCATAGTGTGCGAATATATCTACAAATATATCTATATAGATTTACGTAGATATAAATACAAGGTTTACGAATTGTAGAGTGTATGTTAATTTTGCCTTGATTTGTCCTTGTCCAATTGTCCCCATCACAATCGGGTATACACCATCTACAGAAAAAGCTCACGAATGTCAACCACTTTAGTTATTTTGTCTATAAAACTTTATACTAACATCTTTCAAATTCTTTGAAAATTGTGAATATTTCGTATAAAATGAAAAGTTGATCATTTATTTCCATAAGACAAATTGTTAATATTTTTTAAAATTTATATTTGACACATAAAAAAGAAAATCTTTTAGAAATTTCAATTAGCAATATTTAAGGCAACTGCGGCTGATCAAATTTCAATTAGCTTGGAAAATATTTCTTTCCGAAAACATTGAGAAATATTAAGCAACTGTCGTGCAAAACAATTTTGTGCATTTGTGAAGAAAACGAAATTGTATTACAATAAAGTTGCATTTACTGTATTTGATTTGTGATGCCTCTAATGAAACTGGGAGCTGCTTTTAGCTTCCTTAGAAAGTGTGTCTGCTTTCCATTCGACTTATGTACATATATAAGTACATACATACATATGTATGTACGTATGTATGTGGAAGGCATTTCTTTCAATTTTTATTAAATTTATGTATGTTTTGCGTCTAAATACATATTTTCAGAAATATGGTATTAACGCACAAAACAGCTAAAAATAGATATTGTTTTCGAAAAAAGAACAAGAGTGGCCGCTGACGACGCACATTGTGGGCCAAAAATAAATGATTTCTTGCTGGCACTGTTGGGCGATCGGGAGAATTGCGACCACGTAATACTCTGCCCTTGCGCCTCTTCTTCTATCATCAGTATATCTTATCTGAAGGTTGAATGTAACGTTTTTTTGATGAGCTTTTCTTTACACATGCTTCAACTCTTGGGTCATTTAAAGAGTGAATTTATTCTTCCTAAGAAGAAAAGCTCACAAAGACTTGGGCACATGTGGACGTGTAAATATGTATGTATGTATGTATGTGCATGTGCGTGTATAGAGGACTTGTGTGTGGATTTGTATTTTAAATTGCGATAGCGCTACAAAATATTTAATCAATTTCATAAATAATGTGCCTATATATATATATACACATTTGCTTGTACATACATACAGTGGTAGAAAAGATAATAGAAACGACAGGTATTTAATGAAATAAAAAAAATCTAGGGTTTACTTTATCAGGATACCGAGTCTTTATTTTGGCAGTCTAATTGCTTGCGTAGTAATAAATTTTGAATTGAAAGAATAGAAAAATTGAAAAGGGACTCAACTTTCATCCCATATAAATAAAAAAAAACACCTTTGAAATCCGTAATTGAAGCTACAATATTATTTTGAAAAATTAAAACAGCAGAATATCATCATAACAATTCCTACCAAATTTTGCCGTCCATTTGTGGTGTTACTAGTTTTAAAATGGGTCGTGGTGAATATTGCACAGATGTGGTGTACAACTATGGCAAAACCTACCAAAATAAGGAAAACTTATGTTTAATTTTGATCAAATATTAACATATTCAAATAAGCCAAGTGCTTTTTGCGATAAATTAGAAAGCGTGCATCCTTAAAAATATTTTACTGTCCTTTTGTTCGATTTCTTTCATTTTTTTTTTTTAAATCTCCGGATGGAGATGAAAATACCTATATATGGCTGTACAGTTCGAAAAAGACTGATTGATGATTTTTTGAGGGGACTCTCCGCTTTTGTAGTACAATTTCTAAGCAATTCAACCGTTATAAATCGAGTAAATTTTGTGGTCATTAGAAGAAACCAAGATAAATTTGCATAGATCACATACTTTTAGGCGCTTCAGTTGCTCAAAAACTTAAGACCGCTTTGTATACCTTTAAATTTATTCGATCTTGATGCGATTGAGCAGGACGATAAATAAAAATAAATAAAAAACGTTAATCACCAATAATAGAAAACTGTCGAAATGCTACATTCTCCCGGAGACAAACACTTCAATGAATACAATATACTCTTGAACTTATTTTTCAAGCAACGGGCATATACACTAGTTGTAAGTCTCTAATTTTTGTATTTTCTCCAAGCATAAAAACTCAAATTAAATTTTTGTTTCAGGGAATTAAAAGAATCCCGTTTACTTGATGTGTTTTTAAGATATGCCCAGACCAGCTTTGCGGAGAGCTTTGGGTTGTTGTCCTGTAGAAAGACCCATCTCAAGGACATGTTTTCCTCAGCATATGGTTGCGAATTGTCACTCAATATGTTTTTATATCCGAATTGGGTCGTAGTATCAGTTATGACATGTATCCGCTCAGCGCCCTGCCAAGAAATAACAGGCTTACACCACTACACGCCCGCCTCTGTGCTGAACGGTTAATTTTGTGACCCAGACCTCGAATTCTTTGTTTTTGGTGCGTCGAACATATTTTCTTATTCTTCGTCACGCTGTGGCCTCATCTAAAAAATGTTCCTCGGGATGGGAATTTTTCGGACTATACGTCCTGGTAACTATACTAATTGATGTCTACGACGAGCAGTCTGTGATGATATTTCATTGTTAATTTGGGTGGAAATGGTCTAGAAAGACATGGTCGGATGCTGTTTTGCAATACTGACGATGCGGGTGTCCGTTGTTTATGAAGATTTCTTCTTCCGTCCTAAACTTTTAGTAAGCCCTTTTGATTTTAAGGTATTCTGACCAGAACAAACTAACCATCCAAGACTTTTCGGAATTTCCCGACGACTTTTCCCTTAATTTTGAAGATTAAGGGCAATCTACTTTTCTTCAGGAGTCAATGCTTTCTTCGGCCCATTTGAAGAATTTTTTTTAATTTTTATATACTTAATTATGCCAGGGTCTATAAAAACCAACAAATCTTTGAGCAAATCCTGATCTAATCCATTAAAATTTATAAATAACACCAGTGTACTTATTATTTTGACCAGACCAAAAATTACCATCCAGCACAAATTTATGCTTAGAATTCAGTTCACCATTTTCATTTTTGATTTAAATGCTTAACAATACTGTAACCTTTCAAAATATAAACAATTGGCAACCGTGCATTCAATAACAATCGAGTTGTTTTATAACAAATTATCACGATACCTGTGTACTTATTATTTTGGCCAGTAGTGTATTTGTATATATGCACAGACGTATGAATACGTACATATGTATGTATATAAGTAATTATGTTCAATATGCGGCATTCAGAGTAGTTTTGCACGGAAAAACCAAGTGGCATGCCAATAAAAATCATGTGTTCCCACCCCCGCCACCTCAGTAGGTTTATGGGTGTGTGTGTGTGTGTATTGGAAAAGAGTTTTCGAAGCGAAATTAACAATTTGCTATTTTTGTAGCTATGCGGGGGCGTATGATGCGACAGTCCGACCCCGAACAGACAGACGGAGAAACGGACATAACCGTGCTGACAGATACGCATTGACCATCAGCCATCAGCAGCAAACAACAAGTTGTTGTTCCACACACACACATATAAACACGCTTGCACACACACACACACACGGCGCGCACGCATACAAAGACAGGGTGGTTCATTCAGCTGCAGATGCAGATGCTGGTTCTCCTTTGGTGTGTGCGTTCAGTTTTTTCTTCTTTCTTTTTGTTGTTGCATTTCCAAAAGGTAACGGCTTTTTGCTAACAACTTCTACCTGTTGTACTCTTTGCATTGGTACATTTCGATAATTATCGAATCTCACTGCTGAGAGTCTCTTCGCATGCCAGACATACACACTCTCTCTCACACACACACACACACACATGCACTCACTCACAGCAACACTGAGACAGCAACAACAAACCACTGTTTGTTGGCCGAATTCATACTTTCTTCTTTGCTTTGCTTTGCGTTTGAGATTATTGTTGCTGTTGTTGTTGGTGCTTTTGCCTTGCTGACTGCTGCCACCCACTCCCACTGGATGCACGTGTATCTGTGCAGCTGTGTGTGTGTGTGGGTGCGCGCTCGATCTTCGTGTGTATACGACGGCGACGAGAGGCGATCGTTGTCGTCGTGCATTTGTTGTTGTTGTGGTTGCTGCGACGGCTGCTGCACAGTTTTCTTCGACGGCTGCTGCTGCTGCTGCCACTTCTGGGTTGTCGCACACGTACGATATTCAGTTTTTGCTGGCGCGACATCAGTTTTGAGTTGGCTATCAACGCGAGCGGGTGTTTCTCTTTGCAAGCGAAAAACGTAGATATTTCCTCCAATTGTATTCACTTATTGTTTTGTTGTTTTTGTTGTTGTTGTTGGTTCTCTATTACTTTTTTTTTAATATTTTTTTTTATAATTTGGTATAAAAACTAAATAAAATTTTTTTTTTGTTGGTTGAGACTTATTAAAAAATACATAAATACTTGCCTAAATATATAAACACATATATTCATTTATATGTACATATATACATATAGTAAATCAATACATACATTGCTATAAAAAAAGCTTTTTCAACGTACGAATTTCGAATGTGTATGTGTGTGTGTGTGTGTGTGAGAGATGGGTATATGTTTGAGCATATAGATATAAATATCAGAATACATAAAAAATATATATTCACGCATTTATATATATATCTATATATTCTAAAATGCCAAAAGAAAAAAAAATTGAATAAAAATTATTTCTATATTTGTGCTAAATACTCAAAAACCGAACGAACCCAATTATAGCATATATACCCCATTTATACATATAACATTCACATTCGTACTCGAATCTGAATCTGAATCGCAATCTAAATCAAAGTCTAAAAACTTACTCAACATACATATACATATGATCACAAGTTATGTGTCTGACTGTGTGTGTGTGTGAGTGCGTGTGTGTACTATTGAACAAGCGAGCATTTTCAAAATTATTTCAAATATGTACTACATCCACAATTCAACCTGCCACCCGAAAGCCCCGTTAACGTCCCCGCTCATTCTGAACAACAGCACATGCGTTGACGTTGACGCCGAAAATAAAATTTTCAAAACATACTATTTTTAAAACGATACCGATACGAAACGGAATGAAATAAAACGATATGAAACGAAATGAAATGAAACGAGCGGACGAGAAAAAGCAAATGTGAACAAAATAATTAAGTAGCAAATTATCGTGTTATACAACGTTTTTCTTCTTTTTTTGCGTTATAGCAAACCTCTTCCCGTCCTTCCGATCACACGTTAACCCCTCACTTTTTTCCTTTTCGCGGTATTTCTTTTATTCATATTTTAATATCTATGTATGCATATGAATCTATACATTTTTGTTACAAATTATTTAACGAGATCGGAAATGCACATTCATCGCATTTACAAGCTGTTATTGTATAGATAAAAAAAAACTGCTTACGAAATTGAAAATTGTTTAAAAACATAATTCGACCCACCGAACGAATCGCACAACAGGCGCACAACACCGAACCCACCACTCACAACCCACCACCCACCTGCGGTGCATATTTAGACCCTTTGAGTCTATGGTACGAGTACGCTTTTCGTTCATTCTGTTTTTCGTTATCGTTTCCGTTTATCAATCTTTAATTAGTGTCTCTATCTACATATCTGGCTCTTCTTGTCTCTCTCTCTCTCTCTCTCTCTCTCTCTCTCTCGCATTTTGCAGATTAAATTTTAAGGATCAACTGCGAACGAACTCCCCCTACCTTACATACGTAGTATGTGCTTTTCTTTATTTACTTTCGAAAGAACAACCATTTAATATTTCCTTACCCATATTTGATACCCTCCATAAGTTGGGCTTCCAACTTTAAGCAAATCTTCGATCACGACTCCCATTCGAATTAAGGCTAACAAACAAACCACAACGATACATTTTCGAAATCGAAAATCGAATTGAAAAATATAAGACGAGACTCTCACACACACTCCCACACCCACACACATATACATATACATACATATGTACATATGTATATGAAAAGACTGCAAACCAGCAACTGCAACTGTAACCGTTAAAACCAAAACAAAACAAAAAATATATAAAGAAAATAATAATAAATTAAACAAAGTAATAAAGAAAAGTGCAACCCATCGACAGCAGCGACAGCAACTGCACCTCCAGCAACTGCACCTAACTAAACAGCCACAAAATGATGATGGAGAACGGTATCTCCATGGAGTACGGAGATGGCTACATGGAGCAGGAGGAGGAATGGGAGCGCGAGGGATTGCTCGATCCGGCGTGGGAGAAGCAACAGAAGAAGGTTAGTTCCTGTATTTGTTTTTCTCTCTTTCTCTCTCTTCCGTTTATTTCACAATTTTCATAATTGATGTTATCGAATTGGCGAATTATCCAAATCGATCTATCGATTATTATCTAAATATCAGTTGAGCTACAGCAGAATCTTGAGCGTATAAAATACATAACATTTATATTTGTATGTCTAGTTTATAGATAGATAGCTGGCATATATGTATAGATAAGATATATATATGAGCACAAACATATACATATTTATATATACATATATATATTATATATATATATACATATATATATATATATTCGATTATGTTTCAATATTTGTGCGAGGCAGCCGAAAGCTCAGCGCGCATTATAAAAATAGATTCGTTTCATGGTTATCTTTTCTTTCTTAAATGTTTGAAATATGTTGAACAAAAATACGTGTTTTTGCTGTGGTTGTTGTTGTTGTTGTTGTTGTTGTTGTTGTTGTTGCTGTTGTTGCTGTTGTTGTTGCCCATGATGGTGGTTGGCGGTGCTGCCTGACACTGCTGACACTGCCTTGGCATCAGGAATCCGTATCGTTCGACACAATCATTTATCACTGGAAACCTCAATTTTTTTTTGTTGACTGAAAAGTTTTGTCAAGAACATGACAAGAGAAGTTAAGGCCATGTCTATCGATAGAGAACGCACCTCAGTTAACCCACCCACCCACAAGGTTGTACACAATGTTCCATTCAATTATGTTGAGCCCGCTTTCCCCTCTGACTAAATACTCTTCACCCTCTCTCCCTCTCTCACCTGCTGCTGCCTCGCTGTTTGTTCTGTTTTCAGCGGAAGCGGCAGCCGTTACCTTACAACAACTACAACTACAACCACAATAACAATAGCAATAACAATAACAACCTGCCACTGTATAAATAGTTGCTCGATTGATAGATTGTTAGATATGACTCAATAGAAACTATTCCGTCTACCAGACAGCTTCCCAGCTGCAAATGGAGAACTGAAGGCTACAACTCTGTTCTTCTTGCTGTTGTGTTTCAAGTGGGTGTTTTGTTTTTGATAAGCATTTCAATCAGTGGGTCATGCCCTCAACCACCCCTTTCCACTTTCAATCAGCTCAGAATGTGAAACGAGTTTCAGTTGCCAAATTGGCAACTGTTTTTTTTTTTTGTTTCTTTTTCTTTCAGTTTTTCTCTTTTGTTTTTTATTCTTTTGGGCGCAAATGAAGCGCATCAAATGATTCAACGTTGTTTATTAGCCAGCAATTCTTCTGCTGCTTCATACACAAATTTGTAACAATAACACGACGAACAAGAAGTAGAAAATGTCGCTGGCTATTGCCTGACAGATACAAAAGCTATACAGATTTTTATATACATAATTCTAAAAATTGCTAAAACAAATATATGTAGATGTACAAAAAAAAAATAAGAAAATTTAGTGCAAGGTTGTGGTTTTGACACGCCGCCTAATAGTGGGCATGGACGCAGTGCGGAGAGTGGAGAGAAGCGGCAGCAATTTACAATTATAAATAGCAAACAATATTATGAAGCAGTGCAATTTCCACGCACACACACACACATACACGCACCTGCAATGCTACAATATGCTCCTGGCCAAATAAAAAAAGAGGAGATTGACAGTTGCTGTGGATTCGAAACAATTTGATTTTTGAGCTTGACACACACACATACATACATACATACATATGTATATATATATATATATATATATATATATATATATATGTATATATATATATATATATATGCAAACATGCATATATATAGAGACTTGATCTATATATATATTTCGTAATCGTAAGTTACCGCACAAGAGAATTCCGTCTCGTCATTTTAAAAGACGAAGCAGTTGAAATAATGAAAGCAACAAATTGTTATTATTAATGTTATAGTGTTGTTGTTGTTTCTCTTGCTGTTTTCTGTGTTTACATTGGCTAAAATGGAAGGCTGATGACTGTGTGAACAAGCACTGGGTGGTGGCAGGTGGGAAGTAAGGGGTGGGGGCAGCTGCTGTGAAGGTATGTATGTAGGTGTAGATGAAGGCGTAGGCTGTTTGTTGTTGATGAATCTTTCGCTCGCACTCTCACTCTCTCTGCCCAGTTGTCTCTCTGTGTGTGTGTGTGATTCAACTGTGCCTATGCGTCATCCACTTTGCAGCGTACATACATACATACATAGGTCGGTATGCGTATCTCAGGTGTGAGACATTTGCCAGCTGGCAGGATTGCAATAGACAATGACTTAACGAAACATTTAGCAGTCAACTAAAAACAAATTATATGCGAATGATTGTTTCAAAAGTGTGACACATTGGATAGCTACTTATCGATTTGCAGTAATCAATTTGCGAAAACATCTCCCTTTCGCTACTCTTGCTCTTCACCCCATTACGCCGAATGTTTGTCTGTCTGTTTTATTTGTGTCCGCTTTGGTTGTGTGCGAATGAGTCCATGCTATGATGCCGCTCAAATTACATTCTGCTAAAAATGGTACGTGCGAGAGCGAGTGCGCATCGCATAGAGCTTTTCAAAAGCTCCCATCGTCGTCGTCTTTGGCGTCGGCGTCTGTTTTACTTGCTTTTATTTGATTTGGTGTTTTTTTTTTGTATTTTGCTTTTGGCGCGTGCGCATTGCTTGATTCGATTGCTCAATCGCAGCGGCAAAGAGATCATGCTCAAGAACAGGCAACAGGCTGTAGAGCGGACTGACCAAACCGCTGCCTGATAACGGTAATCATGCAGAGCTCGACTTGGACTACTAAATAAGAAGAAGAAAAAACAAACGGGTTGACTACGGAATGCGGCAGGCACTTAGGCCAGTCAGCTTTACAAACACACACACGCATACATAATATATGTGCATGTATGTATGTGTGAATACTCTTAGCTACATAACTAACTAGCGGTAAGCGCCAGCGACTCGTTTGGCAACGCACTGACACTGCAGGTTACTCCATCCTCTATCATCACCTTTCCCTCACTCCTCCTTTTACTGTGTATGTATGTATGAACATACATGTGTATGTGTGTGTGTGTGTATTGCTCTCTTTCTACTGCGCTGCTGGCCTAGTTCATTGTTGTTGATTATTGTTTGTGTGGGTAATGTAATGCAGAGCTAATCTGTCCCCAGCACCCGTTTTAATCGTCACAGAGTCCCAACCACAGACACGCATACACAAACACACACACACAAAGAGGCGCAGCCAGACTAACACAGATTTGCATTAACAGTTGCATTTCTTGTTCTTTAGCTTTTTCCGTTTGCTCTTCTAAGCTTGTCTTACAGTAGGAGCCGCATAGCGACAAAGCGACAGCTACACAGACAGACAGCGGCAATAACAGCATCCAATCTCAACTTGGTTTGATAACCTAGCTACAAACTTCGTGGTGACTGTCCCATTGTCTCACGCACGCATGTAACTGTAAACAGCTAAATGTCCAATAAAGCAGCCGGGTCGTTCCCATTATTTTTCTTTCTAATATAATTTTCCCAGCTAAGCAAGTGAAAGACGCAGCCGCGAGCATCCCTACGACAATATTCGTAGCGGTAGTCCATTGTTATGCATATCGACATTAGTAATATATCGATGTAGAATGCACAATATGTACATACATCGATTCATTTGATGTATACTATCAGCATCTGCTTCCCTTTTTATTCATCGTTCGATCATTCATTGAATTCTCTTTTGATGCACATCTATTGCACATTTGCTCCCCACACTAACATTTTCCTGCACACACACACAGTCACACACACATACTCGTAATAGGCTCTTTCCAGCTACGCTTTGTGGGCGCGTGGGCTTGCCGTTGTGAGCTGTAATTCCATATGTGTGTGCAAGCTTTGGCCCAGGAACAATGAATACTCGCATAAAAGCTGTAAATTTACAAGCACCAAAAACGCAGACGGCGGCGACGGCAACTTCAAAATAATGAAGTGTGTGCAAAAAAACTGGTTTATATACATATGTATGTATATACATATTAACACTAACATACACATTGTCTTTTCTTGTTTTCTCTTTGTTCTTGCTGTCTGTCCCCATTCTCTGAAAAATAACTGCAACGTTCAGCCGCAGTCTTTGTCGCCGTCGCAGTCACAGATGCAGCCTTGCCAGACCGGCCCAAGTTATACCTATATAGAGCTTATGGCTTAGCTTTCCATTGTACGGTTCTAACCCACAGAAAGTTAAGGCTGTCAAAGTTGTTTTTCCTCTCTCTCTCCCTCTCGCTCTCTCTCTTTATCTATATTTGCCGAAGATCTAGTGTTTGCTCTCTTAATGATACCGAAGTTAGTTCAAAACTAATTTTTGAATAGAATATTAAAAATAAACATTTTGTATGTAATATTATTGAAATATAGATTTACCGGATAATTTAAATATTCGCTTTACTTTTATTACACATCGTTCGTATCAAAACGCAATTCGTATTACCGAAATCCAAATTTGGTGTTTTCGATTGTTGAAACTTCGCTGGGGAATGCAAATGTTCTAATCAGGTATAATGATTGGTTATCAAAATGACCGCAGAATGTCCGTATAAAATAATATGATATGCGTTATAATCTTCTACTTTATGTGATTTATACGTTTGTATTAAAATTATTTACTTTTCTATTTGAATAGACATTTACCGCTTGGTGTAACAGTCATTTGCGTAAAGCCGGTACCGCCATCGACAACATCGAGGAGGACTTCCGCAATGGCCTCAAGTTGATGCTGCTGCTGGAGGTCATCTCCGGTGAGACGCTGCCCAAACCCGATCGCGGCAAGATGCGTTTCCACAAAATTGCCAACGTGAACAAGGCGCTAGACTTTATTGCATCGAAGGGTGTGCATCTGGTGTCGATTGGCGCTGAGGAGATCGTCGATGGTAATCTCAAAATGACGCTGGGCATGATCTGGACCATCATCTTGCGTTTCGCCATTCAGGACATCTCCGTCGAGGAGATGACTGCCAAGGAGGGTCTGCTGTTGTGGTGCCAACGCAAGACGGCGCCCTACAAGAACGTCAACGTACAGAACTTCCATCTGTCCTTCAAGGCAAGTGGAGAATTCTTCAAATTAGTGTTTATCATCTGACTTATCCTCTGATCCTCCTATCGATCTTGTAGGACGGTCTGGCCTTCTGTGCGCTCATCCATCGTCATCGCCCAGATCTGATCGACTATGCCAAGCTATCCAAAGACAATCCGTTGGAGAATCTTAACACTGCCTTCGATGTTGCTGAGAAATATCTTGATATTCCACGGATGTTGGATCCAGATGGTATGTATTGTACATAGATTCGAATAATTTTGTATTCAATTTTTGCATTCTATCATCGAATAAGTTAAGCTAAGTAATATACCTACATAGAGAATTATTGTCAATGAATAAATTAGGTTAGGGCTATATAGTTCTATTAATGATCATACTTCAATTCTCTCTTGCAAATTATAAATTTTGTGCACCATCAACACGATAACGATAACGACCACGACCTCAATCATAACATCAATATGAATTTTAAATTATCAACTGTCGATATCGATAATGAACAACAGATTTAATCAACACTCCAAAACCGGATGAACGTGCCATCATGACGTACGTCTCCTGCTACTATCACGCCTTCCAGGGAGCCCAACAGGTTGGAAATGTGACGCATGTACCCGAACCCACAAGACAATACACCTACGTCCCGAATAATTACAATGTGACTAAACTTCACATCGATACACTTAAATATGATATATATTCCATTTCTCGTTCTATATATATAGCAGTTTGTTTTTTGGAAAATGTGCATAAAACGCAAACCCCAAAAAGCCTCCAAAAACGCGCTTCTTCTGTATACATACATACATACATACATACATACATACATACATATATATTGCTATTCGTATTATTGCTGTGCACATTCACATATTTACAGCTGCAGCTAATACAAATATCTGGATATGAACATACTTATATACACATTAATGAGTATATATTTACTATGCAGTTTGCTATAAATGATTAATGCGATTCACTAACACATTCCCAAACTAATACGAGAGATTGCGCATTGGTATTGGTGAGCTTTCAAAGCTTGTACAGCGTCTGTGTGGAAAGCTCCCTCTCTCCCTGTCTCTCACACTCACACACACTATTGCAAACACTGTCATTCGCTGACTCCTTAATCCCATTGATCGTGTCATCCGCCGAATGTCGCTGCATGTTGCACTTAATCCAAATCCAAATCTGAATGCGAACTAATTGCATTTGACCTTAAAACCAAATGTTACCTTAACCGTTACTCTGTTATGTTCTACCAATGTGTATTACAGATATATATGTATTTACGTACTCGTATGTAGCACAACGAACTCAATCCATGCTTAGATCAGCAAAAAATAAAAATTAATTCAAGCCCGTGGAGCGTACTTTGAGTTCGTTCAAGTGCGTTAATCTCTAGGCATGCTGTAAGTTACGATTATTAAGCTACTAACTCACTCAATATGAGACGTAATCTATATAGAATACAGATATGTCAGATTTCTAAATACCAACGTTTGTACAGTAAAATCTCAATTGCCCATAAAGATTATTTAATTCTCGAGTACTTAGCAAAGATTCTCCAGTGATCATGTTTATGCAATGACGGGTACGATATGTAGTCTCTGAATCAAGCACAACAAAAGGCAACTGTAATGAAATCGTAAACTTCATGGCATAAACATAGTTACTGACTGCACAACAGACGATTTACTGATCAAATATGTACATATACAACCGTCTCTAGATAAAGAATAAATTCGAATAGTGAGCAATCGAAAGAAAACTTGAACAACCTTGCAAAAATTAGTCGACTATATCTAGAGACAAATGTATATCGATAAACATATTGTATATTGAGTGTTTTTGCCATTGTTGATATGCCTGCCCGAAGGCTAACCCATAAGTAATTCAATTTTGTATGTTTTGTTGCTTTTTTTTCTCTCTCTCTCTCTCTCTTGCTCTCGCTCTCGCTCGCTCTACTTCTCGCCAATGTGCTCGTCATCAACAACAACAACAACAACGCCATTAACAACAACAATACTCTGCTACTGCTATTGCTACAACAACAACAATAACTACTACTACTACTACTACTACTACAATTCCCAACAAATTGATAACGATAATGTTACAACAACAACAACCACATCACAACCGCCACGATCACCACCACCACCAAAACAATCACCAATACCACCACCGATCATACAGATTTGCAAAATACTGCATTACCCGATGAAAGAGCGGTCATGACCTATGTATCATCGTATTATCACTGTTTCAGTGGAGCCCAAAAGGTCTGTTATACACACACCCTAAAATATCCCAATTCCACCTTCCATCCCCCCTCCTTGCCATCTCATTTACTTTGGGAAAACTCTTGTTTTTTAGCAAACATATTTTGTTCGGGTTGTCTTTTGACGATCTCCCTTCTACAGTCGACATTCAGTTATCGATAGCTAATCGATAATTCTGTTAATATTCTTAAAAGATCTCCCTTCTACAGTCGTAACTCAGCTATCGAGAAATAATCGATAGTTCTGTTCGCATTCTCATCTCATTTACATTTTGTCCGACACACATACAAACACTCACAACTTCCGTTACACTGTCGACTGCGCGAAAGGATTCGCGATGTGGAAAGTGAGAGGGCTGATCCTTGAGAGCTTGGAACACTGCTTGCGCCTGCTGCCTGCTTGAATAACGGGCTTTTTCTTTCAACTAATGCGCCTTGTCGTTCCAATTGGATTCTTGCTTAGTTTGTGCAGTTCATTGTTTTGCTGTTCGTTCGTCTTGTTTGCTTTCCAAATCTGAGTTGGTTTTTGTGAATCCTACACTCAGAGTTTTTGGCTGGCGAGTCAAAAGTGTTTTCTAACCACATTTTCAACTTCACAACCGGCAGGCGGAAACGGCGGCAAACCGTATTTGCAAGGTGCTCAAGGTTAACCAGGAGAATGAACGTCTCATGGAGGAGTACGAGCGTCTGGCCAGCGATGTGAGTATACAATTAAGTCCAACAAGTTGATGATCGCTCTTACACGCGATTACTCGGCTCAGGAATCTCCAGATCCAACGATCAATCGTTGTAACGATTACTCGTTATAAATGCGCACTCGTTTAAATGATTGCTCGTGATAGATCAACGATTACTCGTTACTCGATCACTCGGTGTAAATTACAATCGAATGATATAACTTTGTTTTTTACTCGCTGGTTTAGCTGCTGGAATGGATTCGTCGCACGATGCCGTGGCTGAACTCGCGCCAGGCGGATAACTCGTTGGCTGGAGTACAGAAGAAGCTCGAGGAGTACCGCACGTACCGTCGCAAGCACAAGCCACCACGTGTTGAGCAGAAGGCAAAACTCGAAACAAACTTTAACACGTTGCAGACGAAACTGCGTCTGTCCAACCGTCCAGCCTACTTGCCCACCGAGGGCAAGACAGTGTCTGATATCTCAAATGCATGGAAGGGCCTGGAGCTCGCCGAGAAGGCGTTCGAGGAATGGTTGCTGGCTGAGACCATGCGCCTGGAGCGTCTCGAACATTTGGCCCAGAAGTTCAAGCATAAGGTAAGTGCCGATCTTCAATCGATCATTTTGATTGATGTATTGACCCGAACTGTCTCCGTTGTAGGCTGATGCCCATGAGGACTGGACACGTGGTAAGGAGGAGATGCTGCAGTCCCAGGACTTCCGTCAATGCAAGCTCAACGAGCTGAAGGCCCTCAAGAAGAAACACGAAGCCTTTGAGTCTGATCTGGCTGCCCACCAAGATCGCGTCGAACAAATTGCCGCCATTGCCCAGGAGCTGAAGTGAGTTGAGCTCTCCCTTTGGCATCCGTAGTTCCTTAGCCGCCTTCCTCAATGTATTTCTTTCAATTGTATATATTCAAATGTTATTTCAATGCTTGCCTCGACGCTTCATCCGCTGGGCAACAACGCAAAGTGTGAGGTTAGGTGATGATGAATGATCACAGATCATCGATCGTTTATATCTCCATACACTTTTCAATATCATTTAAATCATGCAATGATCGTCGTTCTCTAACTATCACAGATCATAGATCATCGATTTTGTAGTTGTGTCAATATCATTTCATATTATGCAATGATCATCATTAAGTCAGGGATTCAGTTGTAGCTATAATCGTCTGACAGTTATCACATTAACATCCTCCTTCTCCTTCTTCTTCTCCATCTTCTATCTTTAATCTTGAAGCACTCTGGAGTACCACGACTGTGTGTCGGTGAATGCGCGCTGCCAGCGCATTTGCGATCAGTGGGATCGCTTGGGTGCACTCACCCAGCGTCGTCGCACTGCTTTGGATGAGGCGGAGCGCATTCTGGAGAAGATCGACATCTTGCATTTGGAGTTTGCGAAGCGTGCGGCGCCATTCAATAACTGGCTGGATGGGACACGCGAGGATTTGGTGGATATGTTCATAGTGCACACCATGGAGGAGATTCAGGGCCTGATCCAGGCGCACGATCAGTTCAAGGCGACACTCGGCGAGGCCGACAAGGAGTTCAATCTGATTGTGAACCTGGTCCGCGAGGTCGAATCGATTGTCAAGCAGCACCAGATACCTGGTGGCCTGGAGAATCCATACACCACTCTGACCGCCCATGACATGACACGCAAGTGGACCGATGTCCGCCAACTGGTGCCACAGCGTGACCAGACGCTGGCCAACGAGCTGCGCAAGCAGCAGAACAATGAGATGCTCCGTCGCCAGTTTGCCGAAAAGGCCAATGTGGTCGGTCCCTGGATCGAGCGGCAGATGGATGCCGTGACGGCGATAGGCATGGGAATGCAGGGATCGCTGGAGGATCAGCTGCATCGCCTTAAGGAGTACGAGCAGGCGGTGTACGCGTACAAGCCAAACATTGAGGAGCTGGAGAAGATCCACCAAGCCGTGCAGGAGTCGATGATTTTTGAGAACCGCTACACGAACTACACGATGGAAACGCTGCGCGTTGGCTGGGAGCAGCTGCTCACCTCGATCAATCGCAACATCAACGAGGTGGAGAACCAAATACTGACACGCGACTCCAAGGGCATCAGCCAGGAGCAGCTAAACGAGTTCCGTTCCAGCTTCAACCACTTCGACAAGAACCGCACTGGCCGTCTGACGCCCGAGGAGTTCAAATCTTGTCTTGTCTCGTTGGGCTACTCCATCGGCAAGGACCGTCAGGGTGACATGGACTTCCAGCGCATTCTTGCCGTTGTCGATCCCAACAACACTGGCTACGTCCACTTTGATGCTTTCCTCGACTTCATGACCCGCGAAAGCACCGACACCGACACTGCCGAACAAGTCATTGATTCATTCAGAATCCTGGCAGCCGATAAGGTGAGTAAACTGACAGCTGATCCAATCCAAAAACTAAGCTAACATCTGTTTATCCCCCTTCTAGCCATATATATTGCCCGACGAGCTGCGTCGCGAATTGCCTCCAGATCAGGCCGAATACTGCATCCAGCGTATGCCACCATACAAAGGACCCAATGGCGTGCCCGGCGCCCTGGACTACATGTCGTTCAGCACAGCTCTCTATGGCGAGACCGATTTGTAAACCCGATACCCCGTCATCTCCCCACCCACTCAAAGCTCTCCTATGTGCCGTTCAAGAGCGGTCCGTAGCCCAGCCAGAGCTCATATAATAATTGATACATTTTAATAATAATAATATTAATAAACATAGATTTATTATTATACTACACACGTAAAGGTAACTTCAAAACAAAACAAAGCAAAAGGGAGCATATTATAATTTTTCGACAAATTATATATATTGTATGTCTCGATGTATGCTATATGGACGTACATCTTCAAGCCGATTGTAAAACAGGAAAACAACAAATGCATATCGAATATCCAAAAACGTCTAAAAAACATTATTTTTTGAAATTTATGTTAATAAAACAAACAAAAAACAACAACAACAACAACATGCAATATATGCTACAGAAACATAAACACGATCGATCCATATATAATATGATCCATGATAAAAACGAGAGCAAGTGTAGAAGAGAGAGACAAACATAAAACATTGATAAGAACTAGAGGCACAAGCAAAAACAGATTGAGATATATTCATATTTATATATATGTAGAGAGAGAGAGAGAGCGAGAGATGAGAGAGATAGACGTAGATACACTCATACACAGGACAGAAGAGTACAGACAAACTAATATCTTAGAGAGTTTAGAGAAAAACAAATGTTCTAATCTCTACAAATCATACTTATCAAACTTATACTTCTCCTGAGATAAACAGAGACCGAGAGGGGGAGAGAGAGACAGGAGAAGGAGTATAGGCAAAGCTGGAAGAATACTTATAAACAACAACAAAAAAGAAGAGATTCAAGGAATGATAAAAAAACAGCCAATAAAATAAACTATTTATATACATATGTAGCTATTTATTCATCGACAACAAAAAAGAAAAACTACTCGTATATATGTAATTCATATTTATTTAAATTTTTTGAAATTCACATTTCAGCACTCGATACTAAAACATTACAAGCTTAACATTAAACAATGATTTATCTCGATACATACCCATACTACACATACACATGCATACATACAAACATACATATACGAGAAAGTGAAATAAAACGATTATTTGGTGATATTGTGTTTTAATATACATCGCCAATTTCACTTGGAATCATGTCTTTATACACTTGGAATCATGTCTTTATACACTTAACGGATCGAAGAAGATCGCAGGTTGAAAGGGCCACTCCACTTTTAGAATTGCCCAGGATTTGTCTGGACTTGGTCCTCAAAGAGCGACGCATTATGGTATATCTGCGAAAAGTAGGTGGCAAAAATCTATAACTTCTGAGCTATAGCAACAAAAAACGTTAGATCTGGATGGAAGCGGGAAAGTCAACTTAAGTTGAAAGTGTAAATTAGTTTTCTTTTATTTGGCTTTAAAAATATGTCAATTAACATAAATAAGTTTTATACCAAACCTCAGCTTTATTTGAAAAGACGTCATTTTGGGCGAATTAAATTACATTGGTATTCCTAAGAGAAACGTGTGAAAAATATTAGTTTGCCGTACTCGATAAACTTCGAACAGGCCATCATGATAAACTGAGGCCAGAAAAATGCGTTTGTGGCTTACACAGCATCTGAAACATATTTCCGCATCCGCCCCAATCACCAAATCTCGAGCCAATTGATTAAACATCAGAGTTATCCCTTCATGAGTGGAACAATGTCAAGGGTCAATGCGACTGGAAGCAGTCAGTAGGCAACATGGATGCGCCTATAATTTTGTTCACCTGAATTTAGTACCTTTATTCGATTAATATTATATAAACCCCCCATTTTTGGCAAAGGAGCCAAAGTGCAGCTGAATATAAAGATTGAAATGCTTTCGGATGCTGAAACTCTTTTAATCGATTATGGAAATAAAATGAAAGTTTGGGTTATAGTTCTTAATATATTGGTTTATATTAAATTTAATTTGTATGGTAACAAAAGACTGGATACCGCATATAAATGGGATCTGATCTTCGCTTATTCGTACATGAACTGAAGTTAATGCATAAATAAGTGTAATTGGTACATAAGTTTAATCATTAAAAATTCTAATTTAGAATACATAAGTCAACATTATGTACACACACCTACATTTTCATGTGCATACAAACACTCACACACATACACAATGACTCACACATGCACACAAAAAAACCAAGTTCTTAAAGGCAAATGTGCTTCAGTTAGATCAGCTTATATACTGAATATTGGTGTCTCAAGATCCCTAAGCCTTATTGTAGGCGGACAACAGTTGGGGGAAAGCGTGTGTCTATATATGTATGGATTTGTATGTCTGTATTGTATATTGTTCTTTATAAATGTATAGATAAATATCTATTTACTTTCATTTTTAGACAAAACGACGACAACCGAAAAAATTCTCAACATTTATAATTTGATTTTTGTTTGGTTTATAAATACATTTTCAATGTTTAACAACAACAATTGAATTCATATGTATAAATATAACTATGCTTAACCAGCTAATTCACAATTAAACTTCTTCCTTAAATATATATATATAAATATATATGCAAGTATATATATCTTTTGTAAACATTACATATAAATAATTTGTTTTGCATTTAAAAGCTTTTGCGATTTGAGTGCAGTTGTCAATTTATTGACATTTTGTGATTGATTTTTGTTGCATTGGCGATCCCGATACCGATAGCGATGAGGATCCAAATAACGCCAACATTGAACTAAAAAAAATATATGAAAGGATCCGCAGAGAACATAATGAAAATTAAATTTGAACACTTCATGTACTAAGGATATAGGAAATGTATATATATAAATTTATCGATTTTATTGATTACTTTTTGTTGTGGTTCTCGTTTATATCTGTGTATATAAATATGTACAAATAATAATTATAATTGAAATGAAACATAAATTAGATATCTATAATCGAAACGTTATTTCTATTTGTTGGTTATTTAGGTTCATCCTGTTTTTTAGATTTGTAGTCTGTAATTGTTAAATTAAAAAAAAATACTTAAAACTAAAAGTAATTGTGTCTAACTGTTATGTTTGTATATGTGTGTGTGTGGAGAAACCAACCTGGCAAAGACAGTCGGACTAAGACAGATTGCACATGCGAAGCCAAACAAGTACACAAATCTCCCTCCACTGTCAACTCCAAGTCCAAGTCCAACCCCAACCCCAAAGCAACACAGTAGCTGCGGGGTAGTTTGGATGACAATGAGGTGATGTTGGGGTTATCATGCGACAACATATAGTCGAATCTTACATACATAACATGTGAGGATGGGGAACATTTAGTTTTTGCTCTCTTTGCACTCTCTCTATCTCGATCTTTCTAACACTTCTGTCTCTTTCGTTTTGTGTATGTAGTTGAAGCCCATATAGTTTTAGATAATGTATGCATGTATACTAACCATTAGCAATTTGGTATATATAATACACGAATGCCCATTGAATAGAATTGCGGTAAAATCTAATAAAAAATATAGTAAATATATTTGCTTTTTGTTGTTTTTGTTTTGTGTGTGTAAATATATATGGGAGATATATAATTTATATGTGTGTGGTATATCTGTTCTCAGTATCGTGTAACGATGTTAACTTTAAAGGCGTACTTAAAAATGATTCAATAAAACACACCCCAAACACTAATACTACTTCCTCTATATATATATATTTATATATATAAATCTATCGTATCTTAATCGTAGCATACACTTCATGTAACTCACTTAATTATCTTGAGTACGATCTTTCGCCCTTGAATTCTGCATTTCATTCTTGCTCTTGTGTTTTTTTTTTTTGTATCTACCTCATCTATTTGTATAGTTTTCAACTCTAGCTGTATATATGTAGTAAACTATGCGTAATTCTAGACCCTAATCTTAACTTGTATGTTCTTTTCATCTCTTCTCTTCTTTTCTTTTCTGTTGTGTTTTAATGTAGATTTTGGGGATATTTCTTTATCAACTTGTGATAAATATGAAACATCTAAATGTATCTCCTCCACTATTATGATAATATATTATGGAAATGCATTGTCATTATTATCATAATCAAAGCTGACTCTGATATCTGATACGCACTTGCACTTGCTCTTGCTTCTGATCTCTCTACTCTTCTTCTTTTCCATCTGTTTCTTAATAGTAATATTATTATGTTGTTGCTTTTAAAATGCAGATGATCTTTCTTATTCTTATTAGGTTCTGTTTGATTCGCTTTCCCATCACTGGCAGGATTGAGTTGTATTCCTAGTTGTAGTTGCAGGTTCATGCTGATTGTTATTCCTCATTCTTTTGCCCCGCCGGCAACATCTCCTCCCCCGCCGCCTCCTGCTCCGCCCATATGCTGGGGAATGACTGTCAGGCTTTTAGGTATCTTGGACATGATGACATTGTCAATGAGCTTCTGCTGCTGTTGTTGTTGCTGTTGTTGCTTCAGGGTAAATGTGATGCCACCACCACCACCGCCGCTAGTGGCAGTTGCCGCCGGCTTCGCAGTGAGATGTGGCAATTTGGCGGGGACAGCGGAGGCTCCGCTACTATTTCCATTCAGTAGGTACTGATTGGCATCGGGAAAGTTCTTCCACAGCCACGAGCTGTTGCTGTCCAAGGTGATATTGCTGTTGGCCGCTGCACTGGCGGCTGCTGCCGCTGCCAAAGCATTGACCAGCATCGGCTGATAGTTCGATGACTGTGCGCTGGCTCCAGATGCGTTTTGTGGATTGCTCAGTGGTGGCATTGGCTTCGGTGCCAAGCGCGCCAGACGCAGACCGCTGCTGGCTCCTCCGGGCTGCAGCGTCGGCAGTTGCTGTTGTTGTTGCTGATGCTTGTGGTGTTGCTGTTGCAGCTGCTGCAACTGATGACGTGCTGTTTGCTGTGCCGCTGTCATTTTGGATATATTGCTTAATCCAGACGAGTAGTTAGAATGTGTCTGCGACTGTTGCTGTTGCTGCTGTTGTTGTTGTTGCTGTTGCAACTGAGACTGAGATTGAGTCTGTGCCTGTGCGTGGCCAGCCTTAAGCTTGGCATTGGCTCTCAGCATCTGGTCACGCATCAGTTTCTCGCGTCGCAGAATGCACATGCGATTGTAGTCAATGATGGAGATGAGGTACGGCTTGCCGCCGGACTGCACCTGCACCTGGGCGGGCAGACGGCGTCCGTCGGCGGTTTGGAAGAGCGTTGGCGACTTGGTTGGCACCCTGTGCTGCTCCTTTAGCGGTATCAACGTTGGCTTCCAGCTCTTGCTGTCCTGACGCTCCTGCGGCGACAATGAGTCAGGCAACTTGATCACACTGGGTGCACTTCCAGCGCCAGCTCCAGTGCGGGGCAGCTGCAAACGTTTTCCAGCCAACGAGGGAACCGTGGCAGCACCACTAGCACCGCTGGCCCGACGCCGTTGCAGACTAATTAGCTCTGGTGGCGAACTCAGCAGCTGTGCCACATTTTGTAACGGCTTTGTAGACTGCTGCTGTTGTTGATGCTGCTGCTGCTGCTGTTGCTGCTGCTGTTGCTGCTGCTGCTGTTGTTGTTGTTGTTGCTGCTGTTGTTGTTGTTGCTGCAGGATTGTGGGCGTAAGTGTTGTGCTGGCTGTTGCTGTCAAGGGCTTTTGCTTCTGTGCCTGTGTGTGTGCAAGTGACTGTTGCTGCAAGGAGAGCAACGCCACGGATGCTGTCTCGTTGTGAACATGGCTGGCCAACTTATTGGCCATGTCCAGCAACTTGTGTGGCGTTTCGCCGGAAGCGGAGGCGGGCTTATTGTTGGACTGTTGTTGTTGCTGCTGCTGGAGCTGATGATGATGATGTTGTTGTTGACTAGCAAGTGGCACAATCTCGACGGCCTTGTTGAGCAGATTGGTCTTTAGGATGCTGCGACTATTTGCGGCACTAGTGGGCACCAGAGGTGGTGCATCCTTGGACACCTTTTGCTGCGTTTCCTCGTTAAGCACAGCACGTTCAGAAGGGGTAGGAATTGCGGTTGCAGTTCCTCCTGATCCCGATCCACTTCCAGTTGCTGTCTGTTTGCTAGAACTGTCTTTGGGTCGTGCTATGATCGTCACCGCATTTGAGCTGAGTTGCTTGGTCAGCTTGTCCACGGAGACATTGCGTAGGCGATCCAGAGACATCAGTCCCAACTCTGGTGAGTAGTATGCCGTCATCCCCTCCTCATCCTTGTCATCCATGTCATCATCATCATCGTTCAGCTCGACCAGTGGAATGACAGCTTCTGCCTGGCTGGCCGACTGCTGTTGCTCCGTGTTATTGCTGCCGTGGAGCGTGGTTAAAGCGTTGGCGAGCACACTACCACCACCAGAGGAAGCTGAAGCAGAAGCCGCATTTGAGCCGACATTGGTTTGGATCTGTGCGTGAGGAGAGCAGGAGTTGGAGCTGGAGCTGCCGCTGGCATTGGCATTGGATTGGGCATTGGGAGATAGAGAGCTGGCGTTCGTCTTCATATTACCCTGAATTCCGCCGCAATGACCATGATCGTAGGAATTGAGACGTTGACGCACCGTCTGCGTGTAAACGCTGGCATTGGGCGAGGCGTGCGGTGCGAGAACCAAATCTCCGTTGCGATAATACTTTTCCAGCAGAATGAGATGGCGCAGGAAGGAGCTCTGATTGCCATAGGGCTTCTGCAGCTCCTCCCAGAGGCGACGCGTCGGCTCGTCATACTGCAGGAACGTCTGCACCCTTGTCCAACCCTCCGGAGTGCGCTGACTGCTGCTGCACCCGAACGGCACCTTAAACTGCACTCCCAAATCCTCCTCGCCATGGAAGAGCTCGCGCATCGAGATGTTTGGATTGCCACGCAGCACATTCGAAATGTCCGCTTCGGCCTTACCTTTGCCATTCGAACTCGAGTTCGAATTGGATTTGGAAGTCGAATTGGAACAGTTGGTGTTGACCGCCGTCTCGCCGGACAGATTCTGTTGGAGTATCGCCTGCAGCTTGGATATCTGTTTGCTGGTGCTGGCCCCATGGCCTATGGGTGTCGTTGATGAGCTGCTCGAGTTCGAGTCCGTTGGTCCATCGTAGTCGACCACCATTGGCATTGGCAGCTCTGTCGAAGCCTCATCACAAGCGGCCGACGTTGTAGGAGCGACTCCAGCTGTTGAGGTTGTGGCTCGCACGTCTTCCTCATCCGCCTCAGAGGCCTCATTGCTGCCATCCTGCAGATTATGCACCTTAAGCAGCCTGTACAACGAAACAACAAAGAGTTCGAATTATAAGAGTTTAGTTATAAAATTTAATTTTGAAAAATAAATGAAATACTTTTCTTATTAGCATTATGCTTGGCAAGTTAAAGAGAAACACAAATTTTCGTGAATGATCCGATCGGCAAATAAATCTTCGACTTCTTGAATGCCTGTCATTAAATTTGTTTGTTTTTTTTTGAAAGGGATACAAAAAAGTTGGAGAAACGTTGGACGAACGGTAAAGAGCACACAGCAAACAATGGTGAAGAATAAACCAATGACCTAGATTACTCCAACATTTTTTGCATCGAATTTCATAGTTTTTGCTTCCCGTTTTCCCAAACATATTTTTCGATTCGTTAATTTAAACTCCTAGTTTTCAGCTTTCGTTGTGGGTAACTTTTTACTCACCTCTTGCGATAATTCTTGACGAACTCGGCCTTTTGGGACTTGGTGCTGTCCGGTGGCTTCATCAGGAGATTGGCAAAGTAGCGACACAGCTTGCAAACGGCGGTGCCGACGCCAAGCTGCACGGGAATGCCCATCTCGGCGAGGGCCTTCTCCAAGCGATCAGTGTCCTGCTGGGAGTGAGTGATACAAGGATACAAGCATGAAGCACGGCACTTGTGAAAGAGATCAAATCACTGATACTTACTGAGGTTATATGGTACATGTGATTCTTGCCCAGACGACGCTTGCACAGCACGCAACCGGAGGATTGGATGACTGTGTTGTAGTGTGGCTCGCAGAGCCAAACGTTCGAGGTACCCACTGGTATCTCGAAGCTGAGCAGGCACTTCTTCACACTCTTGCGGACGCACTTGCGCCGCAGAGAGTGACTGGCACCGTCGGCGCAATCCTTGACGGCGCAAACACGTTGAGCCGTCGAACCGGACACGACTCCCGACGATGTCGTCGCAAATTCACCATCACCAGCATCGCCGCCAAAATTCTTATCCATGCTATTCCCGTTGCCGCCGCCGGCGTTGTTGTTGCTCGTTTCCAAGTGTCCCGGAGCAGAGATACGCTTCTTGTAGGAGGGGGCATTGGCACGGCGATCCACATGACGAAAGCAGGCGTCGCACAAGCAATTGTCCACCGTCAGCTTCTCCTCATCTGCAAACGAGAAACAAGACAAGTGTCAATTAAAAATGCGCACATTTTGGGCAAATGACGTGACTGCACTCACTTGCTAAAATCTTCTGCTGACGCTCCACGGATTTGATCTGGCCAACATGGCAGGGTGTGTCGTACAGGCCAAACTTGCCGCTGCAATAATAGCACTGATCCTCGCACAGGCGACCCGGATGAAACTTGAAGGAGGATGCCTTCTCTGGAATGAGTATCTTCTCCTTCTCGTCCTTCTTCACCATCTGATAGAAGCCGTGATCCATTTGACCGCCATGTCCCTCTGAATGTGATGAATCTGATTAGAGTAGAATTACAAAACAAGACTCTTATAGTTAGATTGTTATACATTAGATCAATTCAGACAAGATCTCAAAACAGAAAATACTATATTTCATCATGATTTCATATCTGTTCAACTGCATAATTAATTAATTTTTATTATTTATTAATTTGATGTATGTATGTATGTATGTAAAACCCCATTTTACATTCACATTAACTACTAATACTTTTCAATTGAACATATCTGTAAGGATGCGATAAATTTAAGGATTTAGGCCCATCAATGTTTAGTTAAGGCCAAAGATAACTAACTGAATGGGTATCTCAGTTTATATTTAACAAAACATTGAAAACTTGGCCTAGAATTTGTCTTAAGCTTATGAGAACGGGAACGGGATGAAATTGATGAGCAACAAAAGCAAACAAAACAAAACAACAAAATCAACATTCAACTGTCAACATCCAACTATCAACACACACCCAGGAAACTACTGTTCGCGTTGTTTTGTTGGTTGGGCTGCTGCTGTTGTTGTTGTTTTTGTTGGTGATGCGCCAACCGTTGCTGTTTCTGGCTGCTTTTGTTGTGGTTAGTAAAACTAAAACGGTTATTTTCCTTTCGGCCATAGCCAGTGTTACCGGAATTCAAATTGTTTTTGGGTTTCGTCGCACCTTCGTTCTGTAAACGGATAGAGATAAGAAATAAATAAAGTCATTAGTTCATGTTGTTCAGCTCAGATTGCTCCCAAAGAATGATTCTGGTTACTGACCTCATTCTGAATGGTGTAGTAGGAGTCCTCGGCATGGGCACCATGCTGATCGGCAGCACGGTCTGCTGCACCATGACCACGTGCGCGTCCCTTTTGGAATGTCATCTTAAGCGATTGGCGACGCACACCGTGCGCCGAGCTGCCGCCAGCACCACCGATGCCAGCGCCACCCTTGCGTGTTGCACTCCCCATATTCGAGGTAGCCACTCCAGCGGCGCCATGGATGACAGTTCCCGTGGGCACACCACTGGCACCACCGGCACCACCATTGCTGCTGCGATTCAGCTTGATGACAGTCTTGAGGGTGCCACTGGACTCAATGTGAGAGGCGCTGCCACCGCCTTTAGCAACTGATCTCTTGCCACTCTGCTGCTGCTGCTGTTGTTGCATCTGCTGATGCACAGCCCGTGTGTGCGCCTCCTGGATATATTCCTGTCGCAATTGCTCGGCTGCCTGATGGGTTAGCAAGCCAAGGTTCTGCAAATGGAACTCTTTTTGGCGTCGAAGCTCTTCTTCGATATCCTGCGGCTTCAGCTTGCCATTGGCTTCAGTTTTGGTGTTGGTCGCCTCCAAGTTAGGCAACGTCTTCTGTTCGGCGGCAATGGCAGCCAAAGGTTTCTCATCCTCCTGCTCCTCTTTGACACTTTCCAGTTTGTCAGCAACGTTGTCTTCAGCCTTAATGTCCATGGCCAGCTCGATATCAATGGCTGTCTCATCACTAACAGCGGCGGCGGCGACAGCCATGTCATCTGATGTCGATGTGGACACATTTTCCTTGTTCTCCTCTGTATATTCGGTGCAGTCTTCATTTAGGATTTGCACCTCCGTGTCGTCATCGGCTTCGGCATTGGCTTCAGCTTCCTGCTCTTCGGTAAATGGTTCCACCTCTAAAGCAAGCACCATTTCATTGTCGCCTTCTGCCAGTTTCTTTGTTGATTCCTGCTCCTCCTCCAGCTCCTGCTCCTGCATCTCTTTCTGATCCTCATCGTCCTCCGCCTGCGCCTCAACCTGCATGGCCGTATCACAATCAATCTCTGCCAGCTGCTGCGGCTCCTCCAGGCTTTGTTTGCTGGCGCTGAGCGCATTACCGCTAGCATCAACCACGCCCTCTTTGGCCAGCTGCTCCATAATCTCACTCTCGAAGTCATCATAGTCATCCGACTTGGATTGCAGCTCAGTGTCGCCATTGAGCTCGCCCGGCGAGTCTAATGTCTCAGCTGTTGCTGTTGCCGCCTCTTCGGATTCTTTTGCTTCTTCGACAGACTTCTGTGCATCCAGAAGCAACTCATCGCCACTCTCATCGACACGAAGTTCTCCCATGCCCGTTGAGTAGGAATCATCGAGCTTTGTCTTCACATCACCAGCCATTTCAATCTCAATTTCAACATCCGTCTCCGTATCCGCCTCAGTCTCCGCATCCCCGTCAACTGCTGTCGTCTGTCCGTCAGTCGCAATTTGGACAATCTCGCCTAGCTCGGGATCTTTTTCAATGCCCAAATTGTTGGCCAGAAACTCGGGCTTCTTATAGAACTGCTTAACGCTAATGGCGCTAACACCTTCGCTAATCATCTCCGGGCTCAGCGAGGGCGCTTTGCTAGCCTCATTCGATTCGGTTTGTCTGTCTCCCTCTCCATCTCTATCACCCTCAGGTGCGGGGCCCTTCACAGACTCATCCTCGACCTGATCAAGCAGATCCCCACCAGCTTTGCATGTATCTGTATCGATCGTGAGCGGCTCAATGCCATTGGAGGCTGCGCTGGTGGAAGCATGTGCGTCCTCGGCAGAGTCGATAGGTTTCACTGTGTCTGGCTCCGGATCTGTTGGCTTGATGGTGACAGCATCGAAGCTCCCATCGAAGTCTGCCGTAATTTTCTCCTGCTTGATCTCTGCCGCTGCCAGCAACAAATCGTCCATGGAGGAGGCCAGACTATCCTTGGAGTCCTCATCGCCAGCAGCGCCACCGTGCGAACTGGTTGCCAGCGAACTAGAGCTAGCAGATGTCGCTTTGGCGACCAACAGACTACGATTGGCAGAGCCAACACGTCGCCGCTTTGGCGCCGCTGGCTCCGTTGGCGTCGCAGTTAGCAGACTTGGTGATCCCGCTTTGCTGTGGCGTGTGGCGCGTGTACTAGTTGTTGTGGTGCTGCTGCTGGCGGTGTTGTTGCTGGTCGAGGGAGTCACCTTTGTCTGGGGCCTGCCACGTCCGCGTCTGTTCGCTGATTGTTGTGTGGGCGTGGCAGCTGCTGCTGGTGTTGCTCCTGCTGGCGAGGTCATGCCGGCGACTGTGATTTGGTCCTCGCTATCCGGCAGTTCTACCTTGATGCTAATTGTTGACTTGGCTGGCGTTGACTCATCTGCGCCCAGGGAGGCTATACTTGACTCATGATCATCCTCCTCCTCTTTGACCTCCGCCTTGCTGTATTTTAGTCCCAGTTCTGAGTCATCGTCGGATCGCTTGCGCTTCAAAACCTCTTTGGGATCCGGCGGAGCTGGCCTTTTCCGTCGCCCACGGGCAGGCAGTTGTGGTTCATTGTTGACCGTCGACGACTGACGCCGATTGCGGGTGACCCGAGTATTGTTGTTGGCCAATGCGAGCTCCTGGGCGTGCGCTTTGCGAGTAACACGATTGCACGTTATTGCTGGCGTTGATTGGAGAATCGGTGTTGGAGTCGCAGTCGGCGTTAGGGTTGGAGCTGGGATCGGGGTTGGTGTTCTTTCCTTCTCCTTGTCCTTATCCTTTTCTTTAGAGTCGTTGAAGTCCTTATCTCTGTCCGTTGGCCTTACATCCAGCGTCGACTTGACATTGTCTTTTGTGTCTTTCGTATCCTTCTGGTCTTTTACATACTGTTCTGGTAGAATCGTAATTGTTCCTTCGGAATCCATTTCACAGGTTCCGTCTTTAACGTTCAATTCGTCAAGCAGCTTAGCGGACGTTTCCTTGACTTCTTTTAGATCTTTAATGGACTTGCGGCCACGTATTAATATCTGACGATCGACGGAGCTCTTTCTTTGGCTGCCTTGGCTACTGCTGCTGCCACTTGGTAGCTCCTCCCCATCGCTGACCCCGCCCCCGCCACCAGAGTTGTTAAGCAGGAACAGTGGCGATGAATGCCGCGTAACACGAAGATTCTTCCCCACACTCGAACTATCACTGTGTGTCTTTCGTGGCGAGCCGCATTCGGTTATTAATGGTGAGGGATAATACGGTTTATCGCCATCTTTACCAGCTTCTCGATCTTTATCTGGTTCCTGTTCGGCTTCCCCAGATGCAGCTGCTCCAGTTGTTGCTGATGCATCTGCTGAAACTGTTGCTCCTGCCACCTCTGAAGTTGCTTCGTCACCTTGAGACGTTTCAATCTCTGTCGTAGGTGATGCTACATTATTGTTATCAGGCTTTGCTCCAACTCGTGTTCCCACCGCTTCTGCTTCAGCTCCTGCTCCTACAGCTGCTGCTTCTGCTGTTGTTGCTGTTACTGCTACTGTCCCTGGCTTGCGCGCCGACATCCTCGAGCCGTCACCGGGCAAAGCTTGTGACGCTGCTGTCGACGATGTCGACGCTCCTATTTTGCCGCTTTAGATTCTTTCGCCAGTTGATACAGCTCCTGCTGCTGCTTTCGGTCAGCGTGAAAGTAACAAATCTCTAGCTGCACTTGTAAACACTTGAAGTCGTTTTGATTTGGTCCCATTTGTTGACTACCTGCGAATTACACAACAAATATACAAATTCAAATCAATATTAAATATTACACACCTCCTTTTTAGTTAATTAACTAGTAAATTCATTATACCTTATGTTTTTTGAAATGTACGTTTAATTCAGTATCAAGTCTACTCCCATCTTAAACCTACACTGGAAATATACTAATTTTGATTGTAATCAAAGTACCCATAGCCTATTTAAATGTATTATTTCATACGATTTCAGCATAAATTCAATAAATTGTAGTTTTCTATTCGACGTTGAGTTATTCACAAGTAATTTTGTTCAAATAGTTTCTTGCAGATTGGATTGACTTTAAAGTATTAGAAAGTATTACGTATACGCCATGTGAAACTCATTGGCAACGGAACGCGGCCAAAAGGAACAAGAACAAAAAGAGAATGACAACAAGAAAAAGGATGAGTAGAAATAAGTAGAAAGCAACGATAGTAAATCTGTCGCGTACACCCCGTCAAAGTCGCTGTCCCCCGCCCCATGCCCTCTTCACGAAGGCACTCAAAAATAAAAACGAGTTTGAAAGCAACAGCAATTTGTCGTAGCAGCTGGGGCCGCGAGAAGAAAATACAACACTAGCCACTGAGAGAGCAGCGGAGCGGCTTATAATGCCATTCAAATATTAAGCGCACAAAATGTAAAGCCGAGAGACAAAGGCAGAAACAAACTTGGAGCGTCGTTGCTAACAGCGACTGCGGCTAAGAGAACGACAACACATGGCGAATAATTACACATGAAAGAAAAGACAAACCGAATTTGGTTTGGCGCACAGCCTGGCTGATCCTGTCACTTTATTGTTGTAGCGAACGTTGCGACGACGCGCGTGAGAAATGACATGCGCCATTTTTCCGTTACCTATCAACAGAGAGTGAGAGCACACAAAGACATCGCGAGGTGAGAGAGACGGCGAGAGAGTAACAGAATTGGTTATAATAATGGTAATGGCAACAAAATCGCAACAAAAATCGAGCACACAAAACTCGACCTTCGCCTGGTCTGTCTATGCGATTCTTGGGCTGCAAATGCAGCACAACAGGAAAAAATCGGCGTCCATTTCCCACTTCCATTTCCACTTACACATGCACAGAGCACAAAACCGATTTAACGACACTGATACACACACAAACAAATGCTTCTCACAAATTGCACACACACTAGCACAAGCACTTCGCTGCTCACCGTAAAATGACAAGCCGAAGCCGCCACCACCCTCTGCAACGAAGGCGGTGGAAGCAGACACACAAATGACAGCGACAACAAACAGCGAATAAAGGAAATAAAAGCGAATCGCAAATAACACAATCAAAATGAAGTACACATAATGTACAAAACACAAAAAAAAAAATTGTTCACATACACATGTACCAAAGGCTCAACAGTGAGTATGCAAAAAAAAAAAAAAAAAAACACGAATGGAACGAAATGCAGTTGTAAACACTTACAAGCACTCGCGCCCCTTAGCAACAGAACTCCCGGGACATTTGCACTATTTGTCTTTGTGTTCACTTTTTATTTATCTTGTTGCTTGTTAAATTTACGAAACTTACTTTCTATTGCACAAAATAAAACAGCCGTTTAATTTTGTCTAAAATGTTGCTTCGTTTGATCAAATCTGGCTTCTACTAGTGGACAGCGTTGCCGCACGCAGGGATGTAAGGGTAAAAAATATCGATAGCACCACAAGTATCGCGCACAGTACACGATATATATAATCGATGTTTAATTCTCAAGCCATTTGCAGTACAATTCGCACACCTATTTTAAATTCGAATAGATTAACAGTCCAGCTGAGATAAGTTTGATTTGATATGATATTCGAGGGGACGTTTCATAATATATAATAACTTGATGCTATTTGTCATGTGTTACTGCATCGTACTACATCGCACCTGGATAAGTCGTGCTGCAGGTGAAGCCAGCTATTGAAACATTTGAATTTATGAAGTTGATTATTTGTATTAACGATGTACAAATGAGATTTCATTCGCTTTAAATATATTATAAATATATGTATACTGGTACATAAAGTGTCCGTTAAATAGCAAGGCGCGGAACAAGATTTATTATCAGCAGTTTTCTCTTGAAAGCATTACAAACAAATAAGTACCTTTCTAAATTCATACTCGTTTTTGGTCCAACACTGTTTGATTTTAACTGTCACAATTTAAATTTGAAATAAGTAGTCGCAATTTATACACTTACCTTTGGTCACACTAAAAATTGTATTTAGCGCCTTATCATAATTTTGAATATGAATGAGTCGGAAACAACTGTGGCAATTCTATATTTAAGATATTTGCCAGGAAATTATTTGGTTAATAATAAACCAGGCTTGTATTTATTAAATTAGATGTCATTTTAAAAGGTCGCCTAAAAAGATTATGACAACACACCAGTAAGAAAAGGCAGGTTAAGAAGTTGTAAATGTTTGGTATTATCCAAGGACGAGCGTCGAAGCTGTGTTAGAAAAATTGCGACAGATACGGCAGCAGGTGGAACTGGAACTGTCGCAAGCACAAATGATCCCACAAAAAATTCACCTGCCGCAAGTGCCACAAATTTAGCGAATACCACTTAGAGTGCACCATTTCAGATTTAAATTGCATGTCGATGATTTAAGCCATTTAACAAGATCATTTTGTTATTTGTTTAGGTTTAATTTATGCTGCATATTTGTCAATGTTTTTGTTTGGTGTTCTTTGCTTTTAACTTATTCTTGGGCTTATGAAAAGTTTACATTTACAGTTTTCTTTTAATTATGCATAAAGCATTTTTGTTTGCGAATGATTTGCCATGTACGCACACATGCAAATATTTTAATGTATGTGTGTACATAAACAGCTCTTACACACAGCGAAACATACGAGAGGCACATACGCACATACCCGAGAACATACACACACAACAGGCAGACAGCCACAGCGACGATACTTACTTAATTCTCTTTTTTTTCAGAGTCGCCTTCGCATCATTTGCGAATTTTCCGCATTTATTGTTATTCAATTGAACCGAAATCAATTCGAATTCGCATTAGAATTCAAAGTCGGTGAAAACGCGGTCAGATTCACATACAAATGTACAAAAAAACTGCACAAGCCAAGCAGAGAAAAACAAAAAAAAAATAATAATAAAATAAAATGCAGAACCCGAACCGACAGAGTTGTGAACGCAAACACGGTACGAAGTGAAATAACAAGGCAAAATGGCAGCGGACAACTTGTCAAAGAGAGCGAGAGAGACCAAGAGAACAAGAGAGCGTCACAGCGGCGAAATATGTATTCGCCGCTGACTCTGTCTCGACCACATGCAAGTGCTATCTCCGAGATAATTTTATGCTCTACTCATTAACCGAAACTTAAAAGCACAACACAATAATTTGTATAAAAGGATACGAAATCTGCATAGAAATATTAGATACAACTCTACAATGTCCACAATTATTACAGTCGGTACTTGGATAATGTATACATATGTGTGTGCATCGAAACATATTTCGCATTAAAGTCATTTTTGACCACCAAATAGTTGTGTAGCTAAAAGGTTTGAGGCATTGATAAACTCATACAATGATAAATAAAAACATTTATTGTGACTTGCCCAACTTCAATGGGCAAGAATGAGTGTAGGGTATTGCGCGAGCGACTATAATGTCGGCATATGAACTACGCTTACTTGTTTTTGTTTTATACTCTGGCGCGTTGCCGCTCGACAGCTACTGCAAGGACTATACGAGTAGGTAACAGCAAATTCTTCGTCTTCGGTTGGGGGTAGCAATAAAACTAAACTAAAGTCTTTCAAGCAGCTTATGGAACCTAGTATTATGTACTTCGATTCGCCTGATGTGGCTGCTGATTTTTCGCTTTGCTTTTTCGTATGCAAATTCATTTATTCATATTGCTTTTGTCGCTGATTTTCTCGGCTGTTGCTGCTGCTGCTGTGTCTGTCAGTAGCTCATTTTTTTGTTTGTTTTTGTTTGCTTTATCGGAAGTGAAAGAGGAAACGGATTTATTTTCAAATATGGCGAAAAAAGTCCCGATACGCAGGAGATTAAATATTCGCATAGAAATAACAACAATTAGCACAATCTCAATCTAAATTAATGTTTTATTTTACATTCCATTATTGTTTTATTCTAGGTGCTAGTATTGGTACGCGTAGACGAAAGCACGACAACAAGGGCGACGTTACTCTCTCGATTTCTCGATTTTATTTTTATTATTATGACGTGCTCAAGTGAGCACTTCTGAGTTAAGTGGACAGTCCTGCAAATGGCAGACGGAGTCCTGTATTCGTTTTCATGACACATTCATATGTATGTACATATGTATGTGAATATTTGTATTAGAGAAAAACTTAATTGATACCTCATTGTGCTACCGCATCATATTTGAATATAAGCAACGGGCAGAGGGAAAATCAATAGACCACTATTCGCAGTATCAGGCGTCTTGTTAACAATGACGGAGTGTTAACAAAAGTATTTGTATGCAAGATTGTATGTGTGTGTGCATATTACGGAAAGGAACGTGCCATCCTTGCGCATTCAACTAGGTCAAGGTCATAAGGATGCATCAAACTAGGACATTAGGATTATTCTCTGAACTTGCGTACTTTTTTGTCACAACTTGAATTTTCATCATAATACTCCTTAAGGCTTTCAATTCATTTTAGGCAATTGTTCAGCACAAACTAAAAATTCCTTGTTGAATTTGTGTCAAATAACAAAGCTCTGAAAATTCTTCAAAGATTATATGTAACATTTTTAACTCTTCCTTAATTAATTATTGTTATATAAAATGCAATCTGAAAACAGTGAATCCTAAAAGATCGGATCGTGTACCAAATACTAATACAATTGGGTAAAATAAATTTGAAATTGTTTATTAATTAATTTATCGATTAATTTCACCTTTCTGCATATTGACCTACACTATGAAAATATGTACAAGTGTGTGCACATATGTAATTTCATATAAAAACTTTGTTCGCTCTGGCAGCCACATTTATGTTCATACATACAACCTACATTCACAGACACTGTATTTATATGTGCGTGTATGTAAGAGCTGAAGGCAATACAAATTGGAAAACGCAATGGCCGACAAACGCCACGCAGCTACGAGTATCAGCCATGCATCTCAAGGCAAAGCAGAAGCGACGATAAACATACATACATAGATACGAATACGAATATTAATGTGCAGGCATAATGCATAACAATAAACGGATGAAAAATGAAAAGAAAACTTCCGGCAAAGCTCAAGCTCATCGCGAAATGGTGAAAATCACTCACATATGTATGTACATATGTTTGTAGTCATGTGCATATGTACACATGTATGAGAATTCGCCCAAATCCAAGAGAAACCAAACCCATATTCAACCATATGTACAACCATGAAAACCCACGTGAATCAGAGAGGGAGAATCGTTAAGAACAGGAGAGAGATGGAGAGAGTGCATGATCGCGATTGCGAGATTTTTGCGGCGAATTCGGAGAGTTTTCTTTGGCTTTGTTGTTGCTTCATTTTCTTTAGCTTCACCATGAGAAAAGCCAAATGTCTTGTATTTTGTACATGTATATTCAAACATATATTTATTATATATTTACACATACATAAGTACACGTACACACTGAATATCTATGTATGTTTGCAAGCCTACGAACTGTTGTCGGCTGACCTGCTGTTTTTGTTTTTGCCCCGTTTCTCTTTGTCTGTTGTTCATCCGACATGTCAGCGTCATTTTTACGCCATATTGGATTGATTCAAAGCGCCATTGACATTTTTCTATTGCTTTTTTAGCACCCTTAGAACTGGGTTGGGGGATAATTATGGCATGTGTTTGATAGTTTAGAATACGAATTATATGTTTTAAGGCAGAAATTGTGCGTAAAAGCATTTGTAAAGGTAAAAATTGAATTGCAAACCATGACTTTTTTACATTAGCTTGCACAACTGAGCGTTGCCAGAACGCTGTGTGGCAGCCCTCTCAGCTGTTCTCAGTCTTTTCAAAATACTACTGGCAGCTCTGTGCAGGAACAGGGCTGCAGCAACACCGGCCAAAGAAAATAAAAATATAAGAAAACATTATTGAAATCAGGCAGAAATGCGGCTTAAATCAGTTATTTTTGTGTTTGCCATTATTTTTGGCTGCACTGCTGAACATGTGAGAAACAACTTAAGTGGAAATAACCAAATTGCAAGAGAATAATAATAATTGATACATTTTCATTTGGTTGTAGGAAACGTCAATGTTACCGGAGGCTTATGTGGATGCCGCTCAGCGGTCAACGCATACAAACAACTGGGCGGTTCTGGTGGATGCATCCCGTTTCTGGTTCAACTACCGTCATGTGGCCAACGTTTTGTCCATTTACCGCTCCGTAAAGCGCTTGGGCATTCCAGACTCCCAAATCATTTTAATGATTGCTGACGATATGGCGTGTAATGCACGTAATCCTCGTCCTGGTCAGGTCTACAATAATGCTAACCAGCATATCAATGTATATGGCGATGACGTTGAGGTCGATTATCGTGGCTATGAAGTAACCGTGGAGAACTTTGTACGTTTGCTGACGGGACGCACACAAAATGGAACCGCACGCTCCAAGAAATTGCTCTCTGATGCTGGCAGCAATGTGCTCATCTATTTGACAGGACATGGTGGCGACGGTTTTCTTAAATTTCAAGATTCGGAGGAGATTACCAGTCAGGAATTGGCCGACGGAATACAGCAAATGTGGGAAAAGAAGCGGTATAAACTTACTAACTGGCTTTAATGTGCGTTAATTTTTGCAAGTCTAACCGTCATGATATTTGTAGATACAATGAGCTCTTCTTCATGGTAGACACTTGTCAGGCAGCGTCGCTCTATGAAAAGTTTACATCACCCAATGTGCTGGCGGTTGCCAGTAGTCTGGTTGGCGAGGACTCACTATCCGTAGGTTGTGTTCATCCAAGTCTCTCGCCGCCTTGCTAACAACGTGTTCTTTACAGCATCACGTGGATCCCTCGATTGGAGTATACATGATCGATCGCTACACATACTACGCACTGGAGTTTCTAGAGAAGGTTCAGCCGTTTAGCAAGCGCACAATTGGCGAATTTGTAAGCAACGTACGACCAACAATTACTGAACACTAATGTCATATATATTTACCACATAGCTGCAAGTATGTCCCAAGCGTGTGTGCATATCAACTGTTGGCGTCCGCAAGGACCTGTATCGTCGCGACCCGCACAAGGTGCCCATAACGGACTTCTTTGGTGCCATTCGCCCCACACGCGTATCCACGGATCGCATCAATGTAACGCTGGCTAACGAAGAGTAAGTTAAGACTATCGGATTGAGGCAATCTTGTAGGAAATGTAATTTTGTAATGAATCGACTTGCAGGGACTTCATTAACGATGTCGCCAATGTCGGACCAAAGAAACAATTCAAAATAATAATGGAAGCGCAGTTTACAGCGGATATTCGAAAATGATTGAATTGAATGAACATTTCAATTGCCATGGACGTAGAGCAAGTTGAGGATACGATCGTCGTGTGGTTAGCTGAACCACAATATGAAAATAAAATCAAATGTTATACACATTGTATGTGATAATATTAACTTTATTCGTAAATACATTTCATTTCATTAATTTATTATATTAATATTATTATTAATACATGTGTAATTAAATTTATGTGTGTGATCTCGAATCGTGCTTTAAAATTCTCAATTATGGGCTTAGTTCGTTTCACCAGTTATTTATCTTTTCTTTTCGTTCATTTTCGTCTTTTGTATTATCTGCTAACATTATATTTGTTTTTCTATCATATTATTTTCATTGATTTTGTTCAATGTAATTACATCAAATATATGTTAAATTATACTTTGGTTTGCTTTTTCACTATCAAACGCTCATTAATCCATCAAGTAACATTCATATCAAATCCAAAAAATAAACATAAGCAATACATATCTTTTGTATACTGATATAAAAGGTACGAGCCAGAGTTCAAGCCTTTGGACAACACTCATACAGCAAGTAGAATCCGTTCGAATCCACGAAAAAACAGTATTAATATATAATTTCTTTTTGTTTTTGTTTTTTAAATTTAGTTTTTTAATTATTCTTTCGTCCTTTTGCTAATTGGGTATACACAAAAAATGTTTAAGGAGTAACAATGGCATTTCTTGCTGTGTTAGCTCCCTGAACGTATCCAGATCGTCCAGAAATCGCACAGGACGACGATTACTCTTTAACGTATGGAAGGATCTACATTGTTTTATTTATAATTTCGCATTGATTTATTTATTTCGTTTTTATTGTTGTCATTGTGAAATCAAGTTGAAAAAATGCCAGATAATATCAACTATACATATAATATAAAGTACAAATATATTATATATGCATGTGTGTCATTAGCTTTTATTGCATCAGTCCCATTGTTTGAGTTTTAGGTCTATCGATTATCTAGTGTGTAAGTATTAAGGGATTTGTCCTCAAGACCGAGTTAAGCACCATTAAAAGTTGTTACTCCTCTCGCAACTGGCATTCTCATTACATATTACACGCTATTAAGAGGGCCTGACTCGAACATGAACTGAACTGAACTGATTTAACTGAACTGAATAATCAATAGTTAGTTCTTGACTATATCTAAGCGGTATTTGTTTTGTTTTGGGTTGAGCATTGGAACATACATATGTATGTACATACATACATATGTATCTCGATTCCATTTTCAGTATATGTATGTATGTATATCGTACACTGCATATCAAATATCATCGTATATCATGTTTTGCGAGTGCTGACTGTGGTTCAGTGAGTTATACTAATGACTAATCATCTACATATTGATTTGGTACGTGGATGTGTATGGTTATGGAATGGATTTCTTACGTCTGTCCCTGGTGTGAGTGTCTGACTGTTTCTGATTCTTTAAAATTAGCTAACTAAAAGATATGGATGCCAGGATAATGCAATATGGCTGCGATTCTGAGGTGCATTCGAGAGGGATATCAAAGAAGTTTAACTTTAAATCATATGTTTTTTGTTACATACATCGTATATACTTGTTAAACTAGTTACTTCAGATTCATTACTTGTTATTTACAAAGACATTAGATCATTCGGTAATCATTCAAAATGTACTGACTCAAGGAAATAGATAAGATTAAGATTGAGATTGGATCTGCTGGTGCCATTGTCAGTGCAACTCTTCTCGCATTTTGCCTATGGTATTAAGATGTTGTACGGAATATGGTATATCAGGATATAGCTGGGCGCTAAGCTATTATCAGAGAGGCTTTGTCCTTTTCTGGGGACATTTCTAGTTCAAATGCAATGAAATACAATTACAAGTTAATGCCTATCACTTATTTGATAACACGCAGTGCAAAAATATGGTATCATCATCTTTCATCATTATCTTTATTGTGATTTTTCTTTTCTCCTCTCTTCTCATCGCTCTCATTTTCTTTGCTTATTTTTTATTTTTGTTTTTTTTATTTAATTCATATTGTATTCAGATGCATGTGTGTCTGTTATGTCTTACAAAAGATGCTAGAGCGTTATATCATTATCGTTATTATAATTTTTTTTCTTTCTTTTTTTGGATTTTCGCTTTATTTGTAATGCATTGATACATATCATTAAGTATCCTTGTGTACATATGTTTTTTATGCTGTTGTTATATGTACTTTAAATATTATTCTTTTCTTTATTCTGTAAAAAAAAACTACTGAAAATCTTGAAAACAACTTGAAGGCAATTTCATGTCAGACTCTTGCTTTAAACTTTTCTTAGCATTTTCTAAGCTACAAAGATTACGCATTATGTTTTCTTTTACTTCCTTCCTTTGTCTATGTGTCTTTACTATATATGTATGTATGTCTCTGTGTATGTGTGTGTGTTAGTAAGGGCGTGAGAGTGAGATAGCAAATGTTTTGGATTGGGACTGGACCTGGGTTAAAGTAAGGTTTTCAGTTTTCAGTTTTCGATTTTCAATTTTCTATGCAATGTCCTAATAATCATATTCCCCTTTTGTTTACAAGTTGACAGCTCATTATCGAAGAAATATACGTTTGTAAATAATATTTATGCATATGAATGCATTTGATTCTTAAAACAATTATGTTATAGTTTTTAAAAAGTGTAGCGGGGTGTAAAAAAATTATACCTTTTCTTTTCTGCACTGAAAGATCTATGACGCTGTTCTTCCGAAACTGATTGTTAAGGGAACATGATGAACAAAAATATTGTAGAAACATTTGTAGCTTTTTCGATAGACAAAATTTCCTATGGCTCTGCATATAAAGAAACATTCAGCTTTTTAAGAGCGTCCCCTAAAAGTATGCAACACTTTTGTGCATTAAGTAAAGCCAATAACGGTTCTTTTGAAGGACGATTTCAAGCAAAATGATACCTTCTTTTGCCTCATTCCAATTGCAGTTGATGGGAAGTTGATTTCTTTTGCTGTGGTCGAGATGGGTGAGGCGGTGAGGAAGCGAGGAATAGTCTTCGGGACAGGCAAATAAAAATGAAATTATTTAAGAATTACATTTATTAAAAATGTTGTTAAAAAAAATGTATACAGACAGCAAAAAAATCAACAAAATTAATACATTTACAATAAATGGTAGTGCGAAGATATCGATAACAATCGGCATCGATGAAGCCCAAATTAGGCGTTAGGGTTATCGACGACGACGCGATTTCAATAAAAAAGGATACACACATATACATATATAAGTATATGTATATGCATGTGTATATGTATATATTTATATATAATGTAATTTGTATGTACTATACGTAGTTATGTTTAGTATGTATACGTATATAGGCATATACATTCAAGTACCTATATAATAATATATAATAATAATAATTATTAAAAAAAAAAATAGATTTACATATATAGTATAAATGAAGAACTATAATTAGTTTTAAGTGTATACACATACATACAAACATACAAACAGATGTATAACTTGTATGCACATTCATTCATTTTTTAACTTTATGCGCTTTTTTATTCTTATGCTTAAATGTAGTATGTTGTATGTGTAGTATGTGTGGGTGTATGTGGGCTTGTATATATGTATGAGTATGTGTCTGTGAGTGTGTGTGTGTGTGTGCGCGGTCGCTTATTTATCAGCCAATGACTGTTAAATATAGTGTGTGTTACAGTCCACATAGTATACATACGTGCATATATAGTGGTATGTATGCGTCTGTGTGTGTATGTGTGTGTGACAGTTTTTAGTGTAAATAGTTAATTAAACTAACATTACATAATATGCCATTGTAATAATTTAAAGTAGAATTTCTCTCAATTTGTTAGCTTTATCGACTATCGATAAACGAACACCAGCCCAACCAGCTCCCCTGGCTCAATTTTTCACCCGTTACGCCACTGCAACGTAGCCTGCAGCCTATGTATGTATGTGTGTGTTTATATATATTGTATGTATATGAATATATGTACGTTTGTGTGTATGTGTGTGTGTGAAGCAATTGCCTCACGAATTTCTCTACAAAAAGTACTTAAAAACAAATACAGTAAAATCTAGCTAAATACGACTACAATTTCTATGTATATAATATATGTATGTATGTATGTATGAATATATACTTTATGTGGTTGATTTTCTTTGCTTCGCGTTATACACAATATGCATACATACATATGTATATCCTATTCAGATCCGTGTGTATATATATTTAATTATGTATATATTCATTTTTCTTTTTTCTTTGTATATATGTTTATAAAAAAAAAACATTTTGCAATCATTTGCACTCTCAACATTGCATGTTCTTAAGCTGTGTATGTGAGTGTGAGAGTATGTGTGTTGGTGTCTACTCTCTCCCTCTCACTTTCTCAGCTTGTAACTCATCTTAACTGATCTCATATTGTGATACATGTTAACACTTAACTTAAGTTTTGTATTTTTTTTGCGTTTTTCTTAAATTTTCTTTAAAATTTGCACACAATAAAAAAAAGAATTTGTTATTTATATAATAAAGTATATATATATATATATATATATATATATATATATATATATCTGTGTGTGTGTTTGTGTGTATATTAAAATAATATAGTAAAAGCATAATTTATTTAGTTATTTAAAAAAAAAAAAACACTTCTCCGTGTAATGCCTGAAAACCACAGAATCCAGTTCAAAAAACCGAACCGAATCGAACCAAACTTTTTCATTCCATTGCCTTCCACTTTCATTTCATTTCGTTTCGTTTCATTCTCTGCAGTCTTGTGTTCTCTGCTTGGTTGTTCGGTTCAGTGTGTTCGGGTATACGATAGTCTATTACAGGTTTTGCTTTGTTAGGTTAGGTTTACGTTTCGGATTTAAGATTTAGGATTAGGTTTAGGTTAAGGTTTAGGTTATGCTTATAAAATCCAACAATTGGGCGAAACTTATTAAAATACACAAATACAATATGCTCCACATTTGTTATGCATGTAGTAATAATCGATAATTGATAGCTGATAGTTGGTAATCGGTAATCGGTAATTGGTAATCCATAATAATGATAATAAAACATGATTTAAGTGTACGATTCTAAAATAATTCAGTCATCAGGTAACATTGTTTTGAACACAACTACAGTAACAGAAGCTGAGGTCACGGGCGTGCGCGTAGGCGGGCGCATGGGCGTGGCAGCGGCGGCAGTATAATTATTTATATTACTATAACTATTATTATTATTGTTATTATTATTATTATTATTATTATTAGTAATAATAATGTTGCTATTATTACTGTTGTGGTTGTTGTTGTTGTTGTTGTTTTGTGGTACTGTGGATGATGTTGTATGTGATATTGTTGTTGTTGGTTGTTGTGGCTGTGTTTGAGTTTGTGTCGTCGTCGTCGTCGACACGGCAGTCCATTGTTGTTGTTGCATTGCTGGGCGCATTGTTAATGACATGGGCGTGGCAGTGTTGCCAGTTGCTGTCGTTGTTGCCAGCAACATTTCATCTGTCTGTGTGTGAATTGTGGCAGTGCTGACGGCTGCTGTCGCCTGCAAGTGGCAACAGTTGCCATTTGGCAGTGTCGTTGCTGTGGCTTTTGTTGCTGTTGTCGCTGCTGCTGTTGCTGCTGCTGCTGTTGCTGCTGCTGCTGTTGCTGCTGCTGCTGTTGCTGCTGTTGCTGCTGCTGGCAATTGGTATTGTTCATTAACTGCGTGAATGGATCACAAATTAGTTTGCTTACCATTCGCCGTGTGGCATTGACTTTGACTTTGATTGTGGCTCTGATTTGGACTTTGACTGTTGCTGTTATGGCAGTTGCTGTTGCTGTTGTGGCAATTGCCTTGTCGCAATTCCAATGCTCTTGACACTGGTTTGGCAGTGATCGTTATTGCTCCTGGCCCTGTGGCAGTGTTGCTGGTCAAATTGATAATCCTTCTGGGCAGCTTTTGCGCATGTTGTTGTTGCTGCTGCAACGCCAGCATCTGTTGTTGCTGTCGTGCTGTTGCAATTTCACTTAGGCTGGCTAATGTCACCGCCGTTTTCAGTACATGCGCTGGTGGTGGAGTTGTTGTTGTTGCTGCTGTGCATGTTCTTGGAGTCGTCATTGTAGTTGTCGTTGTTCTCGTTGTTGCTCCAGCAATTGTCGCTGCTGCTGCGCTTGTTGATAAAGATAAAGATAATGATGCTGATGTTGTTGTTGTCGTTGATGATGTGGCTGCTGTTGTTTTTGCTGATGGCGTTGATGTGGCAGCTACCATTGGACGTTGTGACATTAAGGCCGTTTGTAGAATTGATGTATACTGTTGTTGTTGTTGTTGCTGATGTTGCTGTTGTTGCTGATGTTGCTGTTGATGTTCAAGTCTTTTGCTCTCTTCTAAGCTGTTGCTGCTGCTGCTGCTGTTGCTTGCTGTTGTATTGACCATTGTTGCTGTGGCATTGCTTCTGTTGTTATTGTTGTTGACCGCATCCATTGCTGCTGTCGCTGTGCATGTTGCTGAGGTGCGAGCTATTTGATCGGCCGCTGCTGTTAGCGTAGCCAATGTTGCTGCTGCACCGCTTAGCAGCGAAGTCTTCAAAATAGACAACGATGTGGATGTGGACGCGGATGAAGATGCTGTTGCCGTTGCTTTTGTTGATGTTGTCGACAGCAATGGCAATGGCAGCAACAAAGGCTGTTGTTGTTCTTGTGCCTGCTGTTCTGTTGCTGCAATTTCGATCTTGATTTTTGGCAGATCCAACAGCAGAGCCGCCTGCGCCTGCAACTGCTGTGGCCTCGACCTGCCGCGCGACAATTGTTGTTGTTGCTGATGTTGCTGCTGTTGTTGCTGTTGCTGGTGCTGTTGTTGTTGCTCTTGCTGTCGCCGCAGCTTGCTCACCGCCAACGGCTGATGATTGCTAGCTGGCAGCAGGCCATGCTCAAGCATTTGCTACCTTATGCTCGCCGAGTTGAGCACAAAGGGCACGTAGAACATTTTACTCTCCAGCAGCAAACTGGCCGCAGCTTGGATCTGCAATGATATCCGACAATGAGACACTGATTGAGTAACATGACTCAATGGTACACTTACCTCGGGTATGTGCGAGAGCAGCTCACTGAGTCGCGCCTGCGGATTTTGGGGCGATGAGCTCTGCAGGTAGGATCTCAAGACCTGAATGTAACGCTCCTGTATACTCTCCAGTTCCACTTCTGCTGAGGTTTTTTTAGACGGCGGCGAGAATGTGGAGAAGTAAACATGAATATGGAGCTGATATTTAGTGCGGGCAGAGTGTAAAGATTTGTGTAAATGTATTCAAAAAGCCCTACACTGAACAAAATCCGGAAGCCCGGCATAAAACTGAACCCGAACGGTGCCACAAAATTCGGAAATTTCTTAAATCTAGTACGTCTTCATAATTCTTGTAGTAGAATTTGAGATGCTTGATTTGAAAATATTAACATTCGTTTTTCAAGTTGACTAAAAAGGCATAAAATAATAAAATTTACAAATAATTATACATTTTGTTAAAATTGGAAATAAATTTATGAATTCCGATTTTTGTGACTCCGAAATTATGTCCGAGAAATAAAATCTCTGAAACTTTATGTACAACACTTTAAATATTGTTTGAATAAATTTTCAAAAATATGTAAAGTCAAAATTTTCTTACGCTGCTTTAGCGTTCCAATAAAACGAAATACAACTCCCAGAGCTGTCTGTAAGCGTATGTTTGTTAATGATCATTAAATCAATTCTTGTTTCAATTCAGCAAATTTATGTCCTATTTTTTTTCTGTTTTTTTTTCAAAAATTCAAATTTTATTTTCGTAAGCGTAAAACGCGTAAAACTTCCAAAAAATAAAACAAGCCATATTTGACGGGAAAATAGCTGTGCTGGCAACACTGTTGAATACATGCAGATCTCTTGTGGAAAGTGGATGTGTTAATGGGTAGTTAGGTGTTAGCTTAAACTAGATGAACGTACCTTTGTTAAGCAATATGTAAACCTTGAGACAGACGTACTCCTCCATCTTCAACTTGATGCGACGGAACATGATCGTGATTTGGGTCATCTTGTCGACCATGTGACCAACGTCTAGCTTGAGCTGTTCCATGGCAATCGGCTGTCCCATCAGGGTTGTAAGGCAGGTCTGCAGGGTGCTCAGATGCGAGTTCACCTCGCTGACAAACTCCGGATCATCCTTATGCAGTGGCATCGGCAGCTGAGTTGCCGTTGGCGTTGATGTTGGTGCCGGAGAGCCGTGTCTGTTGCCGCCGTGATGATTGGCATTGGCGGAACCAACTCCGCTGCCGACGGGACTCAGGCTTGTGGCTGTTGCCGCCGTGCCGCCGGATGAGCGCTTGCCGTGGAGAGCCTGGTAGGCGGCCGTGGTGAGGATGAGGATTTCGTGCCACTTGTCGGTGAGCAATTTGGTATGTATCTCGACGGGTATTTCCAGATAGAAGGGCAGCTTCTTTGTCCACGAGACCAGCTTGTGCACTATGGAGTCGCCAATGTTGCACAGCTTCTCGCTAATCTCTGACTTGTCCTCGAGGAACTCGCTGAAGTGCGGCAACGTCGCAATATCCTCCATGGCATCGCAATCGATCAGCGTCTGGATCATAGAGAGCGCGTGCTCGTAAGAGATCTGTCTGTCCTTCGATGAGCTGACCGCCGAGTCGAGACGATGCCGCAGATGGACAATCTCGCTCGGATTTGTCAGAGCAGTCTTTAGTATGGTGCCATTCATTAGATGAGCTGGCAGTGATGCCTGCTGTTGTTGTTGCTGCTGCTGCTGCTGTTGTTGTTGTTGCTGCTGCTGCTGATGGTTATGGTGTTGCTGCTGCTGCTGTTGCTGCTGGCTGGCAGTTGGCGGCGGCGGCGCATGATGCGGGGAGGAGAGCGACAGATGCGGCGACGATTGTTGCTGCTGTTGTTGCTGATGATGCTGCTGATGTTGCTGCTGAGCTGGACTGTGCATTGGTGGCGGCTGAAGATGCTCCGCCTTCAACACTGGCCCCAGAAACATCGGCTTCAGATCCCCCGATCCTCCATGCCCAGCTAGCAGCTTTGATTGCTGATGCTGATGCTGTGCAACAGCGACAGCTGCTGCCAGTTGTTGTTGCTGAGGCGACAGCAGATGATGCGGCGACAATTGCGCCGGATGTCCGTGTCCCGCCGCCGCATGATGATGATGGATGGGCGACAGCAACTGTTGCTGCTGCTGCTGTTGTTGTTGCTGCTGCTGTTGCTGTTGTTGCTGCTGCTTCTGGTTGGTCTTCTTGTGCTTTTTGTACTTGACCTTGTACAAATTGTAGACGGCTCCGCTGTTGCGTCCACCTGGCATTCGATCCTCCCGCACGGCTGACAGGGATCATAAAAACAAATACAAATTAGCTTGGTAATTCTATTCTGTATATTGGATCTTATATTATTTGATAAATGAGTTTAAAATATAGTATGAATGCGGTGTTAAGTCGTAGGAAACTATTTTCATCATAAATACAATATCCATTTTTATACTGTAATCTTCTAGGAAGATTATAACTTTTCATCTAAAATTTTGTTTTCTTTACTTTTTTTTAGGTATTAATTGTGCGAGTATACTAACCAATAATTTAAGTGTTTTTTTTTAATACTGTAATGACCATTTTTTAAAGATTTCTTCTTTTACAACTTCATTTAAAATAATATTTTGAGTTTTTCAGTAATGTAAAAAAAAAAGTTTTTTTTTTTTTATAAATAAAGTATTTGCCACAGTAAAATTTTTGTATATATTATTATTTTATTTGAACGAGTGGGATTAGATCGTTACCTAAAGCATATCTTTTATATATTCAATTAAAATACAGTCGAACTTCCATAACTCGAAAGTCTATAGCAGCGGTGGGCACGAGAGCAGTGACGCGCGATGACGCACACAAGACTCGCGATCAAAATAACAACAACAACATTGCAACTGCGCTGCTTGAGTCAAAGCATTTTTGACACTTAATATTTATAACCGTCATAAAAATTAACATCAACAATATAGCAAAGACGTCTCTGACTTATACAGAATGAAAGTCTAGTTGTTTTAGTAGTGCTCTCGAATTAAGATTTCCTGCCCACCGCTGGTCTATAGCTAAATTTTTCTCTAACTTGAACTAAATCGAGTGGCAATAAAATAAATAAACTTAAAAAAAAGGTGTTCCATGGGTCGAAGTCTCCATAATTCGAGCTTATTCTTTGGTGATAATGGTGATTCGAGTTAAGGAAGTGGGACTGACTATCTATATTGTGGGGGAACAATTTGAAAGGCTGTTCAATCATCATCCCAACACAGTAGGTTAGGTTGGGTTAGGTTAGAGGGGGTGACCGTAACGACGCATTTAGGCATGGATATGCCCCTTGTGATCCCCGGATCCTTGAATCTCTACAGCTTCTGCAGAAATGAGGCCAAGTTAGTCGGGCCAAATGACCGACCGGAGTGGTTTTCCGTCGTGTGGTACTTATCGTATCTGATTGAGTGCGGAGCATGAATTTACAGGTCGCTAGAGGAATACTTGTATCCTCTTTATCCGGAAGGAATGGGTTTGCCCGAAGGTACGACAACCCACTTCTCTCTGCGAGGGATAAGTATATGGAACGGGGTAGTCATATGTTCGGTCGGCATACTATAGTCCGTTTTAGGTGGAATATTCTTATTGTGCAGAAAGATTGAGGAGTGACCTGATAGATGGTTACTCAAATAATTGGTGTCTCTAAGGCAGATAGCTGCCAGAGTGGAGATTTCTACGCTGCTTTGTTGGATTGGTAGAATGTTAAGAATGGCGTCAAGTGCCTCGCTTAGTGTCGTGTTCATGGCACCTGTAATGAACACTTCCGCCACTCTGTGTATTTTATGAAACTGTTTTGAGGTGGATTTCCACCAAACTAGAATACCGTATAACAGGATAGGTCTGACTATAGCTAAGTATAGCCAACGGACAATATACGGGGACATTCCCCATTTTATATCTACCCGAACACCGTAAGTTTTAACTTTGATTTGGAACAACTTCATAGTTTTGTGCATATTTTTAATTAGTTTGAAGATGAGATTCTATTGGATTATGATGGGTTAGAGTTATACTGACCTTGCAGCACCATGCCCTGCTCAATGCATTTCTTAAATCGACAATACTGACAACGGTTGCGCTGTGCTTTGGTTATCTCGCAGGTGCCATCCGCGACGCAGGTGTAGACGCGTCGGTTCTGCACGGTGCGCTTGAAGAATCCCTTGCAGCTGAGAAGAAAGAATGAAAGAAAGAGAGGGAGGAAGGCAGGCAGGTTGAAGTCAAGTGAGTTCGAGTGTATTGGAAGCAATGGGTCTTACCCTTCGCAGGTAATGATGCCGTAGTGCAGACCAGTCGCCTTGTCCTCACAGATCATGCAGACCAGCGGCTGATCGTCCTCGTCCGTAGGCTCGTGTGGAGCGTCCAGAGAGCGACCACTGCCACTGGAGTTGGAGTTCGAGCTGCCCCACTGCTGCTGGGCGCTGAGATTGAGCGCTTGCAGTTGACCAGGCGGCAACTGCGAGTAATCCCCGGCCCAGAGGCGCTCCATGTTGAGGGCGTGTGGCGTCCGGAACTGGTGCGGACGCGGTCGCATCTCCTGGATGCGCGTCTGACCGAGCGAGAGCAGCAGCTGCGCCGCCTCCTCGTTGTTCTGGGGTCCCACAGCACCGCCACCATTGCCACCGTTGCCACCAACTGGACCTGGTGTGTGCGTGGGCGTAATGGAGCCCGTCGAGGGGGAGGAGGCGGTTTGCAGGCAATGTTGCTGCTGGTGTTGTTGCTGCTGCTGGTGTTGCTGGTGTTGCTGTTGTTGCTGCTGGTGTTGCTGCTGCTGGTGTTGTTGTTGCTGCTGGTGTTGCTGCTGGTGTTGCTGCTGGTGTTGCTGCTGCTGTTGCTGCTGCTGTTGTTGCTGCTGCTGTTGTTGCTGTTGCTGGTGTTGTTGCTGGTGTTGATGTTGCTGTTGCTGTTGTTGACCCGCCGACGGCGGCGGCGGCTCGTAGCCCCAGACCATGGTCCTCACCCCGCAGCTCTCGCCCATGATGACCGTGGGCGTGCCACGGGGCGGCGTCTGCGAGGGCGTCTGCGGCGACAGCTGCGACGAGGACGACGAGGAGGAGGGGTGCGGCGAGGGGCAGAGGGGGCCGCCAATCACCTCCGGCTTGACGCCGTTGATGCGGGCGTTGCTGAAGCACACCATGCGTTGGGCAGCCGCAGCAGCAGCTGCTGCCGCCGCCGCCGTTGGCTGCATCAGATGCGGCAGGCCCGACGAAGCGGCGGCTGCTGCTACCACCACCTGCTGTTGCACCTCGCTCTTCACCCGAAACAATATGGCAGCATCGCGGCTGGATGGACGAAGCGATGCCGAGTGCATCAGCGACTGTTGCTGCTGCTGTTGTTGCTGATGCTGCTGGTGTTGCTGCTGCTGCTGTTGATGGTGATGCGGCGACAGATGACGCTGTCCCTGATTACCACCACCACCATTACCGCCACCTGAGTTGGGCTCCTTTTTGACGCGAATCAGCGAATGCGGCGAATGTTGCTGCAAATGCTGTGGCGATTGTTGCTGTGACTGCTGCTGCTGTTGCTGGCCAAGCAAATGATGCAGGTGCAACTGTTGCTGTGTCAGTTGCTGCATCGACTGCATCGACAGCTGCGATAGCTGCAGCTCCTGGGGCGGGCTAGTCTTGCGCAGCGTCAGCGGCTGGGTCAGCTGCTGGTGCAGATGATGCGTCTGCACGATGGACGACGGCGCCAGGCCGTGACCGTGACCATGACTATGACCGTGACCATGCCCACCCAGATGGACGTGCGGGTGTCCGTAACCATGGCCATGATGCGATGGCGATGGCGACGGCGACGCCGACGGCGGACTAGCCCGACTAATGTGCTGCTGTGATGAGCTGATGGAACTGGAGCTGCCCAACGATTGTTCTCGTTCTCGTTCCCGATCTCTTTCTCGTTCTCTGTCACGATCTCGTTCTCGCTCTCGCTGTGTCGTTGACGAGGGCGAGGAGGGTGGCGGTGGCTCCGCCTTGATGCGCGATGGCGTCACCAGCACTGTCACATGTCCCGTAGCTGCCTTCAGCGACTGTTCCTCCCGCTCCCGCTCTCTTTCGCGCTCCCGTTCCCGCTCCAGTTCTCGTTCCCTTTCCCTTTCCCGCTCCCTTGAGCGCTCCCTCTGCTCGCGTTCATGCCGCTGCTGCTGCTGCAGGTAGACGAGCATTTTGGTAGGCGACGACTGGATGCGTTCCTCTTTGACGGAGCGTATGACGCTCAAGTTGCTGGCAGCATTATTATTATTGTTGCTGTTGATCTTGTTGCTGCTGTTGCTGCTGCCGCTGATGCTGGTGGTTAGCATTCCATTGGTGGGCGTGCTGCTGCTGCTGCTGCTGCTTCTGCCCGTTGTCGTTGAGGGTTTCTCCTCGAGCGAGTCGGGCGAGGCGCGTCTGCTGCTGGAACTGGAGGCGCCTCCATTGTTATGCGGCGGCGTCGGGGTGCCGCGTGAATTCAGCGCCATCGCCAAGGACAATGCCTCACCACGATTATCACCAGTACCAACGCCAACTCCGACTCCCGTGTCTAAGGACATTGGCGGCGTGGATCTCGTCAGCTCTTGCGGCGGCGGCGACATGACCGTCGAGGCGGCTGCCGCGCTCACCGCATTGCTCGACGAGTGTATTTCAGTCTGTTGATGCTTAGCGGAGTGCAGCGATCCTTCAACTCCACCTCCACCTCCCCCTCCACCGGCACCATCTGGGCATGTTGTTGTCGTTGCCTTCGCTGTTGCTGTTGCGGTAATGGTGATGGTGCTGCTGGTGCAGGACGACGATGGAATCGCCGCTGTTGCTGCTCCCGATGATGATGCTGCTCCTGTTGCTGATGATGATGATAGTGACGAGGCCGATGATGATGATGATGTGGATACGGCAGCTGCTGCTGCCGCTGATGTCGACGCCGCTGATGTCACCGTCACCGTCACCGATGGCAGCGCTGGCATCGGCAGCGACAGCGGCAGAGGCAGCGGCAGCGGCAGCGGCAGCGGCAGAGACAGCGTCGGCGCCGTGCCGCTGTCGCAGAGCTTGGGTGACATCGGCGCCAATAGATCCGGCGACGAGGTGGATGTGTCTGCTATCGATTCGCCGTCACTACTGCATCTCGAATCAATTTTGCGCCGCTTGAGTTTGAGGTCTTGAAAAAGGCTCATTTTATCGAGCTCGCTGTACGGGCCACGGCTCAGTGTCATAATTCCTGTGTTGTCCAGAGCAAATGGAATAGAAGAAGCATATGCGAATACGCAATATTAAAGATTGACAAATTTTTCAGGATCTATAGGACAATACAAAAATCTGCAATCTATAAGATTGCCTGGGATATATGTACTTCTGAAAAACAACAATTATTATTTCTAATTTTTATTTTTTTTAATAAAAGTTACTTTGAATTTATGGCTTACGCAGGATTTTTTCCCAATATTGTTATGGCCTCATAAAGTAACCCAGGGGAACCCAAATAAACTCAAGTATTTTTTTTATTCACTTCGCGATGAATCGAGCGAAATACGTCGGTGATAATAAGTAAATTTATGATTTCCTTTAATAGAAAAAATCCTTCTTATATGCCATAAATTAAAAATGATTATTATTTTGTTTTATTTTATCATTTAAGCATATAGGTGCAAAAAGAACGATCAGTCGAATATTTAGATATAGTACGAATATCTTTTTTGTTGTTTGAAATATCTCAACCAATCTTACAGAAATTGCATTTGGAATATGTAGTCTTATACATCCAGACCAAATTTGATTGAAATCGATCAACTATATCATATATTGCATATTGATGTACCTATATATTCTGACCAAATTTGGTTGAAATCGGACTAATATATCAAATAGTTGATTGCTTGAAAATTAAAATTAAGAATGAACACTTTTGTTGTTTCTGGAGATATCTAAACCGAACTCAACGATTACGAATTTTCTATTGACTTGTACATTATTGTAGAATTTGGGTCGAATCGGTCCACTATATAATTAGGTGCACTGGAACAAAAACAATTAGTCGAAAATTGAATGCAAGAGCATCAAATGCCTATTCGAGTCGAGTATACTCGACTGTAGCCGCACAGCGCAGGGTAGCCGAGCGAAGCGAGCAGGGCGCGGAGACCCCTTGCTATAATCATTTTACGTTGTTATAATGATTAGGTTTTTTCATTTTTAATACTAACGTTTTTTTTCTACCGATATGATAGCTATTTATCCGCCAAAGATATGAACTGAATGAACGATTTGGCTTATGAACTGAGAGACTAGTTTGCATAAGAATAGAAGGATAGGCAGCGTTTCTAGACAAAATAACAACCGAATACCCTTCACAAGGATATAAAACCAAATAAAGTCTAGCTATGAACTTTAATCAAACTTATGTTATTATCGTTCAGTGTGAAATTAAGCAGTTTTAAGGAGCTTTTTGGTTAAGAAAAGTTCTGGCCAAATCTGCTTGGCTGCAGACTTTATATAAATGAAGAATCAGATTATATACAGAGGTTCGCTCTTTAACAAATGTTTAATTACAATTTAATGCGCTTCCTTGTATGATATATGTTAACATTTATATAGTCTAACTTGGATTTTCCCGAAACCTGATATATAATCTTGTTAAATACTTGTTAAATCTCAACAATAATCATATTTGTTTTTTTGCCAAAAAATTTAGACGTGTTTGTTTTTAATTTTTTGTTTAAACTTGTAAGATCCATAAGAAGCTATACAAGCATAACAAATAATAATGAAAATGTATAATCTTAATCTTTATTCTATTATACCAAAATTATATTTTAAAAAAAATTTCACTGAATTTGAGAATAAAGTCTTGAAAATGTAAAGACTTTTTTATTGCACTCGTTACTGTATTTTTTTCTTCACTAAATAGAACGGTGTAAATAATAAACAATAATAATATTTACAAAAACATATTCCTTAATAATTACCTTGAATTTTTCCTAATAAGCTAAATTATATTTGTAAAAATTTTAAAACCTGCTCTCAGTTTCAGTTGAAGGTTGTTATCATAGTTGTGGCTTTTTCTTAAATTATTTTTATGAGCGAACTCTCAAGTTCTTGAGTAGTTTGAACATTGTTCTTGCATTTGGCAATATTTCTTGCAGTATTTCTGGGAGGTGCTGATAATACGATTCCCATGTCCATGACTTTGCCAACAGTTAATCGTTTCGCATGTGTGTTAACTGGTCAAACTTGATTTGGAGCTTAGAATTTTCGATTTGATTTGAATATCATTTTGGAATTCCCTTGCGAAGGGTATAAGTATAAAGTTTGCAATCAAGCCATCAAATTTAATGTAAGAAACATTCCTTTTCAGAGATGATCGAGGCCAATCAACTTATCGATAATTGATTAAAGATCAATTAAAGTTCGGTTCTTGTGCAAATCTATTTTCATATTTGAATTAACAAAGTTGTTATGATTCACACTATATCACACAGAGTTCAGCTCAAGTTGGTTTTTTATACGATCTCGCTATCTGACGATCTTGCGATCTACGCTCGAATTTGCGGAAGTTTATTTATTTATTTATTTACTTTTTTTTGGTCAAATGGTCAAAACAAAATTTGCATTTACTTCCCCACAGCGCCATAGAAGACGTCAAAGATGTTGAACAAAACTATAACAGTGCACACACGCATCAAAAAACTGGTTGTGTGTACAAATGGAAGGGCGAATCGGGGGGCAAAGCGGTGTGGAGGGGGGCAGCGGCCGGCTAATTAGCTTGTCGCTGTTCATTCGCTTGTCTTCGAGCTGAATAAAAATAAAAATACATATGTATGGTCAAAAGCTCTGCTTAAAATGGGTCAAAGCGAATCGACAAATAGATGGATGCGATTGGAGCGGATTCTTATGGAATGGGGGTCAGTATCAGTGCGCATTCCCCTCGTCAAGATAAGCGAATGTGCTGCAATCTGTTACAAGCTACAAGTTAAACAAGAGACGGGGGAGAGAGCGAAAGAGTGAGTGTGAGTGGGTAAATGGAAAAGTGGAAATGTGAAGGGGAAGGGAGATGGAGCTGAAATTTCGATCGCCAACTGAAATTCTATTTATGCCCCCTCACTCTTGCTCTCTTTCTCTCTCTCGCTGCCTTAATTAGGGACGCTCTTTAGTTGCGGTGCGTTGGCCCACTCCATCTCTCCCTCTCTCTCTCCTTCTGTCTATCACTCTCTCTCCCTTTTGCTCTCTCTGCGTGTATATGTATCTATCTAATGTTGTCGCTACGCATGCCGCGATCATTTGCCGAGCGGCGCAACGGCGACGACGAAAACGACAACAACAACAACAACAACGACGACAACGACAACAACGACGACGACGACTATGATACGACGTCGACAATGTCGCGTTGTTGTGTGTGTATTTTTAAAATTTGACCTATTTTCATTATCAAGCGCAAGATTATTCTAAACAATAAAAATTCAATGAGTGTGCGTATATCTGTATCTGTATCTGTATCTGTATCTGTTACTGTATTTGTATCTGTATCTGTAGATGCAGATGTGTGTGCGTGTTGTTGGCGCGTGGTAGCAACATCAACAGCAACAGCAACAGAAACTACCAACACCAACAACACCCCACCCACACACGCACACACACACAGAGCAGCTGTTGTTCATGTCGCTTGCACACGCACCTGTGATTCTAAGCAACAACACAAATTAAGCCACAATTGTTGCTAAAGTTCTTTATAGAGAATCCATAAAAAACGATGTCTTCAATATGAACTGCAATAGCAGTTTAGGATCCCATTACGATTCCCTCAAACAATTCAAAAACAACACTTGAAAATAATGAAAGAATAATAATGAAAAGAACATTCAATTTCAAAAGAGTTAAGAAATCTTCACATTCCTTAATATCTAAATATTTGGAAATATTTTAAATAGTCAATATATAGTTTCGTAATAATAGATTATTCATTAATATCGATATTAAATATTCTGCGATATAAACACGATTTGAAGCAGCTTCCATAAATCAGGTAAATGACAAATTTATTACCTAAAATAATTTTAAAATATAATCAGACATTCTTTTAAGTTTATTACGGCATCAGAATAAAGACCACAATCCAGATCTATAGAATATTTAGCTTATTTTCTATATAAAAGTGAATTTTGGAAGATAATAAAATTCTTCAAATATATTTGAATATATTTAAAAATCTATCGCACAGAAAACTTTACAATTGATTCCAAAAAACTACAGCTATCGAGTTGGTATAAAACGTGCATTAAGTTCATTCTGAAGATCGGAAAATATTTTAACAACAGATCCCCAAATTTATTATTGAATAGATCAAGTCTGTAATCTAAAGTGAATAGTGCATTATGATATAAATAATACCCTAAGATTAATTTTTATCAAATAAGTACGAAATGATATCTGAAGCTAAATGATATCTAAGAGATGAGAAACGGTTCTGTCCAGGTTTTCCAGAATAAATTTCTTAACAATTGCCCAAGATTCGACAGTAGTCGATTTACATTCATATGTAGATAAGAAAACGTTATCATATAATTCAAATTAATTTTTCGATAAGCTGTTATCGATAAGCGATATTGTCATATTTGATTTTGTCTCACTGTAGCAGGTGCTTATAAAGAAACTCGAATATGGAAAATACATATGTGCAGCCAGATATGCAATAAATACAGAGAGCGAAATTGTTAATTATGGTCTAATGATATCGATTAATAAAAATGCATATTTTTATAAACTAGATAGAAAAAAAAACAAACATGTTAGTGTAAGTTGGATTAGTACATGTTTAAGAGGATTTATTAGTTTCATATTGGAATTTACCTATGGATGTCATAATTTTGTTGTTGCCGATTCGTTTCTTGAATTTGGATTGCAAAAGAAAACGTACAAATTTTGTATGCCGATTGGAAAATTGTTTTTGTTTTTGGGTTTCAGTTTTCGTTTTAAGGTTTTTGGGGTAATTTAAATTTATACTTGATGTTGTTCTTTGTTTCTTTTTGGTGTTGGCTGTTGTTGTAGTTGTAGTTGTTGGTAATGGTGTTGGTATTGTGGTTGAGGTTGTAATTGTACTCGAGGTAAGCATTTAGGATCTGTAATAGGTGCGTGCCGCACTTGCCACATGGCGGCGGATTCTAGACAAACGACAAAATGAATATTAGTTTCATAATTTCCTCTCTTCTTGTGTGTTTTTTAGTTTGAATCGAATGATCGAATGTATTGAACAGTCGATTCAGCTATTGCCAATTTGCTTTGTATTTTTTTTTGTTTTGTTTATTTGTTGTCATTTTTGTTTTCGAATTTTGTTGAATTTTTGTTCGCGTTTCATTTGTTACTTGTTATTAATTTTCTTGGTTAAGTGGATATTTTCTTGGGGGGTTGCAGGGCATTTTGATACCGGTGTGTGTGAGTGTGTGTGTGCAGGGGACGGGGTTTCTAAGGATATTATGATACGAGTTATGATATATGAGAACAGAACGAAAAGAATACTAACGGCAAATGGGCGGCATACGAGATTTTTTCTTATAATAATTATTGTAGTTATTGAAATGAATATTGTTGTTGTTATTATTATTATTATTGTTGCTGTTGTTATTGTTGTTGTTGCTGATATTATTGTTGTTGTGGGAATTGCACTTGTTACACTTGTTTTGACTGCAGGCATTTTGTGTTGCCGTCTTTGTTGCCGCCGTGCAAGGACCTGTTGCTGCTGCTGCTGCTGCTGCTGCTGTTGGCGCTTTTATAAGAAAGTCATTTGCTTGCTGTTGCTGCTGCTGTTTCTGTAGTTGTTGGTGTTCTGTTTGCTGTTCAGCTGCAAGATGATCGGACGTTGCGCAGGATGTTGTTGCTGTTGTCGCTGCTGTAGTGTTTGCAACACCGGCAATATCAGGAGCAGCAGCAACATCATTATTATTATCGTTATCGTTATCGTCTGTGTTATCGTTATCGCGATCATGATCGCCATCGCGCTCGCCATGATGATGATAATGATGATGGTAATGATGATGATGATGATGATTATCATTCATAAATTGTTCTTTTTCATTGTTATTTCCGCTTTGGAAACCGGAATCGCAATCAAAACTCGAAGCATCAGCATCGACGTCAGCGTCAGCGTCAGCGTCAGCTTCAGCGACGACAACGTTGCTGCCGCTGCCGCTGACAGCGTTGCTACTGCTGCTGCGCACGTTGCTGTTGCTGTTGCTGTTATTGTTATTAAGTGCAACATGCGGCAGGTTGCCATTACTGTTGTTGTTGTTGTTGCTGCATTTCTTGAGCAACGTTTTGTTCAACGGCGTCTTGATGATGGTCAACTTGCTGCTGCTGCTACCACTGCTGCTGTTGCTGCTGCTGCTGCGGTTAAGCTCTAAGCCGGCGTCCTTGTCAGCAACATTGTCGTTGTCATCGTCATCGTCATCGATGCTGCTGCTGCGGCGAGTGTTGTTATTGTTGATGTTGCTGTGACCATTGATGGACCTCTGCTGATCCTGGTCATGTGTGTGCTGGCCATTCTGTTTGGCCTCGAGATTGGACGGCGTCAGAGATTTGGTTGCTGTTGCTGCTGTAGTTGAGGTATCTGCAACAACAGCAGAAGAAACATTGACAGCAGCCACCTTTGGCTCCAGGCTCAGCGGTTGATTGACATTCATTTGGGTTGCGTTCGTTGATGTTGTTGTTGTGTTTGTTTTATATGTTGCACTTAGGTGGGCAGGCACAGAAGATGATCAGTGGCAATGCCAACTGGGGCCATGCTGCCAATGGCAATGTCAGTGACAACGGCAATGGCAATGACAACGGCAATGGCAGTGACAACGGCAACCGTTGGTAACCAGCGCCAACTATGACGCATTCTTCCAATACATGAGTTAATCTGAATTATGATATTGTCTATTCTCGACAGATTCCACTTTTGATCTCGACACACACAACAACAAGCGATAGTTACTCGATAAGACTGTGATGAGCGAGTTGTAAGAAACAACAGAAAAAAATATGAGCAAAAAAAAAGTAAGGCAGACACACACACACGCACACAAAATTATCCTTGTGTTGATCACTTATTCTTGCTTTCCCCCTCTCTCGCTCTCTTTCTCTCTGTGATATGCACTGAATGAAATGGGAAATGGATGCACTTGCTCTCGCTGTCAATAGATGTCGCATGTGTGTGTGTATGGGAGTTGGCGGTGACCTTTGCACACATGAAACTTTAACAAAAACAAAAAAATATACAATATTTATATCGTATATTTAGTACTCTATATGATCACTTGATACTGCGTTAATCCGTTCACCGAATGAGTGTTATTGTTGTTTGTGCTGTTGATCTTTCTTTTAAATATCGGAACAACACACACACACACACACATACACACACATAGAGAGAGAGAGAACAGCAAGAATGCATTTGTTGATTTGTATGCTAGTACGATATGTTTGCATGTATGTATTTGTATGTAGTATAATATTATGTTTTTTGTTTTTTATAAATCCATTAATATTTGTATTAGTTTTAGTTGACATGTAAATATTACAGGCAGGCCACATGAATTAAGGCGCGAACGATATTCGAATTAACCGTTACGTTGAAAACAAAACTGTTTCGCACCCGAAACACCGAGCGCACAAGTAACAGTAACCGGGTACTGGTCTCGTTGTAGCGCACTCGCACTCGTCGACAACAAAATAACAAAACAGCAAACAAAAATCAGAAAAATAACAAATAACAAAAAAACCAAAAAAAAAGCAATTGTCTCTTCCGTATGACAACACACAACAAACAGTGAAACAGCAGACAAGAGTCGCTTTCGCGCCGAGTGTTGTTTTCCTTGTTGTTGTTGTTATTGTCGTTGTCGGTTGGTTGTTTTGTTTGATGCTGCTCCGCGGCCAACGTGCGTACATTCGAACGAAATAAAGTGAAATGAAAGGAGTAAGCGAGCGAAAGAAAGCAAGCAGCAGCCACAAACAGTCTCAGCCCAGTCAGCCAGCGACGTCTGCGCTGGCGTCGCTGCTAACGTTGCTGCTGGTTGCAGGCCGCGCTGTTTGAAACTAGCGCGCAACTACACAACTATTTTAAAACGTCGCAGTCGCTGTCGCAGTCGCCGCCGTCGTCGAAAGCCAAAGGCAACGATCGACGACGCAGCACCATTAGATGGCGGCAATAGCTGCGACGACGAAGCCACCGCTAACGCCGACGCTCAGTTCGTTGTCGACTGCAAACGAAAATGAAAACCAATAGACAACAAAAAGTAAAAAAGCACACCAACACACATAGGCATCGCCATAGACACAGTCACAAACACAGACGCAGAGCAGGCGACGTCGACGTCATAGTTATGCTTTGCGGGCTGCTCGGCAACACTCGGCCAGTGTTCGGCTGCAATAGGCGCTAGATAGATAAATAGAGAGAACTCAAGAGAGTGGGAGAGTAGGAGAGAAGGACTGAGAACGAGAGTGGGCGCACACCAGAAGCTCGCTCTAGCTTACTGGCAATTTGTGTGTGTTATGTTATATGCATTGCAGTTGCAGGCCGACTAACATTTCCGTCACCCGCCGCCCTCCCCCCAGAAATAACACCATTCAGTTGCGTCTGGCGACAGTTAACATTGCGACGATGTCAGCGTTAGCGTCAACGTCAACGTCAACGCCAACGTCAACTTCGCTGTCGCCGCACATGAAAATAGAAAATAGAAACACGAAAAACTCTGCTAAACTTTGTGGCCTCCTGCCCCCTCCCCTTTATTAATGCATGCATGTGCTTGTGCTTGTATATTTGTGTAGCATTTTAATTAAAACATGAAGCAGCCGAGTGTGTTTGTGTGTGTGTTTATGTTTGTGTGTGTGTGTGTGTGTGTGTGTGTGTGTGGTTGTGAGTGTGGACGTTGACCGGCTGCATGCCAGTGGGTCGCAATAGTTGCACTACCAAGCAGCACGCAGAGACAGGAAAAGCTTTGCTTCGAAATCCGAATCCGAATCTGACTCCAACTGCAACTCCAACTTCGGCTCAGATTCGGATTCGGTTGCGGACACGAAGTTGGCCTCGAGCTCGGGAATCCTCACTCGGGCCACATTCGTGTCATCACTTACGTCAACAGGCTAGAAAGAGTGCGGCCGCGGAAGATTGCAGGCGCTTATGCAAAGGTTCAATGAAATGAAACATAAAACTGTGCCACCAGCGTGCGCGAGTGCAGCGACGCCAACGGCGCCGTCAACGTCGCTGTTGCTGTCGCTGCCGCTGCTGTCGCCGAATAAAAAGCTTTTTGCATGAGCGCAACAACCATTAGAGAGTGACTGACAGAGGAAGAGAGCGAGAGCGAGAAAGTGAGAGTGAGTGTTTGCACGGTGGCGAATGCTGCAAATGCTACCTGGCTCTTAGCAATGCAAAGCCGAAATGCAGATGGAATCCCGTTGCTTGATCAGTGGGTGACACCCACACACATGTATGTTTGTATCTATGTATGTTCAAACTGACGTACACTCGCACTCTGTGCACTTATACACTCGCGCACAGTCACAGTGAGTAAAAGGAAAAAGTTAATTTGAAAAAGAGCACAAAAACATCGACGATTGCGCAACGGCGGCTGCGCAAGTGGAGCGCAACTGTAACGGCAAATTCGGCAGCGGGCAGCGGGCAGCGGGCAGCGGGCAGCGGGCAACGTTAAGAAGCAGCAATGTCATGAATTGCGAAATGTTAATTGTGCTGGCCGCAAGGGTTGGTGGTGGGTGGGTGATTGGTGAGAGGAGTTAAGCAGACCAAATTGTTGCCCAAGAAAGAGAAGTAAGAAAAAATGTGTTGTGTGTTGGTGTGATTTTTGCGAAGCAACACAACTATGTATTTAACATGTCTCTTACATTTGTTCGTTTTTGGCAAACACAACGCTCCACTTTCGCACTCCCCACCCACTTAATGCCCTGCGCTACGTCAGCGTTTGCTCGATCGTTCACTGACCATTTTCTGAGCACTTTCGATTTCAAATATACATTGCACGCTATTAGCAACAACAATAGTAACAGCACCAATAATAATAGCAATAACAACAACAGCTCCGTCAACAACAACATTAAATTCAATATGTAATTGTTTGGCGCACATTTCATTTCCTTATTGCTCACTGACATTTTGCTTCACACTGAAACTGACACACACACACAAACACATACATACATGCAAAAATGGCTTACGACTTTGTAATGAGCAACCAACAGCAACAAAAACAACAACAGCAAAATGCGAGCATTACTTGAACTAAAAGCAAACGTGTCAAGTCTACATACATACATACATACATACATATATTGCATTTTGAGCCGCTACTGTGGTTGTTGCAATTGTTGTTATCGCTGATTGTAACTTGTAACGCAGGAAGCTTTAAGCCGCCTAAGCTTGTCTTTGGTTTTGGCGCGCGCGCACACGCCATCTTGCTCTCGACTCTCTCAGTGCTCTCTCATTGCCATCAGCAGCTCTCTGGAGCCAGCTGACAGGCTGTTGTTGCTGCCCTGCCTGGCACATTGGCGCAAGTGAAAGTTTGTTGAGTTCTTTCCTTGTCCATGACACGGATCGCACAAAGCTAAAGAGAGCATCAGAGAGAGCGTGCGCTTAAGATAGAGAGGGAAAGAAGATAGTAATGAAGCATGCGCGCCCGCTTGACTAAACGAGACAGCATGCGGAAATATGCAACTGCTCAGAGTGACTTAAAATAGTAAGAGAGGTGTGTGGAGTGCGAGAGATAAAGAGAGCGCGTTTTGAGCGAGCTTTGTATGTTTGCATGTTTTTTGTTTTTTGTTTTGTAAGTCTGGCAATCGCCGACGCTACTCACCGGACCACAGCGCCGGGCCAGGCATAGTTGTAGGCGTTTGTCTCTGCTGTTGTTGTTGTTCTTGTTGTTGTTGTTATTGCTGCTGCTCTGTTGTTGTTGATGTTACTGATGCTGTTGCTGACGCTGTGATTTTAATCCTTTTGCGCTTTTAGCAATGCACTTCTTCTGCATTTGACGCCACTTGCACAAATTTAACTTCACTTGAACAAAAAAATATCTTTATCTTTATCTTTGCTCGCTTTGAGTTTGTTGCTAACGCGTACAGCGCGCTAACTGCGTTCGAGCCATAAGCGAACTGAAGTCAGTGCTCTGCCGCCGTTGACGCTGCTGCTACTGCTGTCGCCTCTGCTGTGAGCGGTCTGTAGTCTGCACTGTGTGGCTGTTGCAGTTGAAGCTCTGAAGCCAAAACAAAGCTAATGCTGAAGCCAACATCAACGCCAACGCTAGCGTCAGCTGCGAAGTCAGCAGCAAAGAGTTTTCAGCATATGCGAAAATCACTTTGAGCTGGAGTTGCAGTTGTTGCAGTTGTTGTTGTTGTTGTTGTTGTTCTTGTTGTTGATAAATGCTTCTGTTGCTGCTGTGCTACAAGTGCTTCAAGTAGAAGTTGTTCAAGTTGTTATCGCTCTTTTTATTTGTTGTTGTTTATTTTTTATTTATTTTTTTTGGCTTTTGGTATTTTGTTGCTGTTTGTTGTTTTCTTGACTTCGATACTTATACGCAGCGTTGCACGCACTGTACGAATTTATGCCAAGCGGCTGCTGGCCAACCGAGCGCTGCTGTTGCACGGCGGTCTGGCGGATATAACGGAAATGTGCAACTGGCAGCAACGGCAGCGAAATTGTCAAACGGTTGCAGCGACAGCAAACGAAACAGAAACCGAAACAGAAACAGAAACCGAAACTAAGACCAAAACTAGCGAGAGCCGCTGCACAGAGCAGAACCCGAGCAGCGACGACAACGACGACGAAGACGACGATGACGACAACGACAACGACAACGACGACGACGACGACGCGCGTGGGGTTTTCCTTAGCCCCAAAAGCTGCTGCTCTTGTTGTTGTTTTTTGTTGTTGCCACTGCTGCAGTTGCAATTTTGCTAACTGCCATTTACCATTTGCCATTTGCTCTTGGCTCTTGCCTGTTGTCTGTTGGCTTCTAACGGCTTCGTCAAGTGCACTCTCGCTCTCTATTGCTCCCTGTGCGTCTCTCTTTCGCTCTTGCTCTTTCCCTTTCTGGCACTCTCTCGTTCTCTCGTTTGGCTGCTTGCTGCTGCTTGCATCATAGACATAGCTCGCCCCTCTTCTGCACAACCGCAGTCGCTTACCCGCTCCTCTCTCTCGCTCTCTCTCTCACTCTCTGGGCCAGCACTTGTCAACTTTTGCAGAGCTGTTGCTTAATCAAAAGTTGCCGTCATCTGCTCCCCTGCACGGGCACCCGGACACACGGACACACAGACACACAGACACACGGACACACGGACACACGGACACACGGACACACAGACTCACTGACTCACGCTTCCCGCTCCGTTTTGGCAGAACAGCTTCCCTCATGTTGCGTTGCCCTCGTCCCATTCGCTGTTTGGGGCGCGAGTCAACCAACTTTAGAAGGTCATGTGGACTTAGTGCAGCCAAAATATCCTTGGATGATATTGGAAAGCACAGGCATACACTTGCACATACATAAATGCATAAATGTGTGTGCTAGTATGCTTACCTAGGAGTCGCCTGGGAGCTGAGCCAATTGCCATCATTGCTTTCGTTGTATGGCACCTTTTTGTTGTCATAGATACACATAACATACGTACGTTTATGTATGTTTATATATGAAGTGTCCATCAAAATGACCAACTATCGAAAATTATTCACTTAATGTAATAACAGACAGTTCTCGATCATTTGTTTTTATCTTGGGAATTTCAACATTTTCATCTCTCCAGTTTTTGATTTAATAGTTTGTTCTATTTTATTTATTACTTTACTCACTAAAATTACTCACTTTACGTTAACGAAAATATATGGATACTTTTCTTAAGCTTTCAAATTAAAATTTTGTATACAATTTCAATTAAAGTTTTTAATATTTTGTTAATTTCGAAACTTATTATTTTATTTCATATTGAATGCTAAATAATTTGTTTTCATTGGCTTCTCTTAGTTGAGGCTTGTCATTGATCATTGATATTTTAATGCCAAATTACTCTCTATTGTACAATATAGAAATTCTTAGAATTCATTCACTTAAAATGATTTAATATACCAATTGTTATAATTATTAACCTTAGTTTTTGATTTACTCTTTTCAAGAGATAGGACTGTGTTTAGCTGAAAGATATTCTACCTACATATGTGTATATAATTTTTTAAAGATTAATCCTATAATTATAATATCTCCTTTTTTTTAAAGTAAATATCAACTCAAGATGTGAAGACAAAAGAAACAGATTTTAAAATGATTTTAAGAACTTTTCCAAATAGTATTCTTTCAGGACTATGTCCTTTGGATTATGAAAATCTAAGCTCAGTGTACTTATGATTTAAGCTTGGTATATTTCAAGTTATTTTAATTTATATTATTTAATAATAATATTATTCAATGCAATATAAATCAATTTCTCAATAAATATATTTTGAGAAATATGTGGTTACAAATATTCAGAATAAATCGTGATAATCGAAATTTCAGGCCGGTTAAATAGTTTGAATAAGCATCCCATTGAAAGTGTCTCATTCAAAGGTTGAGCCTAAGTAACAATGTTTTTGCAATTTGTATGTTATGTTATCAATTCTCTCGACTCATTAGATCTATTATAATAATACGCACACATAGACAGCTAGAAGTAGTGAAGTGGTGAGACATCATAAATATTTACATACTCTATAAAATGCACACAAGTTGCAGTTGCACTCTAATTGCCAGTCATGAGGTTCAACAACTTTCACACAAAAATCCTTGAACGCCATTTGCATAAAAAATCCCAACAGCCAGCTGAACAACAACAACAACAATAGCAACAACAGCAACAACAGCAATAATAGGCTGGTAGAATAACGACAGCAACAACATTAGCAACAACACAATAACAACAAGATTACGTATACGCCACCAATGCGACAGACGTTGTCGGGGTAGTTGGGCCACTGCAGACAACGACTACGATGGGGGGAGGAGGGGGGGGGGGAACATTGCGGTATGGGGTGTGGTGTGTGTCGCTTTGTAGAATGTGGTAGAAGAAAAACAACAGCAACAGCAGCAGAGCTGGCTTAACGGCACTTTTGTTACTTGGTTGTTGCCCAAAATTCGATCAAATTGTCGTTTTCGGTTTTGTGGCTCTAAACAAATGTCAAGTGGAATAGCATAAAAGGGAAACAGCAGGAGGAGAAGCAAAGACGAGATTCAAGAGTCGAGTCGACCACAAGCGACCCGAAACTCGAAATCGAAATCGAAATCAAAATCGTATTCGCAATTCGAATTGAAGTCACAGACGAGTGTGAGAGAAGCCCATGACTCTGAGGTGTACGAGTTTTGTTTTGTTGTAAAAAGTGCAAAATGCTGACACTTTATTGTTGTTGTTATTATTATTGCTATTGTTATTGTTATTGTTATTGTTATTGTTATTGTTATTATTGTTTTGTGAGCCACTCGCGTAATGTTTCTGGGTCATAGATATTTGTTCATAAGACACACACACACACACACATTGTTGTTGTTTCATGTTTATGAATATGAATATACAAAGTACAGTGGAAACTATGTAACTTCAATATTCACTGATTAAAATGAAAAGTTAAAGTACATTCACAAAATCACACCTAATATTAAAGTAATGAATTATTTGAGACAATGATAGAATTGATTAAAATAAAAATATTAAAAAAAAAAAAAGAGAAAAATCATTAAATAATTAAATAGAAATAATTTTATAGTAATTAGTAATTATGTTTTCTTTCGATACTTTTAGGATTAATATTCCAAGCAAACTGTATGTAATAGTGACTGGGAAGTCGAATTAAATAAATTAAAATTGAGCAGCATAATTTTAATCGATTGCTAAGATTGATGATACTTATTGATCCCAAAAACATAAATTTATAGTTTGAGAGCCAGACAAATTGGTATGGAAAAATGTAGTGCATACCTCATTCAAATTCTGATTATTTTTGTAAAAATTGCAAAATTATATACATACAAATGATTACATTCAAAATAAATCGGAGAAAAATCAAAATAATGATGAGAAAAATCTTTAAAAAAATATTACAAAGTTAAGAACAATTTTGTTCAATAATATAAGGAAAAGTAAGTTTTGATTTATCTGACTCCTGTTGAATTTTAATTTCTTCAAAACAATTGTTCAAATCCTTCTCCAAATTGAGAAAAATTATAAAAACGTTCGACTTCGAATTTTTTTTATGTTCACCCCTTAAATTATTTTTCCATATTTTAATTCTAGAAGTTCGTTTTTCCCAACTCCAAAATTCCTAGTACTGTATTTCTAATTCCCTTCTCCCAATTTGTGCATTTTCAGTTTAATAATCACGTTGACTCATTACATATGGCTAACCTAGAGACAAAAGCAATATCTATGTTTTCAAAAGAGTATATCCAATGTTTGCTTCTGTGCTTTACTCACCTTATAAAACGAAAGTCCAACGCTGCAAAAGAAATGCCTGCGTCATTCCCTTTAAGAACTGAAAGTAAAAAAAGTTCAAGTAGTTGACGTTAGAATAAAGTTAATTTTAATTGAATGGTATTGTTGGATATGCAGATTTATATGTACATCAAAACAAGTTAGGTTATGTCTTGATGGTCTTATGCAATGAAGTTTGGATATTCTATCGGGGCTCTTCAAATATTTTATTTCAAATTTGGGTGACCATTAGGTTGACTTGCTCCATATTCTTATCTCCGATTTCTTTGACGTTGAGCGGGGGGAAAGCAGAGACCTAAAGGGATTTCAGGTAATGCTAGCAGCTATCAAGTTTCCCCGCTGCTGTTTTTTTGTTGCTGCTTTGCTGCGCTTCTCTAAATTCGAATTCGAATTCTCGTTTAGTTTTTTTTTTTTTTTTTTTTTTTTAATTTTTAGGTCAATTTTGACAGTTGCGTCGAGAGTCGGACATTAAATGACAGCTAACAACAACAATAGCAACAGCGCAATATGAAATCCATAAAGACTAAGATCGATTCCCCCCCCTCAACGAAAAAGAACAAGAACTACAACAACAACAGCATAATCATCATCTCATCAGCATTGACAGGCGACGGGCACTGGGCCAAGAACTTGAAATGGCATGTGTGTGTGTGTGTGTGTTTAGGTGTTTGTGTCTGTGTGTGTGTGTGTGTGTGTGTGTGTGTGTGTGTGTGTGTGTGTGTGTGTGTAGGTGTGTGGGTGGATGTGCAACTGGCAGCTGCGACGTGAGGCACTTGAATACTTCGACTTATCTCCAAGGGAAACGAAGCACTTTGAAAAAAAAAACCTAGACACTGAGACAAAAAACTGCAATACTAAATAGCCTAGAAAATAAACATTTAGTTTAAGATAGAAATACATATTATAAATACGATAAAATTAAAAAAAAAAATCATTTATGAAGTTTCTTTTAAAAGATAAGTTCAAATTAAACTCAACTTAATTAAAAAATGTTGTGTTTTATTTCTTTTTGTTTAAAGCCTTGTAGTTTATAAAATACGTCAAACTAAAATTTGTATGCTTTTTATCGTGAGCTAGGATTGGATTCGGATTTCGGTTCAACCTTTTTATCTCACCCGAACAAATTTGATTTGGTAAAATTAACATAATTTTCAGGCCTTTACTTGAATCTTTAGTTTTTATAGGGTATATATAATCGGAATTACCCCATATTTGTAAAATTGTATCCACAATTTAGGACCATCTTAAGTCGAATTGTGTATGAGATCTATATTGAATCTAGTCGGACATTCCAAATATGATATCTCTAGATGGCGCTGAAGAGTCAAAAACTTTATTCTGAATCTTAGAATTAACTTAAGCTCACTTTAATCAAGCCTTTAAATGAATTAGGGATTCACGACCACTCAATACATTGAGATTTTGGCTTTTGTGAGAAATTGGCTTATTTATATTTATTGATTTTTCTACATCACAATATCATAGAAAAATATTTATATGTGCATATACTATGTATAAGAAAATAGATTTCAGTATCGAGTATTTAACTCGATTTTCGATTGAATATAATTCATATTAGTATATTAGATATAATTATATTCAATTGTAAATCGATTATCACCATTTGCAGAAAGAATGAGATGTTTTTCTCAGTGCAAATAGGCAGCCTATGTGTAGGGTGTTATTTATGTTTGCTAGTGACCTATATATCCCGTACAACGTGAGACAAATTAGCAGAGCGAGAACGAGAGCGAGAGAGAGAAAGAGGGAACGAGAGGAAAACAATGGGCATCACTAATTACCAAAGGTACATTCCGAAAAATAAAGTGATCTACGCATGGCTAAGGCGACTGCTTGCTCATTTCTTTTGGTATATGGAGAAATGTTGCTAGACATACATAAATACACACAGCATATGAATGTATGTGTTATCTGCGTGAGTGTGTGTGTGTGTGTGTGTGTGTGTGTGTGTGTGTGTGTGTGTGTGTGTGTGTGTGTGTGTGTGTGTGTGTGTGTGTGTGTGTGTGTGTGTGTGTGTGTGTGTGTGTGTGTGGGGCACCTTCAACACATCCCTGGACGCGTATCAAGTTGAAGGTTTATTTTTGTTTACAATAATTTTCGAACAGTGTGTTGGGCAACAACAACAACAGCCACTACCCCAACATAGATACCCCTCTCTATTTGCACACTTCTCGTCGGCCCTCCACAAATCTTCCCTCCCCTTCCCGCCCCCGTGCCGAATGCCACACGCCCACACATCCAACAAGTAGGTCGCCATCGTCATCCGCAATGTTTCGAAATAGAGAGAAACAAAAAAACATTTGTTTGCCTTATTTTTTTTTCTTTTCTTCTTTCTATTTTATTATTTGGTGCGTCTTTTTACGAGTGTTTTAGTTTTTTTATCTTATCGGCAGTCATCGAGTCTAAATTGTTCTTTCGTGTTTCTAGTTGCCCTCTTTGCTTCTTTCTCCACTTCTTTCTTTCTTTCTTTCCTTCTCTCCATCATTTCTATCACTTTTGTTTCTTGGTGCGTTTTCAGGTTCTAAATCAACAAACAGCAACAAAAAGTTAAACAAATTTTTAACAATTTTTTGTTTGCCTTTTGGCGCTCTTTCACTCATTCACTCTCTCTCTTTCTCTCTTTTGTTGCCCACGTATTTGTTCATATTCTTCGCACCCGGCATAAGGCAATATTAAAAACAACAACGGCATCTGCGTTAACCTCACGCCCTACACAGCCCCGCCCACAAGCGGCACGATCATCGGGCGTGGCAAGCGTTGCCGGCAAATGAATATGCCTCGGTGTAGGGCATGCGACCAAATGAAATACATCATTTTTCAAAGATAAAAACAAAAAACAAGAAAGAATATAAGACGAAACCATTTGAAATCTAGGTCAAACTATTTTACGTACGGAATATATTCCGCTGTCTTTCTTTCTCGCTCCTTCTCTCTCTCCCCCATTTACTCTATGTGCTGTCCATAGTTGCTCTTGCTTTCTTTTGGCGAAACAACAATAATAACAACATCAAACAAACAAGCAAACAACCAAAGAAGCTAAGAAAAATACGATCTAACTAGAGATCCTTTGTTTTACTTTATACAGATACTAGATAATACATATACATATGTATGTATGTACGTTTATACTTAAGTAGATATCTATCAAGTGTCAGAATTGGCCCACAAAACTAATAAGTTGTCACGATAATGGGAATAGCACACACACACACTAATAAGTCGCAATAGATGAACGTAATTCCCATTAGAACTGCTCCAGATTATCTAGAGTCTTCTGACGAAACTTCAACACAGCAGACTTAAGCTACTAATAAATGTTAATTCCAAATAAGAAAACTCCAAATATATTTAATTTGCCTGTGTATTGCACCCTGTTAATAATCGAACTGATTTAAGACCTTTTTTACAACATCAGGCAACATTTTCAATTCAATATCTTTAAATTGTCGCTCCTATTTTCCATCAGATTCTTCTTTCAAATTTAAATCATGATTTTATATAATAATAATTTAAGAATTAAATAAAAATATCTTTAAGAAAGAACCAAACAAAGTGTCGGAGTTTCTGAAATATCTTAAGTTTCCTTTTATTACCTAAGTATTTTTTAATTTTATACGAAAAAAAAGTATTTAAAAATCACTTTGTGACTATTTAATGAAGCTAACAACAAATTTAGTTCAAATGTGTAAATGAGAATAAATTTAATATGACAATAAATGTAATACAATTATAAATAGTATTCTAAAATTAATAACAATTACATTATTCGCAACAATTGTAAACTGAACTAACTGTAAGTTGATTGTGAAAATAAAAAACAAAAGGAACACACACACACACGCACACACACACATTCTAAACACACCGTTTGACGTCTGCAGCAACAACAAGAACAACAACAACTGATGCTAAAAATACTGTTGTCGTCGATAATTTACGACCATGATCAATTATATGATCATCGCCGATCGGCAATCTGGCGATGGCTTTAGCTCAGAGTCAACGGAGCGTATGCGCAATGCGCAACTCACTCAAGGATAACTGCTACGATCTCTGTTCCGATCGCAGCACCGATCGTAGGTGCTGCTGTTATGATATATGCGCAAAGAATGCGCCATAAAAAAGTGCAATTGAATGTCGGCGATCGAGCGGAGATCGTGGGAGAGCGACGACGACGGACGACGGACGACGGACAGCGAACGATGCCGACGTCGACGTCGACGTCGCTGCCGACGTCGTTGCCGGTGACAACACGGTTACACACGGCGTTGTTGGCGGTGTTAGCGGTGCGGGCCAGACAAATGCTAATGCAATTAACGGTAGTTTATGCTAATTTCAACATTGAACTTAACATCGAATCGTAAAACGCAGACGCCGGACGTTCTAAAGACTCAGACGGTGAGTTAGAACGAGTCGATTTGTTGTTGTTTTTGTCTTTCTTGCAAGTAAGTAGTTGCTCCTACTGATCTGATCGGCGACAGTCAGTGGGAAATTGATAATTATGTAAAGAATGTCAAGCATGCGAAACAGAGATCAGAAACAGAAGCATTGCTTGAATATAGGGATTGGACATATACTACACTTTCATAAATATGTTGGTAAACACCCGAGATCAAGATCAAGAAACTAAGAAAGAGCCTGACAATATGCATGTAATTGTTATACAAACATTCGAATAAATTGATTAATCCCTCAGTCATTTCAGCATGGGGTCACACTGGTTAATTGAAAAGAGACAGGACAACACTTTATTCCCTAATAGTATTAAGTTAATACTATATTATACCAAACTGAAGCAACGCAAAATCAGTAATTATCTTATGACTTTACAAGAAACACGACTCAATTGATACCTCATTCCAAATATTTGGACCCTGTTCTTGGTAAAATTTTAATGTCTCTTAAGTTGGTCCAAGATGCTCTACAAAATTGTTTCTTAATTAATTTTCAAGTTAATTATCTAATCGTGATGAAATTTTTGGAAAACTTCCAGAATATGTGCCAAAAAACTATCATAGATCTAGATGTTTACATGAAAAGAATCGGTTTCATAATATCTGTGTTAATGTGTTAATATCATGTGTTAATTCATAATTTTGAGTTCAATATCAGATTAAATGAATGTCAGCTTTTCTTTGGTTAAACACTATAGCTTCTGGTTGCCCGATTGAAGACAATGATTGATTAATAGCCCAATTCCACGAGGAGAATGTGGCCATAACATGCATTTCATTTAATTCAATGAATGTTAAGAATGTTGTCGTAATCGTTCTATACAAGTAGATATAATAACATTTTTCACTTACTGAGAGAATGTTGTCTCGGATGCTCAAAGTATTTAATTCTTCAATAAAACACTTGATTTCGATTACGATAGATAAAATCAAAATAAGTAGTAGAAAAGTGTCATCATTTTCTTTATGAGTATCCCTTCGAAAGCTCTATAGTATTATTATAAATCCATAAATGAATAAATGAAGCATTCGCCGATATTCAGACACCGATATTTTAGTAATTTCCATCGTAGAGAGTAAAAAATAAATAATTTAATAATAAATTTAAATTAATAAATTTAAATGATTTTCATTTAATTATGTAACCAAATACAAAATATGAAATAATTATATATTATACATAAGTCGAATGGAGATGGACTGGGCTTTTGAGGGTTAGAAATAGCTTCTAAGAATTTAGCAGATTAATTTTCGATTTTTGTTAAAGCACTCTATTATTTATCGATAAAAAAATACAGACACATCATGTGTTATTCTGTTTGTGGATATATGTATTTAAATGTCTTGTCTATAAATTTAGCAGATTGATGTGATGATAAATGGTGAAAACTGTTTTGGGGCCCCCTCCTTCTCCTTCTCCGTCTCCTGCTTCTCTTCTTGTTGTTGTTGTTGTGGGCTAGTTGTGAACTTTGCATTTTGGCAAGGACATTCACAACCACCACCACAATAGGCCAGAGACAGAGATGGCGTCAAAGAAGAGCGACAGAGAGCAGCTGTGAGAAAAGGTGAGAAAGAGACAAAATGCGACTGGGACTGGGGTCGGGGCCGTACACAGAATCCGTTGAAATTCATAGATTGAACTTGCACTTGGGCGCAAAACAAACTCACACACACACACACACACACACACACACACACACACACGAACACACACACACACACACACACACATGCATGCAGACAGACGCATTGTGCTGGTCAAGAATTAAGAAGAGGCAAAGGTAAGGGGCAAGGGGTAAGGGAATGGGAGCTTGCAGCGCTGTTGCACAGCGAACCGAACCGAACAGAACAGAACAGGACGAGGACGAGGACAAAGCTGAAATGCTGATAGTAGGTCAGGAGCAGCTGCCGCGGCAAAAGCTTTCCCCAGCACTGACCTGCCTCACGTTGCCAAACGTTATCCGTGCGTCGCGCTTCTATTTATATACATATATATACATAAGTAAAACATATACATACATACATACATACATATGTAGCACGTACTGCGCAGGAGCTGCCTCCATCTATTTTCCTACATTCTGCATTTATGCGTGCAAAACCAAATTCATGAATTTTGCTAACACATGAAATTTAAACACAGCCAATTTAAACACTACAAACCGATCCTGAACAAACAGTATATATTAATCGATACATAAATGCAGAAATGCTATTTTATAATTCGCCATTATTTGAGACTTTGGGTAAAAAAATCAATTAATAATTAAATATATAAGTCTGGAGACAGATCTTTAAAAAATTAGCTATTTTTTTATTAAACAATTTTATCAGTTAAAAAATAATGATGAAACATTGAAAACAATTAATAAAATTAAATTATTAAACAAAAATTGGCTATTGTTTTTATAAACAATTCTATCAGTTTAAAACTAAAAAAAATAAAATGATGAAACAATGAAAGAAATTGAGAAAATGAAATGATTAAATACAAATTAGCTGTGGTTTTAATTAACAATTTTATCAGTTTGAAAATAAAAATGAATGATGAAACAATGAAAAAAATTCAGAAAATAATATTATTAAATAAAGAAAATTAGCTATTGTTTTTGTAAATAATTTTATCAGTTTCAATAGATATAAAACAATAAAGAGAATTGGGAAAATAAATTGCATTTATAAGCAATGACATCTCTTTTGTGAATCGTGAATTTCATGGCATAAACATGGTATATTTGTGTGTGTATGCATTTGTGTGAGTGTGTGTGTACTTTGCAGCAATTTCCAAGGCAACGTGAATCGAAAGTTCAACGTACCGCTGCACAGTGGCACGATGAGTCCAAGGACATTGATAGAAGGCAATAAGGTGGGAAAGAGTAGCAATGTTGCCACTCGTCGCGTTGCATGCACAGACGTCTCGTTCTGCGTCTGTGGCATTCCGCATGATTTGCTGGCCAGGCTGGCCGCAGGAGGCGTCGAGGCAACCGCAAATGGCAGTCAAACAATTGTTATGACTGCTATATGCTGAGCCCATGTTCGTAAGTGTGCCACGATAGTGCATATGGCATTGACAGCGACAGCGGAAGGAGCAGCAGGAGCGGAAGGAGCAGCAGTAGTAGCAGGGTTACGATTTGTGGCAAGTTATGCTACACGTTCTCATATTTGTGCCTTCGTGTTCAACAGGCGACCTCAGATCGCATCCTGATTTACAATGCTCCATTTCAGACTCCTTTCATTAGCTTTTAGCATTAACAGTCAGAGTTCCCATCCCATATTTGGAAACTGGTTATTTAAACTTTAGCCGATATTTGATAAGTTTTATTTATGACGTTTCATTTATGAAGATTCATTTTGTTGAACTCTATCTCTATCTCTATCTCTATCTCTATCTCTATCTCTATCTCTATCTCTATCTCTATCTCTATCTCTATCTCTATCTCTATCTCTATCTCTATCTCTATCTCTATCTCTATCTCTATCTCTATCTCTATCTCTATCTCTATCTCTATCTCTATCTCTATCTCTATCTCTATCTCTATCTCTATCTCTATCTCTATCTCTATCTCTATCTCTATCTCTATCTCTATCTCTATCTCTATCTCTATCTCTATCTCTATCTCTATCTCTATCTCTATCTCTATCTCTATCTCTATCTCTATCTCTATCTCTATCTCTATCTCTATCTCTATCTCTATCTCTATCTCTATCTCTATCTCTATCTCTATCTCTATCTCTATCTCTATCTCTATCTCTATCTCTATCTCTATCTCTATCTCTATCTCTATCTCTATCTCTATCTCTATCTCTATCTCTATCTCTATCTCTATCTCTATCTCTATCTCTATCTCTATCTCTATCTCTATCTCTATCTCTATCTCTATCTCTATCTCTATCTCTATCTCTATCTCTATCTCTATCTCTATCTCTATCTCTATCTCTATCTCTATCTCTATCTCTATCTCTATCTCTATCTCTATCTCTATCTCTATCTCTATCTCTATCTCTATCTCTATCTCTATCTCTATCTCTATCTCTATCTCTATCTCTATCTCTATCTCTATCTCTATCTCTATCTCTATCTCTATCTCTATCTCTATCTCTATCTCTATCTCTATCTCTATCTCTATCTCTATCTCTATCTCTATCTCTATCTCTATCTCTATCTCTATCTCTATCTCTATCTCTATCTCTATCTCTATCTCTATCTCTATCTCTATCTCTATCTCTATCTCTATCTCTATCTCTATCTCTATCTCTATCTCTATCTCTATCTCTATCTCTATCTCTATCTCTATCTCTATCTCTATCTCTATCTCTATCTCTATCTCTATCTCTATCTCTATCTCTATCTCTATCTCTATCTCTATCTCTATCTCTATCTCTATCTCTATCTCTATCTCTATCTCTATCTCTATTGGCAATGTGATTCGCATTTCTATTGCTCATTTTGCGCATGGCAAATTTTGCTGTACTTTTATGCTATTTTATAATATTTTATTTTATTTTATTTGTTGTCCCCCTGTAACGATGTTTGTCATTGTGCAGGGGTGTGCATACTTAACCTCCTACACACACATAAATATATATACAAACACACACTTATAGATGGACGTTTGAATTGCGTCGTGCTTTGAATTCAAGCGCCAAGTGAAAGTTGTTCAATTGTTTATTATGATTATTGTTGCTATTGCAATTACTATTACTTATATACTATTGTTGTTAACAATTGTTGTTGTTGTTACTCTTGCTTGGGCAGTTGGGCAGTTGTTGTTGCTACGCTTTGACAGAATATTACGCATACGCTCCGTATTTTCGTGTTTTTATTTTGGCAAGTTCAAAGGCAACACACTATGCTGCCTCCCCTATAACTCTGCCTAACCCCCACCCCTGCCCATTCCCACACCTATTCATCCCTCTATTGGCGCATTCCATGTGTCGAAGCGTCGCATCGCCTGTCGCGCATTTTAAGTTTAGTAAATTGTAGTTGTTAAAGTGCAAAATACGACAAAAGCCGCAAAATGAAGTAAAACTAAAAATACAAAACCAAAAAATAAAAAAGTACAACAAATATATAAAATAAACCAAAAACCTTTGCGCCGCACAAAATTTGCACTTTTTTCACTTTCTCCTTTTGTGCACGCTTTTGACATTTTAATTGCTATTTGCCCATTAAGTGCAAAGCGAGAAAAGCGAGACGCGAGAAGGGAGAAGGGAGCAAGTGAGGCGGGTGAGGAGAAGTTAGGTGAGAGAAGCGGAAGAGAGATGCGCGTGAGCTCAATTTGAAGTCAAAGTCGCAGTTTTGTTGCCCATAACTGTGGGCAGGGCCATGGTCAGTATACAGATACATATACATATGTATGTAGACGAGTGTGTGTGCGTGTGTGTGAGTGTGTGTGTTGTACTGAGATCTACTCTGGTGACTGCTTAATTCTGATCTAAATTTGCAGTTAAAGTTCATTGAATGCAATCGCTGTTAGATGACTTTGCCACACAATGCGCCACCAAATGGGGGCGTGGTGTTCCCTGTGTGTGTGTGTGTGTGTGTGTGTGTGTGTGTGTGTGTGTGTGTGTGTGTGTGTGTGTGTGTGTGTGTGTGTGTGTGTGTGTGTGTGTGTGTGTGTGTGTGTGTGTGTGTGTGTGTGTGTGTGTGTGTGTGTGTGTGTGTGTGTGTGTGTGTGTGTGTGTGTGTGTGTGTGTGTGTGTGTGTGTGTGTGTGTGTGTGTGTGTGTGTGTGTGTGTGTGTGTGTGTGTGTGTGTGTGTGTGTGTGTGTGTGTGTGTGTGTGTGTGTGTGTGTGTGTGTGTGTGTGTGTGTGTGTGTGTGTGTGTGTGTGTGTGTGTGTGTGTGTGTGTGTGTGTGTGTGTGTGTGTGTGTATAGCAACATCAAGAAAGATGTTGCTTAACCTTGGCTAAACGATACCCTGCAATGCTTTTCTAAACTAATTCTGCTCACTCCTTTCTTGATCGATCGTTATGAAAGTGTTTAGAATATAGAACTATAAAGTGAACCTTTTAAATTAACTACTCCAAACTTGAGGGTTACATAACTTTCAATGATTTTTGTATTATACGATCCATCGTTATATTTTAGCTTGATTTTAAAACAGTGATCAAATATATCTTAAATTAGATTCTATGAAAAATAAATTATTTTTTTAATTAAAAGAGAATTGAAATTGAAAAACAAAACGCAACAATTCATAATAATTCGGAATATTTGCAAAAAATTTCATCAATTTTAATAGTTTACTATTTGTTACGAGTATATTATTTCAGCTTGAAGAATCAAAATCCAAAAACAGATTCAATAACAAAATAAGTTTATCCTTATGCTCAATTGGGAAAATAATAAAAATGTAATTTTACTTTATTTTTATTTTATTAAATTAAACCTAGCATACAATACTTAACATATTAGTTGGGGCCTTCGTTGACTCGTCGTTTTTAGCTATTTGAAAAATTAAATTTAATAAATATTTTATTTTTTGTAAAAAATGCAACTATGCACTATGGCAAAAAATGTCCGATATTTTGGTATACATTTTTTATTTTCTAAATCTAAATACTTCAAAGCGAACAAAAATATTATTTTTTAGATTTTTTGGGACTACCCTTAATATTTGACGCTTGCTCAAAGTCAGCTGATTGAGAGTTGCCATATGAACTTCGGAAAAACTTTGCAACTTTCAGAGCGAATTGTGTTTGTTTTGTAAACATTACAAAAAAGTGTAAATATAGATTCAGTTGGTAAGGCATTCAAAATACGCTATTAGTAGAGATTTTAAGTATTTATGTTTTATTGTGCATTTGTGTTGTTCATTTCATGTGTATTATTGAAAAACACTATAAATGAAAAACACTAGAACACCAAACATGGTCAGAATGTATAGGACCATCTTATATGCATATTCTGTTAGATTGGTTGAGATATCCTTTAAATTGTCTTTTTAATTAAGATATTTCTATTTAATGTAAATATAACATTAATATAAATAATAATAAATATTATATTAATAAATAATATAAAAATAAAAAAAATAAAATAATAAATATAACATTAAACATTAATAATTTTAAGGCGTTCAAGGGGGCGTGGCCAAAATCTAAAACAAACTTGATCTGCTTGCAATATAGACGGACCTACATACCAAGTTTGAAGTCTCTAGGTCTTATAGTCTCTGAGATCTAGGCGCTCTTACAGACGGACGGACAGACGGACAGACGGACATGGCTATATCGACTCGGCTGTTGATGCTAATCAAAAATATATATACTGCCATAGGAACAATCAGTCGAAAATCAAGCTTTATTATGAAAAACTTTTTTGTTTATTTATGTATTTCAACCAATTAAACAGAATATGCATCTGGGATGATCTTATACAATCTGGCCAAGTTTGGTTGAAATCGGTCAGCTATATCATATAGATGCCATAGGAACAATCAGTCGAAAATCAAGCTTTAGTATGAAAAACTTTTTTGTTTATTGAGATAGCTCAACTAATCTAACAGAATATGCATCTAGGGTTATCTTATACATTCTGACCGAGTTTAGTTAAAATCGGTCAGCAATATCATATAGCTGCCATAGGAACAATCAGTCGAAAATCAAGCTTTATTATGAAAAACTTTTTTGTTTATTTATGTATTTCAACCAATTAAACAGAATATGCATCTGGGATGATCTTATACAATCTGGCCAAGTTTGGTTGAAATCGGTCAGCTATATCATATAGATGCCATAGGAACAATCAGTCGAAAATCAAGCTTTAGTATGAAAAACTTTTTTGTTTATTGAGATAGCTCAACCAATCTAACAGAATATGCATCTGGGGTTATTTTATACAATCTGACCGAGTTTGGTTGAAATCGGTTCACTATATCATATAGCTGCCATAGGAACAATCAGTCGAAAGCCAAGCTTTAGTATGAAAAGCTTTTTTGTTTTATTTGGATGAAATCGGTCTACTATATTATAAAGCTGCCATAGGAACGATTGGTCGAAAATGTATACTGAGTATGCAAATTTTTATTGTTTCTGGAGATACCACAATCAGACTCGCAGATTGAGAATTTTCTATTGTCTTATACCTCCTGAAACAATGTTATATATGTACAGATTTATATTATTTTCTTTAAACCAGGAGTTGCTTTTCCATAGTAAGTACGGGGTCTCCGACAGTCGAGTGTGCTCGACTGTAGCACCGCCCACTAGTTTTTTTAAAAAGGAAGAAGGAAGAAAAAAATTCAAAACTATAAATGAGTGTAACTAAGCTTCGTGCCAAATTTCAAGTCCCTAGCTTTGCATTAAGAGTTTAGGTCAAAATTTCGGGATATTTTCCCAAAGTTTTGTCTTATGGCTGGAACATTCTTCAAAATGTTGGAAGATTTCAGCCTTGAAGAGAACAGAGTAAAGTAGTTGGGCGAAGCCCAATCATAAGCTATCATTCTATAAAATTGCACAGTTAATGGATATATAAAACTCGCTCGTGATGGCGTCTCCTCTGCCAAGTTAAGTCGCTTGGATCGCTCTCGAAAAGCTGACAGCAAAAATGGTTAGCAAATTATGTAACATTTACCCAGTAACGCCAAAAGCAGCAGGAAACCTAGAAAAACGTTCAATGAAAAGTGAAAAGCAACAGCAACAACTGCAACAACTGCAACAATAACAACAACAGAAACCGCATCACGAACTCTAAAAGCAACTTCAGCTACAACTTTAGTTGCAACTTCAGTTTAGCAGGCTTCAATTTGTTGCAGTTTGTTGAAAGGAAAACTTGTCCAAGGCGGCGCAGCCAGTTTTAGCCCACGTTAGAAGTTGGCAACAGCAACAACAATATCAACAGCAACAACAATATCAACAGCAACAACAACAACAACTCCTGCTTCAACAGTCACATCCAAGTCCAAATGATTGCAACAGTGTTGACGCTGTTGTTGCTGTTATTGTTGCTGTTATTGTTGCTGTTGGCCGTCGTCGCTTTGTGCACTGCCAAATTCGCTTCCTTGTATGACATAACAACCAAGCAGTGGGCAGCAACAGCAACAGCAACAACAACGATGACTACGTCGATCTTTACCTCCACAACAGACCGTGTGCCACATTCCAGTTTTTTTTCTCGTCTTGTCTTTTTTTCTAATGCTGTTGCTGCCGCCTGGAAAATCCCGGTTTTTCCCATTCACTGATTCGATCAGTCGGCGTAATGAAAATGAGAAAAATGGCAACTAACTAACAATGCCAACTGCAACGTGTACAACAACAACAGCAACAATAACAACGTTGCACCAAAGTCGTCGTTGTTGTTGTTGTCGTTGTCATTTTGACAGTTGTGAGTTTTACTTTCGTTTTTCACGTAACAACTGCAACAACAGCAACAACAGCGACAACAACAACAACAATAACAACTATGACGACGGCAACAGCAAAAGGAAAATGGTGTTAGCAGGCAATGTTACCGCTATATGCAACTGATGGAGGGGTGTGGAGGGGGGGGGGAGGGCATCGGCATGACGATCAATTTCAAGCGGTTGCACGATAAGCAGGAAGTGCAACATGGCAAATGTTGCAGCCAGGCGGCAGTTGCACAGAGAGATGCAAAGAGCTGCCATTTGACAAATGCATTAAACTTGCACGTTGCACGTTGCATGTTGCATGTTGCATGTTGCATGTTGCATGTTGCATGTTGCACGTTGCATATTACATATTGCAGATTGCGGACTGCATATTGCCAATATGGCTGCCACATTTGTTTCTTACTTCATTTTCAATTTTTTCTTTCTTCTATGGCATTAACCATTCACCATTAGAAACCAGAGAATGCAAATAAAACTAATATTGTATGTACAATGTACATACATATATCACATGTGTTATATAATCGCTAGTAGTGATGTAAAACAACTCAATACTTCGATTTATTGACATATATTTTTTGTGCAAAAACCAATTTATTAATCTTGTTACATAACTATGTCATAAAAAAAATATAAATACATACATATGTGTATGTGCTTGTTCAAAAATCATAATCGAGTGTATAACTCTTACTAATAGGTAGCGTACAAAAATTGTTTGCTGGATTGATCCATAAATCCATTAGTAATTAAGGATAAGGTGTAAAAAGTTCGGTGATCTCGCACTTTCTTAAACCGAGTACGAAATTCTTGGTAGTACAACTCCGTTTTTCCCTTTGGCTCTCAGAATATATTTTCAGAGTTAATTTGTACTCTAAACGTATATTTATGCAAACGTATCTTTTTTAAGGGCAATTTATTATTATTTAATGGGAATACATCAATTTTCATTTTGAAACTTACATATATCCTGAATTCAGAGTTAGGGAAGACATAAAATAAGAAATGTTAAGCTCAAATTTTACGAACAGACTGTTTTTTTTTTTCTATGTACAAGTTTTATTTTATTCCATACACAAATTCAAGCGCTAAACACTTAAAAAAAAGCTCCACATAATGTTAGAATAAAATATAAGTTAAGAAAACCAATTTATTTCATTTTTAAGGTTATCGAAACGTATGGCTCTTAAAACATATTAGGCAAAGGAAAACTCTTAATTTATTGCGTTGAAAAAATTTCAAAAACTAAATATGGAATAAACATGAAAATTGATTTCTTGCTGACTTTGGCACTATCGCAAAACTAAAAGAACTTGTTAATATTTTTTATCCAATTGAATTATTTTTAAATTAGAGAGAGTTTTATAAACTTGACCACTATATTTTGAGTAGTTAAATAAAATCAAAGATTGTGTTTATAAAGTTTACTATACCAAAATAATGAATAGCCGTTTTTTAGATCCAAAGTTATTGATTAGTTGAAGTAGTCTCTTCAATTCTTAAAATTGGATATATATTTGCCATTTGTTTAAGGACAGAAAGCCAAAAATAACATAGCTAGTTTAACATATATAACTTGGATTCGTTGTATTTTTTAATGTCAGGGCTAGACAACAACAACTTTTACTGGAATCTTTTACATTGCACTTCGAGCCAGACTCCATTTTTTTGGGAATAAACTCTAAATATAAAGCTAGGGACTTGAAATTTGGCATGAACCTTAGTTAGACTAATTTACAATTTAGAAAAAAGTTTAATATATTTAAATAAATGAATGATATGAGCCGTGTGTTTGAACGCGTCGATCTCAGACACTAAAACAGCTAGAGACTTCAAGTTTGGTAGGCTCCTGGATACCATGAGCAGATCAAGTTTGTTTTTAAATTTGGATCGGACCACTTCATCGTATAGCTGCCATAGGATCAGTCGATCAGTCGAAAATCAAGTTTTAGTATGAAAAACTGGTTTGTTCTTACAGATATCTCAACCAATCTTACAGATTATGTATCTGGGATGGTTCTATACATCCTGACCCGATTTTGTCGGACAACTATCTCGAGTAGCTGCCATAGGAAAAATGAGTCATCTGAATGTTGTTCTAGTAGTTTTACATACGAGTGAACAAAACAATAATTTGTTCAAGTATTTAACGATTTAACAAATCAATTTTGAACTGAAAAGGGAATCAAGCCTAAGCCAATGATTTTATCAGTTTAAAATACAATAAACAAAAAATTAAAAAAAAAAGTTTTATTTAAAATGGTGTGACATTTATGTAACAATTGAAAAAAAAGAAGGAATCCGTTAGATAATATAAACTTTTATCAGGGAAAAGATTGTTGGGCTTATTAGTTTGGATCAGGGTTACAGTTTTGGGTTGCTAGGGTTGCTAAGGACTTGAGTTAAGAGTAAGTTTCATAAAGTTTATTTAAATCTTCACTGTTGATCTTCCAACTTTCACGTTTATGGCCTGTCTTAAATGTTTGCATTCAGTCTCCCGGGTCAACTGCCACGCCCACACACCCGCCCGAGGTCTAGGGCTTTAGCTTCGGCACCTTTAGTGCCTCCTTGGATGCCTGTTGTTACCAACCGCAACCATCGCCAACGTAACCAAGGCAACAACTTGTAAGCCACTTTGGGCCACACCAAGACTCACTCAACGCTGAAACTGCGAATAGCGAATTGAAAAGTACGCGATCGTTGCGATCGTTAGGCAAAGATAGGCCCAAAAAAGAAAAACTAACTAACAAGCTAACTGCAAATAGTAAGTACTCGTAATAAAATGAAAAGAGCAAAATACGTAAGAATGCAACATGTCGAGCGCGAGCGACTTAGATATACCCTGTTAAAAGATATAAGACTAGAGCCAACTAGATGAAAGTCTTTTAATTTATTGTTGCTGCCAAAAATTGTTTTGATAAGCTAAGCCAATTCAAATATCTACTGTTTAAGTCGACATTTACGACGACGGCATTTATCGGTTACGCAACGGTTTCCGGTTTTTTGCATGTTTCCAACATTCGAAAAATTCAAAAATTAAGATCTTTCTATTGAGATTAATATATAAATTAAATTAGGGCAAAAGTAAAAATTTAATCTAGTTTTAAAAGACGATGATAACACCTTATCGACATAATTAAATTTTGGGGCTTGACCGAACCGAAATAAACCGTTATGCATGAATCGATTTCTTAACGGTTATTTCGGCAAGAACAATTTCGGTTTCGGTATAATGAAAAAGTTTTGTTACCAATTTCAATCGGTTAATACCAGTTTACTGTTACGGTTCGAATCCCTGATATAAATAAATAAATTTAGTAGTTAGGTTACTTTTTACAGGGTATATTTTGCAAAAACTACAACAACAATAACAAATGTCCATTACCATTTGTTGTGGAAGAAAAACCGAAACCATTTTTCCATGAAAGCAAAATGGCAAACGGAGAGAAAAAGAAAAAAAATTAAGTCACCGTTAAAACTGCAGCCGCAAACGACGCGACGCGACGCGACGATCAACTTACCCCGTTGCGTGCTGCAGCGCCCAGGAGGTGGCAACGGGTGGTGCAGGGGGTGAGAGGGCGGAAGGGGAGGTGGGGGGGGGGCGGTGTTGGCGCTGGGGCAGTCGTCGATTACTTCATCGACTGCATCATGAGCAGCGCCACAGCAGAGAGAGAAAGTGCCAGGAAAAACGGCGAACGACGAGTGAAGAATGGAGAATAGAGAGGAGAGTGGAAAGGGAGGCAAGTTGCCAGTTATTGTTGCAGTTGCAGTTGCAGCAAGATGGCGTGTCATGGTCTGGTCTCTTCACGCCGTCGCCGTCGCCGTCGCCATCACCGTTGCCGTGTTGCCAGTGCAACATTTCCCCATTTCCCATTGCAATTGCTTGTTGCAACTTCAGCCATGATTATGTGGCATTAACTTTAGCTTACGTAACCTCTAATGCAATGCTATGCAGAGCCAAATGGAAATTGTAAATCATATGATGGCCGACACCGACACCCAGTGCTCCCTACTCCCCACTTCCCGCTTACCACTCTCCCCCCTACATTAATGCAGCTTCAACCTCGGCCAGTGCGCAATTGTTGCGCAAATGAAACCAACAAGGAAAACAACAACAGCAACAACAACAACAGCGACAAAATCAAAGACAACGGCGATCGTCGTCGTTGAACGTGAAAAGCGGAAAAGTTTTTTGCAGCTTTGGCACATAAAAAATAATTTATACACGTACCGAGCGGGGGAAAAAGGAGGTTAAATCCATCAACTTTGGCCTGACAACGAAATGTGTACACCCTTAACTCTCAACTCTAACAACAAAATAACTGAAATACAGTACTGTATTATGTATTTTGTACAGAGGGGATGAACTTTTATATGCCAACTTAATTATGATTTTTACTTCTAAGATTCGATTTCGAACAAATTTCAACCAAATTTTAGGAATTATTTAGAACTAAGTGGAATTTTCTAAGTGAATTTTCTCTTATAACGGATGACTAAGATATTTGCACTTAGGTAAGATAATTCAACTCCTTTTAATAAGTGAAAGAATCAAGTTAATATAAATCTTTTCACTTATATTAAACGATCAGCTGGGTACATAAATACATACATACATATGTATATAGTCATTATCGAGCAGCAGTTGTAGTTATTAAATCAGGACTACAAAGCATAAATAGGTTCGAGAACGTTGGGTGTTATGGTCTGAGCTATATTGCAATGTTTATTTTATTTTCACATTGCTTTTCCAGTTTCCATTGTCATTCAAAGCCTAACAGTAATTAAATAAAAGAACTTCTTTATTTTTTTTAAGAAACTATCATGAAATAAGTTATTATTATTATATTTTTCTTGCAGGACTGATTAGTTAGAAATATAATTGTATAATTGGACTGGAATATTAAGTATACGTATTGCAGTAATTTGATAAGCCATATAATAGATAAATTAAATATGAACCTAAAATTATTATAATTAATGTATGGTATCCCCTTATTACAACAACAACAACTGGCTTATAGCATACATTTTTGTTTAGAATATTAAGTATACGCAAATTGTATAGAAAAGTAATTTGATCCTCGATTAATGCTTGTGGATAAGCGACCGAGCACTTGTAGGTGCAGTTTTTGTGGAGTGCCTGCCATGGTAAAGGGGACATACAGACTGACTGACACCTTGAGGAGCACTTGGACACTGACATCGAGGAGTGTGGAATACAAGTACGAGTATGTGGACTGTGGGTGTCATTGTTGTTGTTACGAGTGTGTATTGCCAAGTATTGCATAGAAGTTGTGCCAACTGCCACCGCTTATTGCATAATACTGCATAAGCAGGGCTCACCCCCCTCCCCCCACTCCATATCTTTCCTTGTCTCATGATTTTCTATTTGAAACAAACAACAAACAACAAACAAACAAACAATGATCACTCACCTGTATTGTGTGATCCTTCCAAACGATTGCGTGCAATTAGTAGTTGCTCTGCCTGGCATGTCTGCAATGAAAAGAAAGAGCGTGGCATATGTAGTGTGGAATGTAATATGTGGAACGCAATAAAGTAGTTCTGCATACATGTGTAACTATCTGGTCACATTGCCATAATCATAGTCATAAACGGAGCCCAATACTCCTGAACAATGCATACCCCTCTCGCTCTCATGCTCGCTACCTCATAGACAAGACACACACACACACATACATACACATACGTGTACATCCATGCATACTAGAATAGCAATATGACGAACCGAATGCATTTCACTCTTGTTTTCGATTTCATTTTCGTTTGCTCGGTCGCTGGGTCGTTGGAGCAGCAGTCGCAGCCTCAGTCGTAGTCGCAGCAGAGCAAGAGCAGCACCGACAGCGCACGCCAACGTCATCAGCAGTGTGAAGCTTTTCTAAGCTCTTTCGCTCTTTTACTCTCTCAATCTATTTTACTCTCTGTGCATTGCATGCTCGCTCTCTTTTTCTCTCTCTCTCTCTCTCAGCTGCACATGCAGCGCTGCTGACGTCGCGACATCGTTGTCGTTAGCTTATGTTATTCAATAGTGTATACTGCTGCTTTTAGTCTGTGTGTGTGTGTGTGTGTGAGTTTGCTATCTGCCGCCGTCGTTGCCATCGCCGTGGTATTGTACGTTGCCTATTGCCACTGCAACGGCTGAAACGACCTCCTACAGGTCTTTGACCTAGTGCGACGACAACGACGACGAGCTGTTCCCTTCCCTCTGCTGCCCACCTTCTGCCGCGTCACCATCTGCACGCTCGTTCGCTTAGCTTTTCATTTGCACGTTATTATTATTATTTTCCTCAGTTTGGTTCGCTCGTTGGCTCGTTTGCTCGCTCACTCGCTCTTTTGATAGCATGTTCGGCATGTTCATTCGTTTGTTTGCTGACTCGCTCACTCGTCCGTTTCGTTGGTACGCTCGCCTGTTTCGCTTGCTTCTTACTGTTTGGCTTTGGCTCTTGTGTGTTCCTTGTGTGCATACATTTCCCATCTCCACCAACTCCAATTCCGTCACCACCACCAACACCGCCTCAAATATTTCCCCCACTTGCGTTTTCTATTGATGTGTGCTCCCCTCCCTCCCTCCCTCCCTCTCTCTCTCTTCCCACCGCAACCACCCGCTGATAAGGCATATGAATGCAGACCGCGCCTAATCGATGCGCCTATAAAGTAAAGCATTCAACTGGGTGGTTGGGTGATCGCAACTTTTGTGTGCTTTTTTCTTCTGCTTCTTATTCATCGTATAGCCGTTAACTGGGCTAGTTTTATTTGAAGTCTGGCATTTTATTTCGGCATCTGTTTGCATTGTCCACCATGTGGTGGACCTACCGCCTACAGCCTACCCCGTGACCCACAATCCTCTCCCACTCCTACTCCCTCATCCTCAAACCCCCCGCCCTGAACAAACCATAGCCCAGCCATTCTTTCTGTGTGTGCAATTTGGTACATTTGTACCAGAACCGATAATTGTGTACCAAGACTGGTACATTTCCAATTCGTATATAGGTACATGGGAATAGTTATTTATCCAACATTTTATTTAAATTGTGCAGTTAAATTTTGTAATAATAATTATATACTTCCGTACAGAACGTTACGAACAAGATAAAAGTTAGTTAAGAAGTACTATTAAAACGATATAATGTACATTGACAAAAACTTCTAGCTTTTAGCTCGTAAATATATTTGTACCGAACAAAAAGTGATTTTTTAGTGAATATGATCACGATTTATCAGTGACAACAACAACTACATTTCTTTAGCATCAATCAAAATAAAAAATGGGAGAAAATGAGATGAAGAGTTTTGACATATTCTGCATTTAGTTCTAGTTTCCCTGAGATTTCATCTAATGAATACACTCGTAATAGAATTTGAAGAACGGAACCAAAGTTTTTTTTAAACTCACAAGATATGCAAGTAATTATTTTACTCTACAAGAAGAGAACATGAGGTATCTAAGGGAAAGGGTGTCTCGTAGTCGAGTGTACTCTGGAATAAAGCTTTTTCACTTGTTTTTTTTATATTTTAAATGTTTTCATAAATGTTATTTTAATAAAATTATATTAATATTAAATTAAGATAAACGAAATATAACAAATATAATTTAGTACGTATAAAAAGTTGATCAACTTTGTTCAGAAATTAAAGCTTTAAAGCAAAAATCCAGATCTAATGTGACCAGTGACGTCTGGACTGTGGACTGCAACTTGTGGACTGTGGACTCTGGGATGTGGCATGTGGCACGTGTCCAACGTGGTGCGTTGACATTTCATCGACATTGTTGCCACAAACGCCTTTGCCATGTGCAATTGAAACTGGCGCAGCCTTCGACCATGCGGCGACCATGTAACCACTTGAGGCGGCTGATATGAACACACATTCACACACACAAGCATATAAGCACACATCTACACATACACGCACACTTATAGACATGCATTGAAATCTCTGCATTGCTCTATAAACTTTTAACCCAATTCTTATGCCTTATTTACAGAGACAGCAACGTTTTATTGTACGCCACTTACACACATTCATACACATACACACACACACACACAAACACATTCAGTTGTTGTTGTTGTATGAGGGAGTCATCCGTTTGGCGTTGCTTCGCTTTTCCCGTTATTTATGTGCTATTCATTTTCGAGAGTATTTTTATCTGAAGCAAGTCGGAGTGGGGGAAGTGCTTTTGAGGAGAGGACGGGGGGGGTAAGGAAGCAAGACCACAGAATAACAAGATACAAGCAAAGAGCAGATGAAAAGGTAACAGTAAGGCAACAGGATAACGACACTTGAAAAAAAATATAGGAACTATGCAAGGAAATACTAGTGAAAAAGCCAAAAGTCATGCGTAAGACTTGAAAACTAAACAATATAGTTCGCAATAAATATTAATTTTAATTATGCATGAAAATTATATAATGTAGGATCATAGAGAATCCCAAATACCAATCGCTGAGATTTTGGTTTTCATAGATGGTTTTGGTTGACGTAGATGTATCTACATATATCAAAGGCAGATAAATTTGTTATCGCCCCTTTTCGACACAGACAATTGGGAACATTTTATTTCAAGAACGATTTTAAGGGTAGAGATTTGAAGATTTGATATGAACTGCAATGAATCTATCCTTAAAATTCCATCTCGATCAAATAATAAACTGGGAAGTTGTTCAAGTAGCACATTTGCACTGCGATTTTGCCTGTATACTTTTTTAAGTTAAGGGTCTAAGAAAAAAAAAGTTACAAAATTTCCAATACTGAAATAAATTAAACAATTCTGTTAAGCTTTGTTTGTTCTAAGCAATCTTTTCGTAGCCTTTTTTGATGAGTAATGAAATTTGTCAGACACAAGTTTGGTTCTTGACGGGATCAAGAATATATATACTTTTAATAGTCTTGATAAAGAATATATATACTTTATGCTGTCTATAATTTTGTAAACGCAAAAATGGAGGCATATTCATATACCCCATATACAAGGATATTACTATTATTTCCTGTCCCACGGAAATGGAAAACAGTTTTGGAGTCGCAAGCAAATTCTGTGTTTTTTTTTATACAATCGTAATGAAATACTTAGGCTATTTCTATAAATTCAATTTATTTAATCTTTGGTCAAAAAAAAAAAAATAGCTTCATTTGCTTAAAAATATAAGTGATTGCACAAATTGTAATTATTTCTTACGATTATCATATATACTAATTTATTAAATTAAGGCCCTATTTTAAGTATGTAAATAAGGTGTTTGATAACTATTGAAAAGTAACTTTTACGTAAAATGTATAGTTGAAATCTCACAGTTAAAAATATAAAACTAATGGGCCATTCTTCTTTCAGTTTCTTTCAGTTTTCATCTAATCGAGTTCTTAAATCTAAAGGTCTGTAACAAATAAATAACTATCCACATTTGAAATTAATTATGGGTATTTTCAGGACCGAGAAACAAAAACAGTTTAATAAACTTGTTTTAAATTAAACATTCAAAATATTGCTAAGTATTAAAATGGTTCATGTAAAATCTTACTATCTTACTTCGTGAATTTGTTATATATATAAAGTGAATTTATTCCAATGTAGAATTGGTATGCTCATCATTGTGAAGTTCTTCTAGCGTAAATTGCTTAGATAAATAACTTGAATATATTTCAGAAAGAAAACTTCACAAGATGTGAGTTGATTATAAGTCAAATTATGTGTTCCATAAGAAATTTCAGGTTTTCAATCATTTTATATATCACGTGGAATTGTGAATGGGAATTACAGCTAATTAATCTTTAAATAAATGCGCTGTAATACAGAATATCAGAAAATATTTGTCCGGAATTGTAGATTCTTTTAATAAAAGTAGCACTCATCTCTTCATCGGAATCGTCCAAAGATCCAATATAGATCGCACTGATTACATCTATATAACAGATTCTGTAAAATATAAGGTTTTATTGATCCCATATTGATAAAACCTTTTCTAAGTTATTTCGAACTCATGTGTATCTAAGTAAATGCATTGTTTTTCAATATATAGCTTGATTTTAATTTCTCTGTGGATAAGTTTGGGGAACTATGTATACAATTATTACAATTTCAATTTCAAATCAAAACGTTGTTCCTGTTCTACAAGTATGTATGTTCAAACATAATATTCAAGTTCTGTCGTGGAAACAGCTGATGTGAGAGGTGAACAGAGAGACATAGCGGAGTTGCCGAAATATCCTCGACCTTTACATCTTGGCCCAACATTTAATCAACGGGCAGCAGCTGTGGCAACAAGAGCAGCAATTGCAATTGCAACTGCAACAATTTCCATGTCGAATTTGTGTGGCAAGCAACCAAAAAGTCAATGACTTTGCCACAAGCAACAAAAAACTGCATAAACATTATGTGTGCATGTGTCGGTCTATTAGTACGTATGTATGTATGTATGTATGTATGTATCTAAATGTGTGTGCATATAAGTGAATCTATATGTGGCCTGGGACATGAGCTGTACATGCATCGCTCTCTGTGCAACACAAACAGCCAACAACAACAACAACAACAACAACTCTCGAGTGCCAACTACTGCCCTACATTCAAGGCAACGACTCTGAGATAAGCGCAGCAATACACACACACACACACACACACTCACACACACACTCACACACACACACACACACAAGTGCACCGACACACACATTGCCACTGCCACCAGACACTTCTATGAGGCCCCCAGCGGTTCTGCCCGTCCCCCGTCCCCCGTCCCCCTTGCCTTACCCACCCCACCTCTCTTTTGTCCTCCCCCAATCCCCAATTGCCAACAAAACAACAACGCAACAGAGCAACAAAAATTCCGCTTCAAGTTCCAGAGTCTGTTCCGTATGTGTTGCACATGTGTGTGTTTATATGTGTGTTTGTGTGTGTGCGTGTGTGTCTGTGTCTGTGTCAATGTGTGTAGGTATTCTAAGCGGTCATAGTCCCAGTAAACTTTCGCCTGCCGCATTTGGCAGCTGTCGTGGGCGTTTTGGCCAGCAAAGAGCACCAGCCAAAAACCACCCAACCACCCAACAACCCAACAACCAGTCAGCCAGCCAGTTGATCAGTCATTTATTTAACTCGACTGCCTCGGCTACTGACATATTACAAGTCCATTAATAAAAACTACGACTCTTAAATACCCTGTACAACTTTCATCTGCAGGTCTAAGGCAAAAGAAAAACACATTGACAATCACTTCCAAAATTGATCAAAATACTCTAGTAATTTCTTGACTAGCCAACACTCTATACGCAGTTGTATTATTATTTATTTATTTTTCATTTCATTAGCCTTCATTCTGCAACATCTACCAAAAGACGAACGACGAAAGCCACTCAAAAGATAACTACCTGCAATTTTCTTATGGCTGCATTCAAAGCATTGGAAATGAACTTACAAATATTACATTAACTGCCTTTTTAGGATACATAATGTATATATAATTTTTTATGGTTTAAGCCTTGGTTGGCTTCAATACTAAAGAATAATTCAATTTTTTCAATCGGGCTTTCACACTTATGTAGATTAAACCAAAGTAAATGTATCTGGAGGGACCACAACAGGTACTGATACTATTTTGGTCAAAAACTGTTTTCCATTAATTCATTTTGTTTCTGTTCTAGCTTTTTAAGCAATGGTTTCTTTGTTCTAATTGTTGCTTCCTTTTTTATTATTTAAAAAAGGTGTTTAATTTCTGTTTTCAAATTTAACTGATATTTGAGATAGTTCTAGAAATATTTATTTTTTCCCAGATTTCCACATCAATAACCCACAAATTATTTATTGCCAATTGAGAGAGGGGCTAAAATGGTTGAAGGAGTAAAAAGTTGTGCCTTTTTGTGAACTGTTTTTATTCACAATAACTTATTAGTATACAATCTCCCTATTCCCATTACTTTGTAATGATAGGCCAACATATCACTGCGGACGGCAGTCCGCGCTGGTGACGAAAGCATCACGAAGGGTGCGAAAGGCGACTAGCAATATATACAGGAAGAATGGAAAATTTGCTATAACTGTCCGATCAGATCGACTTATATACCGATCGAAAGGTATAGTTTTATCTAACAAAAGTGCATACTAACACTTTTGAAAACTCACCTGGTTCGTGAGATAATCAGGTAAAAGTGGAAGGGGCGAAATTTAGATGATTGCAGCAAATGGGGCCGTTTCTACGATTCTTATCAAAAATCTTATCAAAAATATGAAACCTCAATCATAAAAATCCGTTCAGAGGTTCAAAAGATAATTAAAATTGAAATTTTTAGTGGCCTTCTCAAAATGAGATGAAAATTTAGTTTATCTGTTTGTGTGTTTGTTTGTATCAAAGCGTTGAAATAGCTAAAATGTGTGAATCGGGATCTATTCAAAATTATAAAATTAGAAACTTTTATTCTACGACTTTTTCGAAAAAAAGCTAGTTTAGCGGGAAATCGCTAAAATTTGCTAAACTTAAAACCATCCTAGTATCCAAACGATAGAAGCTACAGATATTTTCTATATATCGTTGAAAAGGTATTTTGAAGATCTTTTAGGCATACCTATTTTCTGGAGCTCATAGGTAAGAAGCTTCAGGTGAATTAAGATTTCATTGGCGATTTAAAAAAAAATCTACACTCAAAATCTCTATGAAATTATTATATGTTATAGTCAGCTTATTTCCGCGTTTTTTGACATATAACACATATCTGTGAAAATGCATGTCGGCAAGATATTACGTATTGCCTGACTATCTTAATTCCTTAGCATTGAATGATGACAGCAGCAACAATGCAAGCAGTGCAATCGGTGCACAATAGAACCCACAGCTGACAGCTTTTGTTTCAGTGATGCCAGATAGTTTGTTTTTGTTTTGCAAGAAGGCGGTATTTAATTTATTCAAATGAGCTGGACTTGTAGGGTCTGCCAGGAACGCATTTTGACTAAATGTGTTCTTATTCTCTTAATTACTTTTTATACCCTATGCCAATTGAAAATGGTCAAAAAGGGTATTTTGGTTTTGTGCAATGTATTTTTGTTGTTTAAAATATCTCGACCAAACTGACAAGATATTCATTTGGGATGGTCCTAAATATCCTGGTTGAAATCGGATCACTATTTCATATAGCTGCCATAGGAACGATCAGCCCAAAATAAAGTTTTAGTATGAAAAACTTTTTTGTTCTTTGAAATATCTCGACCACACTGACAGGATATGCATTCGGAATGGACCTATATATCCTGATCAAATTTGGTTAAAATCGGATAACTATATCATATAGCTGTCATAGGTCGAGCACCCTCGACTGTAGCCGCACCTACTCGCGAGCGAAGCGAGCCGGCGGTGGGCGAGCGAAACGAGCAGGGGGCGGAGCTCCCAAACTTTTTTTTTAAGAATAAGTTATATATTCAATTTAATATCGTTCGTCACAAAATTGGATATCAGAAATTTTGGGGCATGGAAATGTTTTCGTCCCTAGAATTTTACCTCGTAAAGAGGTATTTTTTAGAAGATACATGACCACAACAACAATAAAAAATTAACTTCATTGGCTTCTGCCTTAAAAATAAAACTAATAAACTAAAAACTAAAAATCTAAGAAAGTAGAGGAATTTTTATATACCTTTTATATACATATTTATACTCGTATGCTAATAAGTTCACATTTTTTTTAGCCCCTATTTAGCTGGCGTTTCTTATATGTTTTGGGTCTTTTTATTATTTCAGGTTATAATAACATAGCAAATTTAGATCTAATAATTAAATAAACTTAAGCTGAAAATCGACAAAACCTCTGAAAGCTAGGTATATTGGCACTCATTTTATGAACATTTTCTTTAAGTTTTCAAAGTCTTTGAGTCTAAACAACAAAGTTTCTGGGGCCACAAAAAGTATGGAAATATATTTTTATAATTTTAAAATACAGTATATTGTTCAACATTCAAAATAATATTAAATAAACTAAAGTTCCCTTGTTTTTTTTATTTGGAATTCCAATATTGAAAAAAAACCCAAAAAATTTAATTTAATATTAAAGGTTAAAGGAGGCATCTCCGTCTCTTCGCCAGTAAAAATAGTAAAACTATCTTTATGAATCTTGGTTTTAATCCGAAAATCAACCTTTAGTATGCAAAATGTATATTGCATAAAATATTTAATTTATTGACATACTGGTTAAACGTTGACATCAGTAAATAATCGTTTTCTTCTCTATATGCGGATTTATTGGTAGTGATTTAAATATTTTAATAAGTACTACGATTATCACCTACAATTACTAGCTTAATCAAGGCTGCAAACTTCAAAAGTAAAAAAAAAAACATATGGCAAGATTAAAGTTTGGTTTGCAAGCCGATTAAAGGACTTACAGATTTCAGACCTTAATTCAATGAAATATTAGAGAAATAACATTTTTTTCTATTAATTTTTCCTTGATTTTTTAAATCAATCAAATTTATTTGTAAAAAAAATGGCAATAATCCAACATAGTTTTATGTTTAATATAATAAATTATTTTTATTCAAAGTCTCCAATGCAGTCCCTACTCCAATGAAATATTTCGTAATCGTTTTAAGAAAATTCGAAATTACCAAAGTTTTGACACTGTTTGGGAATGTTTAATTAGAGAAATATATAGGAATGTATAGGAGGAATCAGAGTTTTCCTTATATGTGGAATGTGGAATCGAGTTGAGTTGTTGTGTCTAGTTTTGCTTCCTGGTATCGTATTTCGGTTTCGGCAACAGTTTCAAGTGTCGGAGTTGTATTTCATGTACTCGTATTTAATTGCGTTTATTCGCACTTTGAACTTGCTTTTCATACTGCATCCCGTTCGCTCTTTCACACCAATCTCGTTCTTTCCTCTCCTTCTCTTCGTTTACATTTACATTTTGCTGTGAGCGTTGAATTTCACTAAACTTGAATTGAAAATTTTCATGATCAACGGCCAGCGATGCCATGTAATCTTCCCCAAAATCATCTGAGACAACAGAAAACAACAACCAAAAGGGGCAACACTTAACTCCAAAGAGAAACAACAATGCAGAGCTCGGGAAGTGAGAGAGAAAGAGCAAAAAGGGGGGAGAAAGGGAATGATATGGAGTAAAAGTGAACGGGCAAGTTCAAGTTTATTTTTTGAAGGAAAATAAACCCAAAAAGAAAGAAAGAAACATGTATGTATGTATGTATGTGTTTAAACAGCAACAACAACGCACAACACGCACGAATTAAGCTACCAGAAAACAACAAGAAAGATACCCAGAAAAAAAGATAAATGACTTGCGAGAAGGGGGAAATTGAGAAGAGAGAAAATATGGAGACTGCAGCGGAAGATGGCGCGCTTAAGGTGTGTCAAGTCATATTTAACTTATGCCCAGAGATAGGGCCAAGAGAGTGGGAGACACATCTGCATCTGATACACACACACACACACACACACACACATACACACACACTCAATATGTTTGTGTGTGCATGTTGACCCCCAAAAAAGCCAATTTTCACAACTGTGTGTAACTGTAACCGGTTTCAGTTCAGACTCCAACTCGACGCTGGGTCGCTACCCTCAGCGAACTATAAAAACAAAAAAACCTAAAAAAAACAACAAAACACAAAACTTCCAAATGTAAAACAGTTAACGCGACTTAACAAATAGATAACACAGCACTCAATTCCTTTTGAGGGAATTACAATTAGCGATTTAATAAAATAATCATTAGTTTTTCGCTGAAAAAATTAAATTATCATCAAATTATTCAAATTATTATTATTAACTTTAATAAATAGTTTAACCCAATGGATCCAATAATTTATTTTCAGAATCATAAGCAGCTATAATAAAATAAGAAACAAAAAATATCCCAATAAAATGTATATACATACATACTTAAAATTTGAAATTACTAAAAAATATATTAAGGAGTTAGTATTTATATTTAGTTATAAAGATAAGTTACGGTTAATAGAGATATAAAATCAGGTTAATATAGCTCCGAATATTCAGGTTAATTTATAGTTTCTCTATTTTGTTGTAATTGCAGGGTATATCAAGTGCGACTTTTGCAGCAGTTTAGAATGCCCTTTACACTTTCTACTCGAGGGTCGACCGGCAAAGTCATTAAAGCTCTCTCTTTCTATTTCCCCATCTGCATCTCTCACTCTTTCTTATTCACTTTTTCGCACTCTCCATACGATTTGGGTATAGGGTATAGGGTATAGGGTATAGGGTATAACCAAGTGGCGCTCTTCACGCCGCTTTTCGGTCACTTGAACTTCCAGTTGTGGGTCTCCGAGCTGGTTGACATCCAACAAAGGGCGTTAAGTTGAGCATTAAGCGTTCATTGACATTTGGCAAAGGGCGGGGGATGGCGTTCAGTGATTGAAATATTCGTTTGAATGAATCATATGCATACATATAGCTATGTATGTATATTTAAGGAGCTGTCAGTGGAGTAGTCATCATTTAAATGTCTGTCCAAAAAACAGCGAAAAAAGAAAGCGACAAAAGAGAGCGGGATCGGGGAGAGAATTGGGGGTGTCAGCTGTTTAGTTGTCGATCTGCCTCAAACACTTTTGATGGCTGGGCTCGACAGCAGTTACAAAACACATAAAAGCATACGCGATACTCACACACACACATACATATATATGTACATATATACATACGTACATATGTACTTGCAAGCGTGTTTAGTTGAACTTTTTCAAGTACAGTACTTCAACGTCGTCGTAATTGATGTGAAAGTGAAATTTTGTTTCGGTTATATTTTTTATTTTATTTTTTTTGTTTTGTTTTCTTTTTTATTTTTCTTATCTGTTTTATGCGTTGTGGGGCGTGGCGCTGGCAAGAGTAAAGAGTAGAAAGGGGGAAAAGAGTTGGGGGTCATTCCATCACTGCGAGTGACCATAACCTTAAGTTGCTTACACGACTTGGCCAAAGCAAAATGAAGATCGCCGTTTTAAGGCACAGTCACAGTCACAGTCGTCGTCACCGTCGACGTCAGCGCAGAAGTTGACGTTGACGTCGACGTCGCAGAGGCCGTCAGTTAATCAGGCAAGTCATAAGTACATTGTTTCAACCATCTTCTGACCCAAAGAACACGTGCTGACTACCCGACATTAAGGCAGCAACGCTGACGACGACGCAGACGCGCTTAGCGATGCCAAAGCCAACGCTAGCATTGACGTCAACGTCGACGTCAACGGCTGCAGCAACAGCAACAGCAGCAACGCCAACGCCAATGCCGACGCTTGTGTAGTCGTCGCAACGGGTTCAATGGCTGACCCAATTTCGGGCAAAGCGTCGAATGAGTGTAAAGAAGCAGACAAGAGCGAAGCACGCACTGTGAAGTGAATTGAAGTGAAGTGAAGTAAAGTGAAGTGTAGTGAAGTGAAGTGGAGTGAAGTGGAGTGGAGCGCAGCCGGGGTGTGTGGTGTGGTGTGAAGTTGAGTAAAGTGTTAAGCATAGGAGTCGGCCAAGCGAACGGGAATAGTTGTGAAAGCCAACGGAATTGGAATGATACGGAGAGCAAGAGCAACAGCAACAACAAGGAAGAGAGAGAGAGAGAGAGAGAGAGAGAGAGAGAGAGAGAGCCAGAGAGCAGAACACGCAAATGCCACAAGAAGAATGCAGAGAGCATAAAGTTCAGTGCAATTACGAGAAGAGACGATGGCGATCAAAAGTTGCTGCTGCTGTCGCTGCTGCTGCTGCGGCCCTCTCTCTGCCTCTGCCTCTGCCTCTGCCGCTCTCTCTTTAGATTTCTCTCTGTTTGCATTTGCTTCTATGCTTAAGCTGCTGTTACAGTTTATCGCTGTTGCTTTTCGCGCTATTGTTGCTATTGTTTTTTTTTATTTTTATTTTTTTTTTTTTTTAGCCTGATTGGCATTCATGTGATTGTTTCTGTTGCTTTTGTGTTGTGTTGTTGTTGTGTTGTCTGTGTGTGTGTCTATATGTGTTTGTGCTTGTATTTGTGTGTTGTGTTGTGGGTTCGTTGTTACTTTTATGTAATTTCATTTATTTTCACTCTTTCCGTGTATCTTGCTGTTCGTTACTTCGTACTTGCTCACTTTCTTTGCCAGCGCACAAGTATAATAGCTAGTTGGAGTGCAACAGAGACAGCGATAGAGATAGAGCTTTAATGCAAAGCAATTGGCAATACAATAATTTCTCAATGTTATACGCACTCCATACTATGTATGAATATATGCATAAATATGTAAACATGTGGGTAAATATATACATATATATGTATATGTTTATTTTAATGCACACTGCACAGTGCTTAAATGTTATTGCTTGACCGTCAACTGTCTCTGCGTATACGTAATGTGCAATGTGTAAATTACGCATACGCCCCCTTGGCCACACACATTGAGTATACTCAACATTGAATGCGGCCAAACCACAACAAAACAACATTAGAAAAGCAAAAAGAAGCTAGTAACAACAACAACATCAAATTGCATTGGCTAGCATCCGACTCGTCAACATCCCCAACATCGCTCACAATTTGTCGATTACGTCAAAGTTTATTGAACTTTCGATTTCGCTTACAAATTTCAATTCAGAGGTGGCGCACAATTGCACGCAAACACAAACCATACAAATGTACTTATGTACATGTATATACATATATATGTACATACAAATATACAATATATGTATATACTTGTGTCTGTATAGAGTTTGCTCAGTGAGTCGCTCGGTCAACGAGTCAATGGCGGCAGTTGGATGTTGGATGTCGGCAGCCGCTAAGCGAATCATATGCAATCAGACACAAATACACAAGCCCAAATGAATAGATAATGCCTGACGGCGAGATACCCTACAAGGCAGTGAGTAGTTAAGACGCACATTCACTAAATTGCATCGACTAAAACAGTATTTGTTTTCTTAAGTACTTAAGTAATAAAAAAAACACTCATAAAGATTTCTCATTAAAAAAATTACCTATCTTCTATATTTAACTTCGAGCCTTAGCTTTTATAGTGTCAATAATTTCAGGCTGGTAATGTCAAACTAAATAACAAGGCTGCAAACCTTTATAAATCGATAGGTCAAACAAGTTCTTAGGAACGGATAAGCCCAAGTTATTGGTTAAACCCTAGTTAAATTTAATAAAAAAAAAATTATTTTGTTTTATCAAACTTTTATTATACCCTGTGCCCATTAAAATTGCTCAAAAAGTGTATAATGGTTTCGTGAAATGTCTGTAACAGGAAGAAGGAAGTAGACGAGGGGTAGACGAGCGAAACGAGCCGGGGCGTAGCCCCCTTGTTTTATCTTTAATAACACAGTCAAACTTTTTGACTGGTTCAAAATTATGCTAATGAAAAAAATATACCTAAAAATCAAGCTAAAAATTGTCTTAAAGGTAAGGTAGTGATGTAAAAAAACATCGATGCATCGAGCATCGATTTTTTTTTGGCGATATTTTTCGATGTTTTCCGATGTTTTTGTTGATACCGATGTTGCGCGATGCATCGATGTTTTGGAAAACATCGCTTGTTTAATTTCACAATAAATTACATATTTGTCATTAGTTGCCGCACTTTTATTAAGCTCTTTTCGCCGCTCTGACAGTGGTCTTAAAGTAATTTGAGCAGTGTTTGCAATGCCAAAGTAAGTAAATTTATTAAAATTGGTCAGAGATACTATATGAAAGCATAAGTTTTTAAGGTTTGCTCGCTTCGAAGGTTTGATGACACCGAAGGTTTGATGATGCGGCATTAAATTGTCGACTATTTGTTCGTATTACATCTATATGTGCTACTGAACGGATTTAAACCAATTTCGATCATCCTTTTAATGACAATATAAAATTCCCATTTTGGGAGTTCTGTTGGGATACCTCAAAAAACAACAAACAATTTCATACTAAATCTTAATTTTCGACTGACAGTTCCTATATGATATAGTGGTCCGATTTTAACCAATTATAGTATAGTATAGTATAGTATAGGACCATCCCAAAAACATATCTTGTCAGTTTGGCCGAGATATTTAAGACATCAAAAAAGTTTTTATACCAAAACTTGATTTTGGGCTGATTGTTCCTAGGCGGCTATATGATATAATGATCCGCTTTCAACCAAATTTGATCAGGGTGTATAGGACCATTCCAAATGCATATCTAGTCAGTTTGGTCGAGATATTTCAATCAACAAAAAAGTTTTTCTTACTGAAACTTGATTTTGGACTGATCGTTCCTATGGCAGCTATATGATAAAGGAGTTCGATCCAAATTTTAAAACAAACTTGATCTGCGCCCGCTATTCAGGAACCCACATACCAAGTTTGAAGTCTCTAGCTCTTATAGTCTCTGAGATCCTTTGACTCAAACAGACGGATAGGCGGACAGAAGCTCATGACTCAATCGACTCGGCTATTGATACTGATCAAGAATATATATACTTTATAGGGTCGGAGATGCTTCCTGCCATACCCTTTTTGACCATTTTCAATGGGCACAGGGTATAAAAATAAGCTAAGTTATAATTTATTTCAAAAAATGGAGAGGTCTTAGAACAGTAAACATCCATCGATTCATCGAAATTTCGACCCGATGTTAGAACCCAACATCGATTTTTCAATTTTAAACACATCGATGTTTTCACTTAAATTTACATCAATAAGGTAAGGTTAATGACACGAATCAAAGAACTCAAGAATTCGGTTCAGAACCAAAAACAAAATAGCAAAGTAAAGTTAGTTAATAAATTAATATCATATTGATCTCAAATTTCAAAGAATATATTTCTTTTAAAAGTATAATAAGTATAACGATCTCTAAAGAAAAATGATTTTTTTAATAGTATGACATCAAGTTAAACTTAGCTTAACATTGACCTCTGTTCCTTTTCTGATTTCTAAAAAAGAGTTTTTCTGAAAAGTATAGCATCATATTGATATAATATAGACTTAATTTCCATCTCTCATAATTTGTAATATAAAGAAAGAATTCTATAATAGTGTGTTGTTTTATTTATCTCAATACTCCTTCTATAGAGTTTCTTTGAAAACAATCATATTGATTTCATCTTGATATTGATCTCATTGCAATCCAAGAAGAGTTTCTTAATGTTATAAGATATCAAATTCTTTAAAGTTGAAAATACTTGTATTTAAATTCACATAATTATATAATTTGATATAGAGTTCAGTTTGATAATGATTTCAGTTCCCTTTCATAGAGTTCATCCATGTCTTTCAGGTAATAAGTTTCTTACCAACTTTCCACAAGTCAAACACATGTAAAGTGTATACAATGTTGTTTGTTTGTCTTGATGCTTCTTTCTATGCAATTTTGTTGCTGTTGCTTTTGATTCGCTTTACCACTTTCCATTGCATAAGCAAAAGTTGATGAGAAGTTGAAAGTGGGTGAAGATGGTTAGAGGAGCGGAAGGTAAGTGTACTGTTCAAACACTTGAAAGATGGCCAAATGGACACTTCAGTCTCTCCCCCGCACACGTCCAACAATTCCCCCATACTCCCTTTGCCATTTCTCGACTGCTTTCCTTTTTTTTTTGCTCCGGCCTCTGCTGGCATCCATTTCGAAAATTTACTTCCTTGTTTGCATCGCAACAACAATTTGCAACCCTCAAGCATTCAACTCCCCTGCCTTAGTCTCCGCACATTCCCCACTTTTCTGACACCCAGTGGCCTCGACAACTGCTCGGCCTTCCTGGTGCACCAACATCAACAGCACCCACAACAACCATCGTTTGCAACGGTGACTCTATTAAGAGCTAAACTAGGCGAAGGAGAAACACGAGGAGGAGAAGGAGGCAGGGAAGAAGGGGGCGTTGTCTGTCTCAATGTTGCAGATTCACGCAACAATGAAAACAACATCATCATCATCATCATCATCATCATCATCATCATCATCATCATCATCATCATCATCATCATCATCATCATCATCATCATCATCATCATCATCATCATCATCATCATCATCATCATCATCATCATCATCATCATCATCATCATCATCATCATCATCATCATCATCATCATCATCATCATCATCATCATCATCATCATCATCATCATCATCATCATCATCATCATCATCATCATCATCATCATCATCATCATCATCATCATCATCATCATTATCATTATCATCTTTCTCTTTCATCTTTCTGCTCCTCATATCATTTACCCTTGCCTTGCTTTGCCATGCACCCAGCAACTCCCACTGGAGCTCTCTCTCTCTCTCTCTCTCTCTCTTCCACACACCTTGTTCATCTCCCGCCCATCATTGCAATTGGCGTCACTGGCGTCGTTGTCGACTTCGTGTTGCAGTTTGCATCATCACCTTGTGCCGTTGTCAGGGCATTGGCACAGTTTCTCTTCTTCTATATTGAGATATATACTCATACGAACATACATACATACATATGTACATATATAACCAATATATGTACATGCATATAAAAATATACACATATAAATATACATTTCTGCCTGTCTAGCTGGCTGCGTATGCGTGCCTGTATTTGTGTTTAGTTTCCTTTACTTTCAGCCTTTTGATTTTCTTGTTTTTTTGTAGTTTCAGTTGTTGTTGCTGTAATTGTACTGGTGCCCAACTTGTCAGAAGGGTATTTATTATTGGCTATATGTACGTCTGGCTATGCGTGTGTGTGTGTTCATATTGAATCAGTATCATAAATTGCTGCACAACCGATCTGTTGAACCGATTCGAGCAGAACCAAACCGAGCTCGAAATCTTTAGATTAATGAACAATTTTAGGCTACAAAATAATCGAAATCCAATGAGGGGGGAGGGGCAATCGTGATCCCTGATTACTCCTTTTTTTAAACCAACAGGAATATGCCAACAATCAAATAACATCAAATTTTGGTGTTGGTATCACAAAAAATTTATCATGCACTCGAGTTGGCTTTGATGCCATGAGAAAGCAAACTAAATTTTTCAGAGAAAGAACTTACAATATGATGTTTCCGGTGCACTTAAACACTTTAGATAATTGTATCCGTAACTTTATCAGTTAAAAGCAATAAGCTCCCAGAACACATTTAAAGAAGTTGCAAAATAACATAACTATTAACCACCAAAGAAGGACTATTTTTCTTGGCTTTAAAAAAACATTACTTTGCAAAGTTCAACGAGTGCGATAACCACGACTCCAACATTTTTGAGATGGCTAGAATCGCAGATTCGAGGAATAGATCAAGGTTTTGATTCAACGTTATATAAAAAATTAATTTATTGTCTCAATTGCCATCGATTTATTTATAAATTTTAAGACATTTAAAATGATTTAATAAATAAGTTCTCAACATTTAAGAATTTTCATTTTTATTATTTTTCCGCTGTTTCAAAATCAAGCTCAAATGAAATTATATTTCATAAAATAAAAAATAATGTGAAATTCATGTTATGTTTATTTTTTGCCTGAACCAAACAAGTGTTTTTAAGATGGGGTTACCGGTTCATGATTCGATCCGGGAAACTCAGGTTGTTAGCATAATGCCTTAACTTATTATATACAATTTCAATTTTTTACGTATTTTCGAACTTAACAATCTACGAAAAGTAATGTCACAGCTTATGTCAACCAGGTAACATATACAATTCAAAAGTATACCGTAAAGAGCGTACTATAAAGACACATATGTACATATATTATTGGAAGGAGGACGGAAGACTTACCGGTTTAACTTCAAGAGAGGCAGCTGCTATTGAGGCAACGTCTTTGGCTGCGAATCCCACCTCGCGAAGATGGAAATGGGAATGGCTGAAGAAAGAACAAAAACAAAACCGATAATTAACAATATTTTGGGTGAAAAAATGGGCGAATAGTCATAAACAAGATGCTACAGGTGACAAGGGAGAGCGAGCAGTGGAAGGCACGCATTACGGGCGAGTGTGGCCAGTCACCGAGGATTCAACTGACCACATCTACGACCCTGGGTTTATTTTTGGTACTGCCGACACAGCTGGGCGCCCGGTCTACCGGCTGGACCATAGCCAACGGGAAGCCCAGGGAATCCGAAGGAGCATCTGCTGTGACCCGACTCATAGTCTTAGTTGAAAATCAATGTCTATGTCTGCGCGTCTGTCTCTCTCTGTGCTCCCCACGAAGCTTTTAAGGGTCGCGGTGAGGGACTTTCGCAACGCTCTTGCCATCAATATGGTTTTTGTTGTTGTTGCTATTGTAGTTGCAGTGCAATCGCAAAAAGCTTTGCTCACGTACAGGCTGGCAGCGACCGCTCTCTTGCAGAAAGCTTTTGCACTGCTTGCGCTCTCTCGTCGCTCGTTGCGAAAAGGAAAACTGAACTACACGACGCGAAGCGAAGTTAACGGCGCTGCTAACGCGACCTGCCGCCTGCGCTGGTCTATTGGGATAGGTCCAAGTCCAGGTTATGTGTACGTGTGTGTGAGTGTGTATTTTGCGTTGCTGTAATTGCTCCTGGCGTTTTCAGTGCTAAAAATAGCAAATTATTGCAGTTGCATTTGCCGCTGCTTGCTCTCTGTCGGTTAGTCAGCCAGTCAGTTAGTCAGCGCAGCCTACTTCTCCCCCTCCTGCAGAGAAACGCATACACCAACACATTCACACATCCCACCTGGCCATGCACTTTGCTTTGCATTTGTTCGCCTTTTCGCTTGCATTTTTATTTATCTTGTATTTTTATTTGTTTCGCTACTTACAAGCAACAACAACAGCAGCTGCTGGCTGCAGCACACACACACACACACACACGTACACACATACACTAAGACTTGCACACACACACACACACCCCCCCCCCCCTTCTTTTGCCATGCACTGCACAATTTTGTTTTCATGCAAAAAGGTTGAAGACCTTTCACCTACTTTTGTCGCGAATGAGCAAACGATGCGAAGCGTCGTCGGAACAGGGCGAAGAGCAAACACTTTTCGAGTAAGAGCGAGAGCGATAGGCGAGATGCGAGCCGCGAGCCGCGAGAGAACCGAACTGAGCCGAGCCAAGGCGAGGCAAAGACAATGACAATAACAACTATGTAGATAGAACTGAACGCAGACAGTTTAAAGTTTCTTGAGCAGTGAATACCCTTGTTGTGCAAATCATTTATTGAATAATTACCTATATACTTCAGCTACATTCATATTATAGTAATTACACAAGCACAAAGTCATTAAGGAATGTAAGCTAATAATTCTATATTATATCATGTAATTGTTACGTACGTATTCATGATATAAATGTTAAAATTTGACAATATTAGAATAAAATAATAATGATTCAGCATTAAATAAGCCAAAATTAAATTATTTAACTAACAAATTCGTTAAAGACTATTAAACTAATTTCTTAAAGAAACAAAAAACCTTACTTTAATCAAGTATTTTTACCAGCTTAATAAAATCCGAGATTAAGAATATTGACTTTGGAATTTTATGTTCATTTGTCACTGTACTTGCAATGATAATAGGCCATAGATAAACATTCATATAACGTTAAGAATAGAAATGCATTCCTCGTGCGAAAAATTCAACACGACCGTTAATCAACATTTAAACATTTTCTTAATTGTTTGTTTTTACTTCATTCGTATTAAGCACAAGAGTTAAATAGAATATTTTAAAGATATAATGAAATATAAAAAACAGGGTATATATTTATATCTAGTAATATAACAGTTTTGTAGTACAAAATAAGTTAAATATGTAATAATTAGGTAGTTCTAGCTCTTATAGTCTCTGAGATCTAGTACATAGGTATTTATACGGACGGTGTTGATCAAGAATATATATATTTTATATGTAAAGCAGGGTTGGGACGACGCTGCTACTACTACTGTGCGCACATACTGCTTTACAAAATGCGTATACCCTATTGAAGAGCATCTAAAGAGAAACAGATGCAGCAGCAGTAGTCGGGAATGAGTCGTAACCAAAAGCCGACGGGAGGGGAGCCTGATCTGAGTTACCTCTGCGTTACTTACATACATATACATATTTAGCATATTTATTGTGTTCGATTTGCAAGTTATTGCGGTTGTTGTTGATATTCGAATGGACTTCACAGCGCACACAGGAATCCTAATCCTATACTGGAGCACATCTCTCACCTTTCCCATCGAGTGTGACCCTATTTAGTCGCTTTCTTTGTGGGATTATTTTTCATTTGTTCTTCTTGTTCTTGCTTCATGCTTTTGTTGGTTTTTGTTTTTGCAAGCCAATCACAAATTATTTGGGTCAATTATAAATATTAAACGCAATTAGCAATGAAATTTCAATTTCATTATCACCAACGTCGACTGCGACGTCGCCAGCGGGCAGAGCTTCAGAAAAAAATATTTTTTGTTGACGACGCGCACAACGCGATTGATAAGCTGCAGAGACAGCGACAGAGAGGCAAACAGAGAAAGAGCGAGAGAGAGAGAATGTGAACGAGAGACGGGTTCGGTGATGAGCTGAGAAATAAAATAAGGTGGGGTTGGGTGAGGTGTTAAGGGTCTGAGTGTTGGCGGCAACAAACGTCATCGTCATCGTTTGTTCTCGCGCAATGTCAAGATTATTGTGACCTTAATTTTGGACACAGTCAAAAATTGCGTTCAACATCGAAACGTGTGAAAACAACAGTTAGATAAGATCCAGAAACTGAAAAAAAACACACACACACAGTCCTTGACAAATGCCAGATGGCTTATCTCATTTCTAGCATGCAATGTATTTCTTTCTTATGCCCCGCCACCCCCTCCCACTCAACTGTTTTTTGCTCTTATTTTTACCTGCACTCCAAATGTCAAAACGGAAAGGCACAAATGGTGGCAATTGCAAAAAGAAAAATAAAACTCTTCTATTACACTCGCACACATACACACATATGCATGTTTGCGAGTTGTTGATTGTCTTTGACTTGGAAATGACCTTAAACTAGGTTAAAGCTCGCTAGAGTTGCCCAAGTTATGTTGAGGGTTGTGCTTTTCGTCTGTGCATTCAAAGCGGCCGTGCACTGTTAATTTGAACTTTCTGTGCAGTTAAGCGTGACTGAAGAGCGAGGGAGACAGAGAGAAAGACATATGTACATATGTACATACATACATATGTATGTGTTAATGCAAAGCTCATGAATATTGAATTAGGTGAAATATGAATATGCAGGAAACGATCCAATGCAATCCAATAAACAGTTCCACAAATACATGCACACAAACATAAGTACATATGTATGTAGACTGCTCAAAGCTTTTATAATTGCTGAGACATATAAATATGTAAAATATATTATACGCAGTCACATATATTTATATGTATGTATGTACAAGCATATGAATGAATATTAATGCGTGTGTAATTATTTTCTATTTGCCAAGAGAAAGTAAAAACAAAAATTTAACGCACCAACACACACATCATTCATTGCTCATCAAATTTGACGGCATCGCTACGTTTTCTATTGTGACCCTTTCTTCCCCACTCTCTTGACTTCCAATTGTCATTGTGCCGTTGCGTTGTGGCGTAGGCGTTAAGCCAGCTACGCAGCGCCAACGAAAGAGCGAGAGTACGAAACTAATAGCAACAACAAAGAGCAGAACAAGGGCCCGCCAACCAGTTAGAGCCCTTCCCACCCGCGTACTGAGAGCACAGTTTGAAGTTAAAGTCGAAGAGCGAGAGCGAGAGAGTGTGCAAAGCAGTCAACGCAGAACGTACAAATGTGTGTATGCATGTAAGTATTTTTGTATGTGTGTAGCTGTTTTGTATTTAGTATGAACAGCGCAAAGAGAGCGACGGCCAAAAGGTGAATGACATGCTGCTGCTCATAGACTTGGCGTTCGCTACAATTCGGCTTTGACTTCGTTGATATCGAAAATGCAGGGCATTAGATGTTGTTGTTGCTTTTGCTGTTTTATAGCTAAAATTGAAGCGAGACGCGGCAAACTTTCATATAAAAAAACTTAATGCAGAATGAGCGCAGCGCAGAGGGCGAAGCTTTCAGCGCCCAAAGCTTTCGCTGCTCGTGTTGATTCATTCGGCAACGACTTCGGCAACGGCAATGACAGTGTAGCTATGCCTCGTACTTTACATTCTGCCTCTTAGTAGGTCAACAAAATTCCGGACAATGGCCTTTCGCTTTCGTCTGAACGTCTGCGATGCGTCGCTGTTTCTGTTTCTGTCGCTATTGTCGCTGCAACTGCAACTAGAAGCAACGCTAGCAGCGGCGCCAACAGCGACAGCGAATGAGCGTGGAAATGTAAATAGAAGCGACGCGAAGGCGACCGACCCGCCTGCTCACCCAGCACACACACACACACACACACACACACACACACACACACACACAAACACACCCAGACATAGTCACATGCATGTTTGCTGCTTGCAGTAGCTTCAGCATGGCGACGATGAACATGAAGATATTTCAGCTACTGCCGTTGTTGCCACTGCCACCGATGCAGCCAGCTTGTTGTTGCTTTCGTGATGGCGTAATAGACATGTCCGCCTCCCGCTGCGGCAGCGTCTCCGTCTGCGACTGCGACTGCGACAGAGGCTGCTATTGATTGCCAGCTGGAAGCTCGTTTGCCACCGTGGGCAATGTGCAGTGTGCCATGTTGCACGCACCCCACCAATATAACTAACTGGTAATCCAACATTTCGTTAAGTTACTCAAAGAAGCTAATGAAGATGGTTTGTAATTCAGTGTAATCGATCTTAACTTGAACCTCAACGCTTCCAAAGCAAACGTCGTGTTTACATGCTAATTTTATATGCAGCAAATCAAGAATGTGATTGTTTTGACTAAACATAAATTCAAAAACGTAAAATCGATTAAGAACTCACATCTTGTGAAGTTTTCTTCCAGAAATATGTACATATATTCAAATAATTTATTTAAGCAATTAACGCTAGAAGAAATTCACTAGGATGAGCAAACATTGAAATAAATTTTATATATTTTTCCCCATTTTCTTAATAAATTGACTTCTAAAATGGACCGTTTGTATTCTAACGATTACACTTAGTTCGATATTAAAATTGTAATACATAGAAATATATTGAATGTTTTATTTAAGACAAGTTTTTCAAGCTGTTTTTGATATTTCGAACAAAATTTGATGAAATAATTCTAGTCACAAACTATGTAAAAATCTTGTCATCTTGTCTTGATATCGCGTTACAAATCACTAATAAAACTTGCAAAATAAATAAAATAACAGGAATGTTTCATAATTATTCCTATAAATGGAAAACTGCTTTATTTTATTATGGTCTAAGAGTATTTTCTTCCAAATTAATCGCCAATTACCTCCGCATTTTTCAAGACAAAGTAAAAAATTAAAAATTAAAAAAATAATTCGAAAACGACAAGTCCTCAAAGTTTGTATTAAATAATAAAAATAGTGTTGATTAAATCCATAAAACACGTAAAAAACCATTTTTGAAAATGTTAATTTTCGTTTAATTATAATATCTTATTGCTCTTAGAACATTTTAATTAATAAATAACGAGATTTATTGAACTTAAGTATTTTTATTTAAAATTAAATCAAAAATGTGAATATCTTATGCGTTCGAATCCATTAAAGGTCTATAAAATCTTTTATTTGTTAAATTAAATTTCTCTTAAAAATGGTATAAAAGTAGCAATTCTTTTTTATTAAAAATACGTCTGACTTTCCATTTGGAAAAGCGATTTCGCAAGAATGTTGCGAAACATACATAATTTTGATACTTACATACATATGTATAATAGATGTAAGTTGATTTTTCCACTTTTGTTGTTTACTTCCATCTGCTTTGAGGTTTCTATTTAGAAATTTCCAAGGAGTATTTTAACCTTGCTACAAACCTTGAGCCCCAATTATTAGGTCTTCAGCCTATTAAGTAATGCCCATACAGTCCAATGTTTAGTTAAGATATTGGTTACCTCGCTTGAAGATATTTTGGCGAAAAATTACTTAAAATTAATGTCAAATTCAAATATATCTTTTATCAAAAATGTGTAGCTGGCGACGAGCAGTTATTCTAAAATAATATAAATCCAATCTTTCATTTATCTAAGACCATTTTTTAAGAATATGCGAATTTTAATTGTAATATAGAGTACCAAATCTGTTTCGAAGAAATGTATTCATCATTTCGAAAATATGGGATCCTAAAATACTTGGGTAAAGTTACCTATAAATAAATGTTTATGTTCTATACATACATATGCGATTCGAATGCGAATTGCATTATATCATGTTAACCAGAGCCTGTCATGCAGAGAGCTACTGTTGAGTTGGCCCTCCATTCCCCTCCATTCCACCCAGACCCAACGTTATGGTGGTTTGGTTATGTGTGCGCATCCTATGTGTATGTAGGTTAAAGGGCAGCGTTCGTTGCACTCGCAGACTGAAGGACAGCTTGAGGGGCGGTGGTGGCAGGCACGACTGGAGCATGGGATGGCCTTACATAAAAGCCAACAAAACAGCCAAATCAGACCAGCCCAGACCAGACCAGACCAGACCAGCCCAGGACAGGACGCTCAAGCCAAGCCAACTCAAGTCAAGCCCAGCCAAGTTAGTTCAGGCGACAGTGTTCACAGTGTTAGCTTATTTATTAATACATCTAACTTACAAATTTTCAAATGCAATTGCTTACACATATACATACATATACACATAGAGCCATACCTTTGAGCTATTAATAATGCTTTCATTTTCCTTGATATTTTAAACCAATTAAACTTTTAAGTCGAAAAATTTAAATTTTAATTGTATGACTTTATTATGAGTTATTCTTTTAATTCTTATTTGACGTTCGTTTTACTTCCGCGATATTAGAAAAGGATAAAAATTAGGTAACTACATATATTTTTCGAACCGAACTTAATTTTGGGGTCCGAATTTGCGAAGTAAATATATAATTTAAAAAGTTCAGTTCACATGATCCGGTTCATTCAGCCCAAAATCCCGAACCGAACCGGTTATGCGATGTTTGGTTCAGGGTTTAGATGTTTTGCTGCCTTGTGCCTCATAATATTTGAAATTTCTAATAACTTTGTATAGAGTAGATTTCACAGATGTGTGATGCGCAGAAGTTTTAAATTTTGAGAGATTTGATCAAAAATACATATTCTTCAATTAAAATAAATCCATTTCTTAAGTTAGAAAAATACACTTTTTTCCCGGCTTTTGTTATGCATTCAATTATATTTTCTATTCTGGGATATATGATTGTATATTTTTGTTATCTAATTTAACAATACTTTTTTTTCAATCTTTTCAATCGAGTAGCTTTTTAACTATATAATGTTGAATAGTGGCAACACTGGCAGACAGCTCCAGTCAACACATAAAAATCCTTGACGACGACGTAGGCGTCGACGCAAAGTCGAAGTCACGTACTTTGGAGTGTGCTCGAAAAGGCGGCGACACGGCAGTCAGCGAAGTAGCAACCTACCAGGCAGTCAGCATCAGACATGGTGCACCACCCAACCACCCAACCAGCCAACCACCCAACCGAATAGCCAACCATCTAACCCTCCTAGCCATCTAACCACGTATTCAGTCCAGGCAAAGCAACTGCATATTTATGAGCACACGTACGTACATACATACATATGCATACTTACGTTTATTTTGCATGGCTGCGAAGGTTGTTGGCACAGATTTCAGCTTGTCATGAGCCAAAGTTTATCGTACCTTCCGAAGGATTCGCACAATTCTTCAGCCAACCGAGCCAATTCAAGCGAAGCAACAACAACCTTGGCAAATACTTTTTTTCTTTTATTTTGATTTGGGGCAGCGGAAATGACTGCTGTGAATTTCAGGATATCGAATAACTCGTTAACGTTATTGTGGATCAATGCAACTTACCCGTCGTCTCTGGTGCCGAACTTCAGCTGAGTCCTGAATTTGGTGCTGCTTCTGAATCTGTCTCTAGTTCGTAGAATATGTGTTTTTGTTGTTGTTGATATATTTGTAATGTTTGTTGTTTTTGGTAGATCCGTGCGATTAGTATAACTGCCAATATTCACATTGACTCTGTGGACGCGGGCAAGACGGGTGCTGCAACAAGAGAAAAAGAAAATTTAAATTCAAATTTAAATTTAATAGAGAAAAACCCGTTAGTATAGTACTGCTGAGGTTGTGTCTTCGCTAAGCTTAGCGTATACTTCCACCGAACAACAGAGCTGCCAGGTGGCGCCTAGTGTAGAACGCAGTGTTACTGCCTGTCCAATAGGTGGCGCCAGCAAAGAGCTTGCAGACAACTAAAGCTTATGGAGTGGGCAATATCGGCAATGTAAGCAAGTCATTGCCGCTCAGCTGAGATACACACCACAAGTTTAATGCCAGCAATTGAAAAGTTTGTAATTGCAAATACGCGCGCAATTTAAATAACAAATTACATTTTAAGGCAATTTTTCATTTATTAGATTATTTCAATATTTAAGAATTTGATCAATTACACAATTTTAGCTCGAAAAGAGGTTTAAAAAAAAATGGCACTTTTATATGTGTTTTTGGTCACCTCTGGAGGATTAACTTATAGTATTAAATTCTAACTAAAACAAAACTACAAAATTCTTACAAAAACTCGCGACAAATTCTTAGTTCTAGCTTTATAATTAAAGAAATGGTAAAATAATATACTTTTCTAAAAGGTACCTTTTCTGGAAACCAAAGCTGTCACACGTTTTAACGCTGTGGCGTCATCTTTTAGTGGTGCCAGCTGCTTTTCACAATAAAAGGACAAACCGACCAAAAAAATCAAAAAAAAAGGATGACAAGTCGGACATAGGGCATTTCGATTTTCTTTATATAATTTTAGATTTTCGATTTTCTTTATGTAATGATTATAAATATATTATTATTCGGAAAGTATTTATATTTTGTTTCGTCATCATAAGTAAAAGACAATGTAAAATTTAAATTTAAATAAATTTTGAATTTATATAAAAAAAATGGATAAATTTCTGGTTAGCGAAAGTTTGATATTTTTTTCTGGATGAAGAATTTCTAAAAATGACAGATCTATCCGAAAAAAGTCGAAAACGGCAACAGTGTTGCTTAAATATTTTCTTCTCCTTCTGACGCGCGCTTGATATTTCCTTCTTGCTAATGCGGTTAGTCACTGAGAACGCGTGCGCTCTCTTTACTGTTGTGTTGTTTACTGGCTAAAGCTCTCTTAAAGCGTTCGCTCTTAGCTTGCGTTTTGTGAAATTGAGTTGTCTCTTGATTTTTGACTTGTCTGTTTTGAAACTGATTTTGTTGTTGTTGTGTTTATGTGTCAATCGGTTTCATTAACCCGGCGACTGCGACTGCGGCGGTGGTAAACAGCGACGGCGAGAAAGGTCAACAAAGTACGTTCTACAACACTAACATGAACACACACATACATATGTATGTACATACTATGTGTGTGGATTTACAAATGTATGTATGTATGTTTATATATGTATAGGCATGTATGAACTTTAAGGAACACTTGTGTGCCGCCTGTCGCAACTTGAACTCTAAAATGTCACTAATAGTAACTATGCATTTGTCGCCCTTACCGCCCCCTCCACCCCTTCCCCACCATCACTGCCATTCCACCATGACACCTGCTGCACCCTTTGACTCTTTGTCAGCGGCATTGCTCAACTGCAACAACAAACATGAGGAAGAATACTTGCCGTCAAGCAAATCAAACGAAATTAAAATATACGACGACGATAATTAAAGCAACATCAAAAGAGAACTGACTTTCTGAAAGTGCTGAGAACACAGTGGATTTCCCGCTAAAATTTAATTGGATACGAAGACAATAGAAGCGAAGAAATTCGAGCAAATTAACTCTGAGTATTTAAAGTGAGATTTGATAGATAGCCTAATTAAGTGGTAGTATTGGCAGATTATTAAATGAAACAAAAATTCGTTGCTTCTTTGCAATGCACTTATCTTCAAAATTTATACTGCAATATCCAATATCCAGTGAAATGAATTTATTAATTTAAGATAAAAACAAAGCTAACGTTATTAAGGAATGCTCAACTAAATCATACCCTTAAAAGATCTGATCTCACTACTATTATAACAGCAATGGCAACAAATCTATATGTATAAAACTCTTTGTCCTGACTGTAAAATTTGTAAAATTCTACCTATAAGTGCGTCAAATTCAGGGTCGAGTATTATATATTTGGGACTTTTTTATGCATTCTGACCAAATTTTGTAAAAATCGGATTACTATATCTTATAGCTGCCATAGGAACAATCCGATGCAAATTAAAATTTAGTATAAAGAACTTAGCGGTTTTATGATTCACCTCGACTAAACTCACCGATTATCTCTTCTTGTCAAATCTGGACTCTTCCGCCAAATTTAGATTTTTCCAGCCAAATTTGTCTATTTTTCGCCAAATGTGAGTTCTTTCTCACAAAATCTGACTTTACCAAAGTCCAGTTGCAGAGAAAAATTAAAAACAGTGAACAGCGGAAATTTAGTTACTCCGTTTTTTTTTTTACAAAAAATGATATATTTTATACATTTGTTATTCAGTAATATATTTAGCAGACAGATTGTCCGCATTACCGACTAAAAAAACGCTGACAAAAAAAATAAGAACTGCCTTTCACATTGCATCAAATATTGTTAGATACCGAAACAAATACCGAAACATTGCCTGGTTATCCGAATTAACAAATGTCGAATAATAAAAAACTGAACATAAACTTATATTACGGGTATGTACTTAGAAATTAATAAGCTATATGCATATCTATGTATGTTTAAACATAGATAAACATACTAAAGGGCATTCAAAGTTTGTATACTGTACTTGTAAATAATTCCATTTAACTTTATGAATGTATGAACAGAGAAAAACAACGCAAATCTCTTTTTTTTCACTTTGCTTCAAATATTATTATCTACAGCTTTTCACCATAGACGATTTTTGTTGATTTCAAGTGTGTACACTTCCATTTAATCATTATTAATATAATATAAGTTTCATATTATATTTTATTATAATTTGTTCTTCATATTTAAGTTGACATTATTTTATTTATTTTTTAAATCGAACAATTTTAATTTCAAAATAAATATATACTATTAATCACTGCGTACGGCAGACCGCGCTAGTGACGAAACATCACGAAGGGTGCGGTAAGGGGACCTGCAATATATCCAGGCGGAATGGAAAATTTGCTATAACTGTTTGATCAGGTCGAGTTATATACGTATTGAATGGCATAGCTCTAACTAACAAAAGTGCATACTAAGACTGTTGGAAGCTCACCTGGTTCGTGAGAAAGGCAGGTGTAAATGGGAGGGGCGAAATTTAAATGATTGCAGCAAATGGGGCCGTTGGATCCTTTTTGGTAATTTTTTTAATTTTTTCTACTATTCTTATCAAAATTACGCGTCGAATGACACCTCAATCGTAAACATTTTTTAGTGGTTCAAGAGATAATTAAATTTGAAACTTTTAGTAGCCTTCCCAAAATGAGATGGAAATTCAGTTTGTCTTTTAGTGTGTTTTTTTGTATCAAAGCGTTGAGTTAGCTAAAATGTGTGAATGTGGATCTATTCCCAATCCTAAAATAATAAACTTTTGTTCTACGACTTTTTCGAAAAATCGCAAGTTTAGCGTGAAATCGCTGGAATTTGTAAACCATTATAAGTTCTATATATCATTGAAAAGGTATTTTGAAGATCTTTTAAGCATACCTTCAATTTTTTTGACTGGAGAACATAGGATAGAAGCTACAGGTGAAATAAGATTTCATTGGCGATTTAAAAAAAATCTACACTCCAAATCACTATAAAAATTTTATATGTTATAGTCAACTTATTTCCGCGTTTTTGACCCATAACATTTATCTGTGAAAATTCGTTTCGACAAGATATTACGTATTGCCTCACTATCTAATTTCCTTAGCATTGAATGATGGCAGCAGCAACAATAGAACCCACAGCTGACAGCTTTTGCTTCAGTGTTGCCAGATAGTTTGTTTTTGTTTTGCAAGAAGGCGGTTTTTAATTTATTCAAAAGAGTTGGACTTGTAGGGTCTTCCTGGAACGCATTTTGATAATATGTGTTCTTATTCTCTTAATTAATTTTTTTTCATGGTACTTAGACTTGATACAGGCATATTCAAAAAACGTCTCATAAGTATCTTCTTAAAAACCTCTTTTCGAGGTAAGATGCTAGTGACGAAAATATTGCCATGCCCCTAAATTTCTGATATCCAATTTTGTGACGAAATTAAATTGAATATATACCTTATTCTTAAAAAAAAAGTTTGGCAATTGACTTCGCACTGACATATCTTATATTCTTCATTGTTGCTCTAATAGTCTCCTAGATTTTTCATAAAGATCCCCTTGGCATTAACTTTAAAACAAAAGAAATATGGCAAACTTTGGAAAATTTTGAAATGTATAAAATCAGTTGACGATTTAAGGAAAATCCAAAAAATTGGAAAACGCACTTTGGAAGAATATTTGGATAGCGAAAAGACTCCTTATTATATCACCTTCGATGGGGTGCGTCATGATCAAAGATACTCATAACAGGCCCAAGTTAATGGATACCCTGTATTCAGGCATCTTTATGAATTGTGATTCTGAATTGGCAATGTTAAAGTTGCGTCAGCGTCTCGGTGATATTAAATGCTACAAATTTACACGTATGTACATATGTGTGAATGGAATTGTTCTTCTTCTTCCTGTGCTTTTGGCATCGTTTTGTTTGTCAACAGTTGGCAGAACCGCGACACTGAGTCGCTTACATTTGGCCTTGTTGTTGTTGCTGTTGTTGTTTTTGATGTTGCTGTTGTTGTTGTTGCTGTTTCGCATTGTGTGCATAACAGAGCACAATACAAACAAAGGTAGCCCCGGTGTTCCGGCAGTCCTACAACTGTCCTCTGCCACTCTGTCACACTCCAACCCAAACCCAATGGAGCCAACAACAGCAACAACAATAATAACGACAACAACTACAAAAATGGAGAGCAAGGCGAGGCAGAATACATGCAAAATAAAAATAGATTTTTCTCGGTATATAGGATAACGACCAGGAACGACCCCAAAGCTGCCACACGGGCAACGACCGGCAAAAAACCGACGCAAAGCGTCGCGTCCAAGTTTCATTCCACTTGCCGCTTCCCAACGTCCCATAGTCCCGTTGTCCCTCTTCGTCACCGAAGAGCGCAGTGAGCGAAGAGCGAGTGCGTTTATCTCTTGGCTCTCAGTCTCTCCCTTACGCCCTGCTGTGTGTTCGTGTGTTCGTGTGTTCGTGTGTTCGTGTGTTCGTGTGTTCGTGTGCTCGTGTGTTCGTGTGTGTGTGTGCCCCTCTTTAGGTCCTACCGCACCACACACACATCCAAAGTGAATCACAAGATAGCGAGAGAGAAGGAGAGGAAAAGAGAGAGAGCGCGCGGCTGTTGTTAGCTGTTGTAGGGGTTGCTGACCTCTTCTCAGGGTCGCCAAAGGTTGTTCAACCCAAATATGGAAGCAGCTCAATGTATGCCGTAGCCGGGAACAACGAGCGGTTAGCTTGGAGTAGAGTAGAGTAGAGTGGAGCAGAGCAGAGCGGAGCAGAGGGTGAGGTAAAGAGGGGGTAGAATCTCCCTAAGCCCAAAACAGCACCCGACTTGGCCCACAAATGTGTTTGTTGCTTGTCGGGCGCCAAATGTGTGCTGGTCGTTGCCCTCGTTGGCAACTCCCTCCCACCCCAACCTTTCTGCCATTCTGCCTTTCTCCCTTCCTTTCTCTTTGCTTCCTTCGTCATTTGTCTGCTCCTGTCCTTATCACAAGTTGGTTGCGCCGTGACGTAATGCCGCAACAGGGCATTTCCCGCTCTCTGTCTCTGTCTCCTTTTTCCTCTCTCTCTCTCTCTCTCTCTCTCTCTATCTCTCCCGCTGTCCCTCCCCGCTCATGTTGCTGTTGTCATTTTTATTCGCTTGCTTTTTGCGCGCGCTTTCATCGAGCAGCCGAGTTGCCATTGCAGAAGGTTGGGGTGCGTGGTGCATTAGGAGCTGCTGCTGATGTTGATGTTACACTGCGTTGTGTTGCATAGTTTTATATTGTCTGAGGTTAGGGTTGAACGCTTGCATTTGCTTGGCCCTGTTCCCAGCGGTTATTGCTGCTCATGTTAGTGTATCTATGAGAATTCTTACTCCTCTTTTTATTCAATTCATACGAGGCTTGCCTCGTTCCCTTTTATTTAATTTTCTTCTCTTTCATTCATATTCCTGCTGCTCAATTCTACTTATTATCCTTCAAATCTTGCCATTCTCAACGTTTTTTTTGTCAATGTGAAGAAATTTTTAAAGCAAAGTTTATATTTAAGACATATTTGAGTCACAGCTAAGTACTCAAATTCTTACATATAGAAAGGTCGCTAAACTAACGAAATGCACTGTTTTTTTGTAATGGTAATTATTTCATAAGGTGTGAAAAATTTGATTTTGTTTTTTATGTGCATGGGATTTTGAATCTCTATGTTTTTCTTGAAAACTTTGATTATCTTACGAAGTAGAAAAAAGTTATGATTAAAATTTAATTTGACGGCATCTAATCAAAACCAAACAAAAAATGAGTCTACTTAAATCCACTTTTTGCAGTTGACTGAGCTAAATAGTGAAAATTGGATACATTCTGGCGATCACCATTTAGAGCTACTCACTATATTGACTGTACCTTATGCTTAATTTTTCTAATAAAGAAACTATAAAAACTTTAAAATAAGAGTGATAAGTTAACTTTAATTTTTTAAATGCAATGGGGTACCATATTCGTAGAACCTTTTAATGACACTTGATGTACATACATAGGAAAGGTATTGAGTCAAAAGTGATGAAAGTTTTATAAAATTAGTAATATATCACATGACTTAAATGATTTTTGAATTAACCATCTATTATATTTTTATATATATGCGTACCTAAATAACACTTCTAATAAAAAATAGCTTTAAACTAAATATTGCAAAAAAATGGTCGTATTTTATATCCTGGGCCCATTGAAAATGGGCAAAAATAAATGTTTGAAACGAGGCGTGGCAGATCCCATAAAGTAAGGTGCGTTTCATAATCATAAGACACCTCAATTTTTGTAAATATTTCAGACAATACAATTGGTATCAAAGCTGTTTTTCAATATAATATTCTTAGCAATAAAACAAACAAGTTTTAGTAGAGTTTAAGTTGGTTAGATTATTTAAACAAAATGAATTAAGAAAAAATTAATATTTGGACGTTTCACAAAGATAAGACACTTTTCAATAATCATTTAACAAATTGATTGATTAATAGCTTTTTGGGATTATGTGCAGATATTTAATTTTTTTATTGTCAATGGGATTACCCCCACCTTTAGCAATACAAAAAAAATCTTTTATTCATCGATTCACATATCTTTTTTAAGAGATTGGTATCCAGCTTATCCCATTCGGTCATAATTGTCGTCTATAGTTCGTCAATTGTGTTAAATTGTTGATTTTCAGCGTAAGCCCGTCTTACTAATATACCTCAAACATTCTCAATGGGATTTAAATCGAGAGAATAGGCCGGCCAGTGCATATGAATATGAAACGCACCTTATGTATATTTTAGATCGGTATCAACAGCCGAGTCGATTAAGCCATGTCCGTCTGCCTGTCCATTCGACTGCCCCCGTGATATTTAAAACATTTTATTAGTTATGTTGACTGATTTTACCTTCTTGATTTAACCCTAGGACGGGCAGGGTGTGTCCATTAGACCCTGCGAGTATCTATTTTGCTAATTTCTTCGAATCCGTATGAAAGAATGAGTTAATACTAGATATGTTTTTAAATGGACTAAAAATACACCCGAACAC